>CAJQZJ010033004.1:1035365-1078274 GCA_907164525.1 Lophiomys imhausi | reverse complement strand
TCCTTCATAATCCCTGCTCTACAACAAATGTCTGTCATAGAAACAGGACCCAAAGGCTGAAGACTGATGCAGGCATGTATGGAGAGAAATTGGGAACTGTCCAGGCAGTCATTGGTATGTCCTTTCTTAGTTTTGGAAGCTGCAGTCCCTGCACTTCCTATATAAGCAGATATATTTATCCCTCTCAGGTCTCTGAGGTGGTTGAAGAATAGACAGCTAGAGTCTCATAGTTAAATTTTGAGTTGTTTAGGAATCAAGAGGATGTTATAGATCTAAGAAGATACTCTTAAAAGTGTGTTGCAAGTTAGTATGAATGTTGAGTCAGATATAGACCTTTAAACTCATGGAGATGGTTAGATAGTAGAATGTTAAAGTCAGGGGCCAAATATGTATAAACTGGACATTGGGAAGGTATACTGGGCCATTTAACTCTCATAAATGTGGTATATTTATATCTGTTGTTTTGTATAATATTTACTGTTATAAGAGAAGGAACCATCTGTTGGACTGAAAGGGGAAACTTCTGGGGGGAAGAGGGTGGAAGGGCGGGATAGGAAGGGAGAATAGGGAGGGGTTTGTGACTGAGATGTAACTTGAAGAAAAAAAAATAAAGTATTAAAAAAAAAAAGTTTAGTTCAACCACACTGTACCATGGGTTCTCCAGCAGGGTTAGTTCCTTCAGCTGGGAGGAAGCAGTGGCAATAATTCCTATTCTAAGTCACCTCAAAGGTACTGAGGAGAAAATTAAATATAGTATGTAAATGTAGTATGTATACTGTAAAGTTCTATAAAATTTGGCTTATGGGAGCTTATTTCTGTTTAGGAAAACAATAGGAAATTTATTCTGGGGGATTATTCATTTAGTTATCCAGGCACTCAGCTATGTTGCATGATAAAAAGACCATGTTCTGTTATTTGGCGAACTGCATGTAGCTGCATATCCAATTTAATAATCACGCTTGGGTTGATTTCTCCACATCCAATCAAGAAATTAGATACATATGGACAAAACTGTGTTTGGGACTATATTGAGAACATAGATTGGCAGTGCTTGAGAATTTGCCTGAAAGTATTAATTTAAGCATCAAGTCATTCAGTTACTTTCTTTTCTCCTCCTTTCCATACTTCTTCCTTCTTCTCTCTCTTTCCAAGTCTTTCCATGCGGTTTCCTATCTCATTCCCTGCTTGTGATGACCCAGAGATTTCCTTAGTGTCTGGGGATTTTGTATTCCCATGGCATTAGTAATATGGGTTATTCTCTCTCTCTCTCTTTCTTTCTCTCTCAGGTTTGTGCACATGTGTGTACATGCACACATATGAGTACATGCACACATATGTATACATGCACACATGTAGAGGCCAGTAGTTGACATCAGAAGTCACCCTCCATCACTTCCCATCTTACCCATTAAGTCAGGGGCTGTCGTTTAAACCTATAGCTAGCCCATATAGTCTCACTAGCTAGCTTACTCTAGGAAATGTTGGTCACTTCCTTCCAAGGTCCCAATTACAGGTGACTTGCCACACCCACCCAGCATTTATGTAGATCCTGGGGATCTGAACTACAGTTCTCACATTTGCATGGCAAGTGCTTTAACCAGGAACCCTCCTTCCAGCCCATGGGTAGGTTCTTAACCAACTCTCACCCAGAAAAATATGTACCTGTGAGTCTTCAGTGTATGCTAGGCATTTGAAACAGAAGATGTCTTCCCAGTATTAGACACATGTTGTGGCTTGTCTCCCTTCTTCCTGCCTCAGCTGGCTGTTAGTCTTTGAAACTAGTGAGTGGACACTGTAATATGGAATCCAGTTTTTGAGATCACATCTACTTATCTTCCTAGCCAGTTAGGTGTGTATATTTCACTTGCAACCAGTATGGCAGCTGCTAGGGAAGCTAAGAACACTGCCTTTGATTTCCCATCCTTACACCAAATGGAGCGAGAGTGGAAGCCAATGCTGACTGCCAGTAGCTTCGGCTGTGAGTGCTAGCTCGTTTATCCTGTCAGGTCATCCTACAGTTTTCAGAAACAGAGGTAGAGCAAAACCAGATGCATCATTTGCACCCTCATGGGGAGTGGCAAGGCTGTGAAGATCTGTTCTTGGGCTGAGAGTTGTATAGACATGTTTCAGCATGAAGCAGTTTCCATGGAGAATGACAAATCTTCCAAGTACTGAGGACTTGTGAAAATATTTCCTACCTTTAACCCTTGAGGTGCTTCCTGGGGAACAGAGCTTTGATACTGTCAGTCCCAGTGTCATTCATTCCACAGGAGTCTCCATCGCAACAGGTTCACATCAAGCCTTTGCCTGTGGACATGTGCATTGTTTGATCCAACCCATCAGTGAAGTAAATAACTGTGGCTTCAGAGCCCACTGATTTTGTTTTGAAATGATGGCTGCAAATTCTTGCAAAGGCTGTCTAGAGTCTGCACAGATTTTCATGAATGAGAGTAAACACAGGGTTCTGTTCTTTTCCCAGCTTGCTGGAAGTTCTTTTATGTATGTGGGAAGAGGGTGGGACCATTTTAGTTTTCTGCCATGCTTTGTGTGAAAGACCCATAAAAATCAACACATTTTAGAATGTGGTTTTGAAGTACTGGCCAGGGACTCATTTCAGGACTATTTCCCGGTAGATATTAATTGAGAGTTGTGTCAAACTGGACTTCATTTATGATTTTTTTTACCCTTAATAAAAGATTCCTTCTAAAATGAAAGCCTATTACACCACTCTTAATTTTATTTAGCAGATTTAGCTAAGATGCTGTATATCTAATCCCATGACAAAGGTAGCTAACTAAAATTTACATGTTAAAAAAAAGCATTTTTTTTTCCTGCTTACCCCTCTGGGGTAAATTTAGCTCCTGGGGATAATCAGGAATCTTGAAAACTTCCCTTTACACGTTACATTTAGCAGTGATCAAACTCAGTTTTCCCAAACAAGCAATCAAGTTTGTTGCTGATTTCTAGAAGTCCATGAAAATAAAAAAATAAAAATAATAATTTATATGAAAGAAACTTGAATCAAAGCAGCACTTTTGTTGGCTCCACAAAGGCCATATATCTTAACTTCCAGAGCCCAAGTGAAGTAAAATTACAGTCTAACTGTGAGATGAATTATGTATTAACATCTAATCTGACATTCCTTCTAAGCACAATTTCAGAAAAGTGAGGGGAAGTAGATGGTGGCATTTGGAGTGTCACAATCTGAGAATGATGCCAGGTGGGGTGCTTAGTGAAGCTCGGCTGTGTGCTTGGAACACACACTGCCCGGTGCTTCATCCTGAAGGAAAGCATAGTTGGCGAAATGAGGTTGCAGAATGAATCAGCTGGGAGGTATGAGAGAATTTGGGTGCTGTCGTTTGAGCTCTTTTTTTTTTTTTCCCTCTGCATTCATTAGTAACTGGCCGCATATTGTCAGAAATGAAAAGGAAAAAAGAATCAGCTAAATAGCCTTACTTAGAATTGGCTTTTCTTGATAATTCCATTTCTCTTCCTTGTGGGATAATTCTGAATTTGAGAAAATGAGCTATTTCACAAGAAGAGGTTAATCTCCATTCACTCTCCTGTTTTCAATAACTATTCATTCTTCACGAGTCCATGTCCCATGTGGTCCTATTCACATACTGCATGTAGCAGGATTTTAAGGTATTTGTAATATTTCAATTCAAACAGAACTTTGTTGAGAGAAAGAAAGATTGTGCTCCATATCTGGACCAGGATCAGTAGCAGCATATTTAAAGCAACTTTTGAACAGCCAGTCTTCAAACATTAATAGTTCTACAAATACAAACAGAGACTCATGGACTCTGATAACCACACCACTAGAGCATAGAAAAGTCAATCAGGTTACATGGCTCAGGACAGCAAGGTAGAAACCTGAATCCAGACACACTGGCCCCCAGTCTATGTTCCCAAATATTGTTGAAGTCCCATCACAGACACATACAGCCATATTGTCCTTTTCTTCATTGATGGCTTGTCTTCATAGTACTCTTTTGGTTTCTACATCTCTTCCCTCTTAGTCCAACTCTCATTTCTATAATGCAAATAAAACTTTTCCTGTGTAACCTCTAATATCACAGCAATCCCACTTCCTTCTGACTGAGTGGTTATTTCAGTCCATTTCCTTATTGAATTTACTACAGTTTCTCACAAATCCCAGAAAACACATTTTTTTTTTCCTGAAAAGATATTTTGGGCTTTAAGGAGACCTTTATAATATGAAGTTCTCATGATTTTTCTTATTTTTCATATTGCTGATGGGGGAACAAGACAAACAGTGCTTTCTATAAGATGTGCCATTTGGCTTGAGTGTGTTTCCCATGTGTTTCCACCAACAGCTATGTAATCAGAAGTCAGGAGCCACATTTGCAATTCAGTTCAAAGCAGGCCTCCGGCAACCATAATAGTTATTGAGGATGACAGTATCAAGTTCATGAAACGGGAATGTGAGGATATTTTGTTGTCCCTGTTGAAACAAAGCAAAATAGCTTTCTTTCTGTTGTTCTCTCTTTGTCACCTCCTCTGCTATTAACAGCGAGCTAGCCACGGTCCTTATAAATCTTCCATTTAAGTCTCGCCACCAAGGTAAGATAGATTTTACTATTATCGCGTTACACATGAAGAAATATTTTAGGGTGCTGCGCTAGCTTTTGTATGCCAAACTCAGGATTCAAAGCTGGGACAACAACTTCAAAGTCTGTGGAGTGGGCAACTATGAAAATAGCTCTTAAAATCCCTGTGAAACTGCTAGCTTTTGTATGCCAAACTCAGGATTCAAAGCTGGGACAACAACTTCAAAGTCTGTGGAGTGGACAACTATGAAAGTAGCTCTTAAAATCTCTGTGAAACCGCTAGCTTTTGTATGCCAAACTCAGGATTCAAAGCTGGGACAACAACTTCAAAGTCTGTGGAATGGACAACTATGAAAATAGCTCTTAGAATCCCTGGGAAACTGCATGTAAAAGGCTCTCTGCTACGTAGCCTTAGCCAAGTTCTGTGACCTGTGTCTCATCTTTCCTGCATCTTATTTTAACTAATAGAGCCAGAAAGATAGAGAATGCAGCTCCATATTTAATACTTTCTATTTGAATTTTTACCTTGAGATTGAATTCTCTTAATACATATGTATAAACACTGTGGTTGAGAAGTGGAATCATGAATACTTCAATCAAATATTTCAGCTTAATAAAAAATTTCATTACTCAAAGTTAGTAAAAAAATCCTAGTCACTATGATTAAAACAATAGGTATTTATTTATGTTATGTACATATCTCAACCACCTCTCACTACTATGAATTTTACATACTTTTAATAAACAAAGGTTTATTAAAAAGAGATGTGGAGAAAAGCTGCATTTTAAAGAATTCGATTTCCTTTTCTATCAAATGGATATTATGAAGTATTATCCCGAAGACTAAATTATTCTATTTTTAAAGTAATCTTTAACAACTATATGTGCTGTATGAAATATTAAAAATGTAGGTGGTGGATAAAAGAAGGCAATGGGAGATGAATATAACCAAAGTGTTTCACAGAAGCATGAAAATGTCACAGTGAACCCGATCATCTTGAACAATTAGTAATCATGCAAACAAAAGTAAAGATGCAATCCAAACCTCACTTTCTTGTTACTCAGAGATCATTACTGTTGTCTTTGCTCTGGAACTGTATTCTGCATCCTTTTTTATGCACTATATATGTGTATTTTTAAATATTCATATTTAATTCATTCACATGTTAACCTTTTGCATTCATTATTATGAAACCTATTATTTCAACTAGTAATTTTCTTTCTATTTAGATAAAATTTATCTCCCCTAAAATTAAGTTCATATTCTTATTTCTCCAGTTAACTGGTATTTTTCTGTATATTAGCATATTGAAATTACTATTTGTACATTTTCTTATCACTCTGTAAGTCCTTTTTGCCACATCATATCATTTTTTTTAAATAATTGCAATTTCTTGGCCCTGGAGTGATAGCTCAGCAGTTAAAACCAATCACTGTCCTTGCAGAGGACCTAAGCTTGGTTCTAAGTACTCACATGGTGGTAGCTCACAACCGGCTGCAACTCCAGTTCCAGGGTATCTGATATCTTCTTCTTACCTATGTGGGCACAAGCATACAGGTGGTGCATATGAATACATACGGGCAAAATATTTATACATATAAAACGAAAACTAATAAAATATTTTTAAATGCAATCTCAGATGAGGACACAGCTCTGTGGGAACTGCTTACCTAGCAGAACATGAGGTCTTGATTTCAATCAACGTCACAAAAGGAGGAAAAAGATGTTTCAGCGTAAAATGCTACAGCCTAATCCATGACTGAGAAGTCCAAACTTAAATAAGTAAAATCCTGTGAAAGTACAGAAACCTCCTTCACTAGACCTTCCAGGAGACTGATACCAAATATTAATCATAAAAGAATCAAACTGCCCTACAGTGAGTGACATTAACAATGCATTATCTGTGGACGTAGGAACAGTGAAATAGGAAACTATTTTCAGGCAAATAGTTTAGAGTCCACGGAAACCCAGTCTCTGGCTTGCATGTTCTACTTACATACTGTCTGTGAGAACAACTCCCCAAACCCTGCAGGGAAGAAATGCTTCTTTCAAATGCTTTTGAACTCATTAAAAATGTCTTCCTATACATTTTATGATTGGCCTTTCAAACATTTTCTCTCACACAGATTCTTCCCAGTTAGACTTAAAAGTTAAACACCTAACTATCCTACAGTGTTTTACTTGTATTTAATTTACCACAGAATGAGCAGCAAATGATCAGCACATTTAGCACAGTTACACCTGGTTCTTGTAATGCCCTTTCCATTACATCATTGTTTTTCTATTACTTGTCGTCAAGAAAATAGATATTCAAGCTGACCACAAGCTTTCCTGTCCATCACCTGTGGTGAACTTAGGCTTGGAAATCAGAGGAGCTTGGCTTTCAGTCTCTCCTCTACTATGTGATCTTGGTCAAGTTCTGAAAGTACTGGTCTATGGACGTTCTATCCTTTCTTTAACAGAACAATACGAAGTTCATCAGGCAATGTTTTCTGTTAGCATTATTTAGCCTCCTAATCTTCAGTGAAAATATTTTACAGATTTTGTTGCTGACGTGGTCTATCTCAGAAGTAATATACATTAAATCCATGCTTATTGGGCTCAGGAAAACTTATGTGGCTGTGCTCCTTTCTTGTTGAAAATACTTCTCAGCTGTCATCCCAAGCATTTTTCATTGGCATATGTCTAGATAATTCTATGTAAAATTGACACACTCAAAGAATATCTTTATCAGATACAGAAAATTGAAATAAGCGCAAAGGTCTCATCACAGGTTTTTCTAATTTAGAGGCACAGTTTAATAAATGCAAAAAAGAAGTAAAATAATGTGGCTGGTCAGCCATGCTTGTAAAAAAAAAAGAAAGAAAGAAAAGAAAAAATGATTAGAAAACCAGGTTCCAGACAAAGTCAACTGTTAATTTTGTTCCTGACTTCTGTCAGACTATCACTTGTAGAAGACTCAGACATTGCAGGTGGAGGATGGGAAACTATAAATGCTTCCTTCTAGAATGACAGACTTCTAAGAGGTCAATGTGTGGGCACTTCTTTTTAATTAGTAAATGAGAAGGGGATGGAGAAATTTATAACTTAAATCTTTTATGACATAAGTTAGAACTGCCCTAATAGCATATTTCATAGGTACACACAACTAGAGCAATATTACCTGCTTTGAGGTTTGCAGATGATGTATCCAACTTTTTGACTATGTGACATGATGTTATCTATAAATTTCATTCTCAAGAATTATGCAATCATCTTACCAATGTAGTCACAAGAGGTTTTCATAGTTTAAATATGTTTATGGTTTTACATTAAAACTATCCTCATCTACATACAGATAGCAGGCCCCAGAGTAGACATGCCTGATGTTATTATGAGATAAATTGCTGTTGATTTGTGTTGAATATATTATTGTAATGCCATTATCTATGGAACACAGCAGATAGGAAGTTTCATTATTAATTCATTCCTTCAGTAAGCATTTACCAAGTGTTTGGTACACACCAGGCACTGTGCATAATGGTCATCAACTATGAGCAAATCCAATACATTATCTGCTCTTATGCATTCTACCATTGTCAAGAGAGGAAGATAATCATTAATCAAATCATAGAAATAAGTTGATGGTGGCAGGCATAGCCAGCCATGAGACTGAAGGAAAAGAACATCATGCTGCTAGTGTGATGTTGACCTAATGAATCAAAGAATCAAAGAGGGCTTCTCGTGGGAAGCAGGACTCAACTAAGGAACAATAAAAGAGGGTCAGTAGAATAGCTCATGAAGAAGAATAAGGGTTAGTCCATGTGGAATCCTGTCCTGGAAGAGTATTTACCGAAATCCCTGGAGTGTTTTCTGTACTTCAAATAGCGAAAAGATCATAAAAATCAATATAACTATATCAAATGTGCCTTGTATTCTTTTTTTTTACCTTTTCTGTTCCTATCCTTGGACATTTTACAGTGAGGATGTAATATTCTACAAGTTAAAAACCTTATAAAAATCTCCATAAATCAAAGGAATTTCTATTAGCTTGTTTCATAAGAACCTTTTTGTGATGTCTTTTGACTAATGTCTTAAGTGTCTAATGTCCATTAAATTCCTGATTGGCTAAGATATCTTTCCCACTTCTACAAAATAACTTGAGCAAGAATAGAGGTGGTCTGAGACTTTTTTTTCCTTTATTTTTTATTTCTTCAAGTTACATCTCAGTCGCAGTCCCCTCCCTGTTCCCCCTCCAGTCCCACCCTCCCACCCTCAACCCCCCATCCTCTTCCCTTTTTTTTCTTTTAAGTTTAAGGTATATCTTATTTCCCCCTACAGTTTCCCCTTTCAGTCCAACAAATGGCTCTTTCTCTTATAATAACAAATACAATACAGTACAACAGAGGTAATTAGGCCACAGTTATGAGGGTTATATGGCTTAACGTACATTCCCAATGACCAGTCCATATGTATTTGGTACCTGACTTTAACATTCTACTATCTAAACATCTCCATGAGTTTAAAGGTCTATATCTGACTCAACATTCATACTAACTTGCAACACAATTTTAAAAGTATCTTCTTAGATCTATAACACTCTCTTGACTCCTAAACAGCTCAAAATTAAATTATGAGACTCTAGCTATCTGTTCTTCAACAACCTCAGAGACCTGAGAGGGATAAATATATCTGATTTTATAGGAAGTACAGGGCCTGCAGCTTCCCAAACTAAGAAATGACATACCAGTGGCTGCCTGGACAGTTCCCATTTTCTCTCTATACATTACAGCATGGATCTTCAGTCATTTGGCCTCGTTTCTCTGACAGACATTGATTGTAGAGCAGGGGTTATGAAGGACTTACCTACCCTGTCTTGGCAGAGCTAGGCTGTCGACTTACCTGCTTCCAGGTTTTGTCCGTTTTGGACAGCATTCTGTCTACAGTTGGGGCAAGGGGCTTTTCCTACCAAGAGATAGGCTTGCGACTAATTCAATCATCTCCCACTGGAGATTCTTCGATGCTCATCTTCTGCTTGGAGGAGAATAGGGGGTGCTGTCAGGAGTTGATATTCTTGATATAAAAAAATCTAAAGTTACGAAAACATCTTTGAATGCCATATTCTGCAGATCTCTTGAGGTTTTTGAAGAGGCCCTATCTATCTCTTATATTAGGGTAAGCAGATGTTGCTTGTCTCTTGCCGGTTTATTTCTGATTAGCTTAGGAAGTAACTATAATAGGCTGTCATAGTACCTAACTGAATGACCAGCTTGCATAACCACTAGTTTGCATTTCTTAATTATCCTAAACAGTTTATGACAATTAGTAGTAAAAGGCCAAAACATCACATTTCATTTTTTTTCTTTACCTCCTAACCCTTCCATCCCATTTCTCTGGGGTGGGGTGTTCTTATATAACAGTCCCTCATCTCATTTGAGAGGTCCTTTGAGGGCCAAGAGCCTCTTCATTCATTGGGGATCTACAAAGCAGTACAATCAGTGAAAAGTGTCTCGTTGCCCGGGAGAGAGAACTACTAAACAAACAAACCAAAAAGCATACAATAGATAAAAAAGACTAAAAAATAGAAAAAAATATCTAATATATAAAAAATAGATAAAGAATAAAAATTAAAAATAAGAAGTCTATGTCCAAGTTCCCTTTGGTGTGTTAGTTGTAGTATCGATACCTTCCACTATATAGCTAAAATCCTACTATAACTGAATAGATGCCATATGTGTCCTTCTGAGTCTGAGTTAGTTCACTCAGGATGAGCTTTTCTAGTTCCATCCATTTGGCTGCAAATTGCATAATTTCATTGTTCCTGATAGCTGAATAATATTCCATTGTATAGATATACCACAGTTTTTTGACCCATTCTTCGGTTGAGGGACATCTGGGTTGTTTCCAGTTTCTAGCTATTACAAATAAGGCTGCTATAAACACAGATGAGGAAACTTCCTTATGATTCCGTGAAGAGGCATCTGGGTGTATACCCAGAAATGGTATGGCTGGGTCCTGAGGCAGAGCTATACCAAGTTTTTAAAGATATCGCCAGACTGACCTCCATAGTGGTTGCACAAGCCTGCATTCACTCCAGCAATGGAGTAGGGTACCCCTTTCTCCACACCCTCGCCAGAATGTGCTGTCATTTGAGTTTTTCATCTTAGCCATTCTGACAGGTGTGAGATGGAATCTCAGAGTCGTCTTGAGTTGCATTTCTCTGATGATTAAGGATGTTGAGCATTTCTTCAAGTGTCTCTCAGCCATTAGGGATTCCTCCTTTGTGAATTCTCTATTTAGCTCTGTCCCCCATTTTTTGATTGGATTATTTGGTTTCTTGGCATTTAATTTCTTGAGTTCTTTGTAGATTTTGGATATTAGCCCTCTGTCAGATGTGGGGTTGGTGAAGATTTACTCCCAGTCTGTAGGCTGCCGTTTTGTTTGAATGACAGTGTCCTTTGCCTTACAGAAGATTTTCAGTTTCATGAAGTCCCACTTATTGATTGTTGATCTCAAGTCCTGAGCAGTTGGTGTTCTGTTCAGGAAGTTGTCGCCTGTGCCAATCAGTTCGAGGGTTTCTCCCACTTTTTCTTCTAGTAGATTTAGAGTGACCAGCCTTATGTTAAGGTCTTTGATCCACTTGGACTTAAGTTTTGTACAGGGTGATAAGTATGGGTCTAAGTTCATTCTTTTACAAATGGACATCCAGTTGGACCAGCACCATTTGTTGAAGATGCTGTCCTTCTTCCATTGTGCCGTTTTGGCTTCTTTGTCAAAAATTAGGTGGCCATAAGTGTGTGGGTCTATTTCTGGATCTTCAATTCGATTCCATTGTTCTACTGGTCTGTTTCTATACCAATACCATGCTGTTTTTACAACTATTGCTCTGTAGTACAGCTTGAAATCTGGGATGGTAATACCTCCAGATGTTTTTTTTTTATTGTACAGGATTGATTTAGCTATTCTGGGCTTTTTGTTGTTCCATATGAAATTGAGGCTAGGTCTTTCCAAGTCTATAAAAAATTGTGTTGGTATTTTGATAGGAATTGCATTGAATCTATATATTGCTTTTGGTAGGATGGCCATTTTTATTATGTTGATCCTACCTATCCATGAGCATGGAAGATCTTTCCATCTTCTAAAGGCGTCTTCAATTCCTTTCTTCAAGGGCTTGACGTTCTTGTTGTACAGGTCCTTTACTTGCTTGGTTAGAGTTACCCCAGGTATTTTATGTTGTTTGCGGCTATTGTGAAGGGGGTTGTTTCCCTTATTTCTTCCTCAGCCCATTTGTTTGTTGTATAAAGAAGGGCTTCTTATTTTTTTGAATTAATTTTGTATCCAGCCACTTTGCTGAAGGTGTTTATCAGCTGTAAGAGTTCTCTGGTGGAATTTTTGGGGTCGCTTATGTATACTAACATATCATCTGCAAATAGGGATAATTTGACTTCATCGTTTCCGATGTTTATCCCCTTGATGTCCTTTAGTTGTCTTAATGCTCTAGCAAGAACTTCAACCACTATATTGAAGAGATATGGTGGAAGTGGACATCCTTGTCTTGTCCCTGAATTTAGAGGAAATGCTTCAAGTTTCTCTCCATTTATTTTGATGTTGGCCACTGGCCTGCTGTATATTGCCTTTATTATTTCTAGGTACGGCCCTTGTATGCCCATTCTCTCCAAAACTTTTAGCATGAAGGGATGTTGGATTTTGTCAAATGCTTTTTCTGCATCTAGCAAGATTATCACGTGGTTTTTTTCTTTCGTCTTGTTTATGTGGTGAATGACATTGATGGACTTTCATATGTTGAACCATCCCTGCATCCCTGGAATGAAGCCTACTTGATCATGGTGTATGATACTTTTGATGTGTTCTTGAATTCGGTTTGCTAGTATTTTATTAAGTGTTTTTGCATCTATGTTCATGAGGGAGATTGGTCTGAAGTTCTCTTTCTTTGTTGGTTCTTTGTGTGGTTTAGGTATCAGGGTGATTGTGGCCTCGTAGAATGAGTTTGGCAATGTTCTTTCAGATTCTATTTTGTGAAAGAGTTTGAAAAGTATTGATGTTAGTTCCTCTTTGAAGGTCTGGTAGAATTCCATGCTAAAGCCATCTGGCCCTGGGCTTTTTTTGGTTGGGAGATTTTTAATGACTGTTTCTATTTCCTTATGGGTTATAGGGCTGTTTAATCTGTTTATCTGATCTTGATTTAGCTTCGGTAGGTGGAATCTATCAAGAAAATTGTCCATTTCACTTAAGTTTTCAAATTTGGTGGAGTATAGATTTTTAAAGTAGGATCCAAATATTCTCTGGATTTCCTCAATGTCTGTTGTTATTTCTCCCTTTTCATTTCTGATTTTGTTGATTTGTGTTTTATCCCTCTGTCTTTTAGTTAATTTGGCTAAGGGTCTGTCTATTTTGTTGATTTTCTCGAAGAACCAACTCTTGGTTTCATTGACTCTTTGTATAGTTCTTTTTGTTTCTAAGTTGTTGATTTCAGCCCTAATTTTGATGATCTCCTGCCTTCTGCTCCTCGTGGGAGTGTTTGCTTCTTTTTTTTTTCCAGTTCACCCAGTATAGCTGTTAATTCACTAATATGAGCTGTCACAATTTTATTTTTGAAGGCACTTAGTGCTATGAACTTTCCTCTTTGAACAGCTTTCATTGTGTCCCATAGGTTTGGGTATGTTGTGTCTTCATTTTCATTGGATTTTAACAAGTCTTTGATTTCCTTCTTTATTTCTTCCCTGACCCAGTGGTCCTCTAGTAAAGAGTTGTTCAGTTTCCATGTGAGTGTAGACTTTCTGTTGATTCTTTTGCTATTGAAGTCTAGCTTTATTCCATGGTGGTCTGATAAGATACAAGGGGTTATTTCAATTTTCTTGTATCTGTTGAGGCTCTCTTTGTGTCCAACTATATGGTCGATTTTGGAGAAGGTTCCGTGGGGTGCTGAGAAGAAGGTGTATTCTTTTGTGTTTGGGTGAAACGTTCTGTAGATATCTCTTAGGTCCATTTGGTTCATGATCTCTGTTAGACTCATTATTTCTCTGTTTGGCTTCTGTCTTGATGATCTGTCCATAGTTGTGAGTGGGGTGTTGAAGTCTCCCACTATTAAAGTGTTTGGATCAATGTGCGATTTAAGTTTTAGAAGTGTTTCTTTTATAAATATAGGTGCCTTTGTATTTGGGGCATAGATTTTCAATATTGAGATGACCTCTTGGTGGATATTTCCTTTAATGAGTATGTAATGCCCTTCTCTGTCTTTTTTTAATAACTTCAATTGGAAGTCTATTTTGTTTGATATTAGGGTGGCTACTCCAGCTTGTTTCCTGGGTCCACTTGCTTGGAGAACCTTTTCCCAGCCCTTTACTCTGAGGTAGTGTTTATCCTCAATGGTGAGGTGTGTTTCTTGTATACAGCAAAAAGATGGGTCTTGTTTACGGATCCAGTCTGTAAGTCTGTGTCTTTTTATTGGTGAGTTGAGTCCATTGTTGTTGATGGATATTAGTGACCAGGGGTTGTTATTTCCCATTATTTTGGTTTAGCTGGCTGTCTTGTGTTTCTCTTTTGTTTAGTTGCTGTGGAGGTTTCTATTTCCTCTGTTTTCTTGGGTGTAGTTATCTTCTCTGTGTTGGAATTTTCCTTCTAGGATCTTCTGTAGGGCTGGGTTTGTGAGGAGATATTGTTTGAATTTGATTTTGTTATGGAATATCTTGTTTTCTCCTTCTATGTTGATAGAGAGTTTTGCTGGATATAGTAGTCTGGCTGGGCACCTACGTTCTCTCAGGGCTTGTAGGACATCTGTCCAGGCCCTTCTAGCTTTTAAAGTTTCTGAGGAGAAGCCAGGTGTGATTCTGATGGGTCTGCCATTGTATGTGACTTGGCCTTTTTCTCTTACAGCTTTTAATATCCTTTCTTTGTTCTCTACATTTGGAGTTTCTATTATTATGTGGTGAGAGGAGTTTCTTTTCTGATCTAATCTGTTTGGTGTTCTGTAAGCCTCTTGGATTTTTACTGGCATCTCTTTCTTTAGGTTTGGGAAGTTTTCTTCTATGATTTTGTTGAAGATATTTCCTGGACCATGGAGTCGGGAGTCTTCTCTTTCCTCTATGCCTATAATTCTTAGGTTCCGTCTTTTCATTGAGTCCTTGATTTCTTGGATGTTGTGGGTGAGAGATTTTTTAGCTTTCTCATTTTCTTTGGATGTTGTTCTGATTTCTACCATTGAATCTTCCATGCCTGAGATCCTGTCTTCCATCTCTTGCATTCTATTTTTCATACTCACATCCGTAGTTCCTGTTCTCTTCTCTTGATTCTCCATTTCCTCTTTTAACTCTGACTGAGTTTTCTTTATTGTTTCCATTTCTATTTTCATGTCTTGAATGGTAGTGTTTGTTTTGTACATTTCCTTCTCCAGTTTGCTTGTTTTTGTCTGGAGATCTTTCATTGCCTTATCCTTTTCCTGTTAAAGCTGGGTCACCTTGGCTTGGAGCTCTTTAATGATGTTATCCGTTGTTTGGTGGTCTGAGACTTATGGGGCTTCAGACACCCACAATTCCCTCCTTAATAAGACCACTGGCCCATCCCCCACTCTTCCCCATTTTGCCATTCACTTAGATATATAAAATATTAGACACAGAGTACAGCTCTCCAAAGACAAAATGGCAGCGAGTAGGGATGAGCGAACAACCAAGGCATCCCAGTACATCTGTATGCGTCTGTGTTGAGTGGCTCATCTTTTCACTTGATTTAAAACACCCTATCCCAAAGCTGAGGATCCCAGGGAGCAGAGATTTCACATTTTCTACATTGTACATTACAGGTATGCTCTCTGTGTTTTGTTGTTGCATCTTAGGTCAGATAAACACTTAAAGGCTATTTATTGAATACATGACCAATTTCAGACATGCACTGGTATATACCAGCTCTCAACTATCCGGTCTTAACTCCAGTGAACAGATGAAGCATTCTGGGGTATACAAGAATGTCCTGTGAAGACACAGAGTTGTGTCTGGAGGTGGAATACCGGCAGGGTGATGGTGCCTCAGAACATAAGATAAAGGGCAACAATATGGTCAGATAGTCTTTTGGAGGGTGTGTGACTGGGAAAACCACACATGTATACTCTGATGAGAGAGTTCTTTTCAAGCTTGAGTGGAACATGTTCCAAGAAGACACAACTTTGATTAGTCCGCTGGCTGTCATCTCTGACTCATGTAGTAGAAACTGACATCATGCCCAAAGAATCCCCCCAGCATGGTTTCTTATCTGAAAGGGGGGCAGGGATATGTAGTTAAATATTCTCAAATGTAGTCACTGTGAACCCCTCACAGAAGCATGGCATATAACACTAACAATATTTATTAAGGAGCTGTTTCTTCCAACACCAACTCTCTGATGGTCATGTGAGGGACCAAATGAAGATTCTTTTTTGTTATTTATCACTTCAAGTTATATCTCCATCACAGACCTTTCCCTCTACCCCTCCCAGTACCACCCTCCCACCCTCTCCCCCTTCTCCCATCTATCCCACTCCTCTGGTGTGAGGTGCCCCTACATATCAGCTTTCCTCAGTTCATCAGTCATATGAGGACTAAGAGCTTCCTCTTGCACTGGGGGCCTACATGGCAGCTCCATTACGGCAAAGTGTCCCACTAACAGGTAACAAAATCTATGTTACTGTTCCTTTTGATATGTTGGTTGTAGGATAGTTGTCCTGTAGTATATGGCTAAAGTCAAGTATAAGTGAAACATGCTATGTGCATATTTCTGGGTCTGGGTTATCTCACTCAGGATAAACTTTTCTAGTTCCACCCATTTGGCAGCAAATTGCCTGATTTCCTTGTTTCTGATAGCTGAGTAGTATTCAATTGTGTACCCTGGTTTTGTTTTGTTTTGTTTTGTTTTAATCCATTCTTTGGTTGAGGGACATCTGGGTTGAGGGACAGCCAGTTTCTGACTATTAAAAATAAAGCTGCTGTGAACATAGTTGAGGAGATGTCCTTGTGGTTTGGTAAGGAATGTTTGGTTTCTTAGGGCTTGTAGGATGTCTTCCCAGGTCCTTCTGGCTTTTATAATTTCTGAGGAGAAGTCAGGTATAATTCTGATGGGTCTGCCATTATAAGTTACTTGACATTTTCTCTTACAGCTTTTAATATTCTTTCTTTGTTCTGGACATTTGGAGTTTCAATTATTATGTGGCGAGAGGAATTTCTTTTCTGGTCTAATCGGTTTGGTGTTCTGTATGGCTCTTGGAATTTTACCGGCATCTCTTTCTTTAGGTTTGGGAAATTTTCTTCAATGATTTTGTTGAAAATATTTCCTGGACCTTGGAATCAGGAGTATTCTATTTCATCTATACCTATAATTCTTAGGTTTCATCTTTTCATTGAGTCCTTGATTTCTTGGATGTTATAGGTGAGGAATTTTTTAGATTTCTCATTTTCTTTGGTTGTTATACTGATTTCTTCAATCAAGTCTTCCACACCTAAGATTTTTCTTCCATCTCTTGTATCCTATTTGTGATACTCATGTCTGTAGCTCCTATTTTCTTTCCTTTGTTTTCCACCTCCAGGATTGTCTCTGCTTCTGTTTTCTTTATTTCTTCCATTTCCACTTTCAGGTCTTGAACTGTTTTATACATTTCCTGTTCCAATTTGTTTGTCTTTGTCTGCACATCTCTCATAGTGTTGTCTCTTTCCCAATCTTGTTTGATAGAGTGAGCTTGGAGGTCTCTAATGAAATTCTCCATTGCTTTCATTTATAGAATTGTGAGTTCTTTAAATTCTTTCAGGGAATTATTTTCTTCTTTTAAGACCTCTATCATTTTCATAAGTATAGATTTTCATCATTTTCATGTGCTTCAGCTATGGTGGGATTAATTAATATTGCTGTATTAGCATAGCTGAATTTTTGTTGAAGACATATTTCTCTGACTTTTGTCAGTTCTGTTCTTTTGCTGGTCTTTAGCCACCTGGTTGTCCTTAGCTGTTTATTCCTGGTGCCTTCTGGACTTGGTGTCAAGGAAGGAGCTTTGGTGTAGAGGCCATATAATTGGTGACCTGTAGCTCTCCACAGGCTGGATGGGGCCTTGTGTTGGGGGCTGGTTTTCAATGGCCCTCCCACAGCTCACCACTTCCTATTGTGTCTCAACTGGGTACTTGGGTCTGGGGTTAGGGTGGAATGTGTTATTCCTGCCTGCAAGTTCCTGAAATCTAGCTGGTCTTCTTAGTGATCTCAGTGGGGGTTGACAGGCCACAGACTATAGGTTAGAGCTGCAGTTCCCCTGCAGCATAGGCATCAGGACCATGATCATGAAGCTGCTCTTCCAGCTGCTCTCCAGAGGCTCTCAGGTTCAATGTGTGCCTTACAGCCAGAAGCACTATGATCTAGTGCAGCCCATGCGACCCATGCAGTGTTCATTGACCCAGCCCTGTTTCACTGCTCCAGGGTCAAAGCTCTCTGTGTCATAGCCTGGGTGTTCAGCTGAGGGGCAAGGCAGGTGCCAGCAGGATGTGGAGTCCACATCCTATCCACAATTTGTGGATTTGGGGAAACTCAGCTGCCTTTTTCTGGCCAGAATCACTGTGCTCCAGTCCAGCCTGCCTGAGGTGGAGGGGCTTCTAGTAGTTTTGCTGCAGGTAGGGTGTCAAGACTGTAGTCAGTACTGTAGTCATGGTCCTCCCAGGCTGCTCTCAGGAGGATCCCAATTTCAACCTGTGCCTCTCAGTCAGAAGCTCTGTGATCCAGTGAAGACCAATTGTTCGGGCAGCATACAGTGGTCCAGAACTGATTTAGTGCTTCAGCCGAGATCTAGATGTTATAGACTAAGGCTGTAGACTGAGTGCCCTGCCAAAGTGGGCATGGGCAGGCAGTTCCAATGTGGAGTTCACAAGGCATCTACAGCACTTGGACTCAGGGGAAGCTCAGTCACCAGAAGCTCTGTGTTCCAGAACAGCTTGTCTGGGTCGGTGGGGCTTCTAACAGTTTCCTTGGAGCTAGGGTGTCAGGTCCATGGTTATGGTCCTCCCAAGCTGCTCTTGGGTGAATGTCAGGCTCAATCTGTGCCTCTCAGACCGAAGCTCTGTGATCATGTGCAGCCCACTCACTTGTACAACACCCAATGGTCCAGAACTGCTTTACTGGTCTGGGCTGAGATCTAGATGCTATACCATGAGTGCCCAGCCAAGGGGCCAGGTGAGGGGGGGGGCAGGGAGTTCTAATATGTAGGCTATAACCTATCCACACCAAGCTTAGGCTCAGGGAAGCTCAGCCACCTGTTAGATGGATCCCCCTGCTACCTGTCAGCCAGATGCCACCATGTTGCAAATCCCAGGGAGAATTGCCCTCAGTCTTACCATTGTGGCTCCGCTGGTCCTCTTTTGGGTGTCAGAACTCATTCATGGAAGCTGTGGACTCAGGAAACTGAGGAAGGCCTCTGTTTGGAGGTCGAAGCTGCCAGCAGGTGCCCTGAATTGATCAGATCTGCCAGCTCTTCCACTGCTGTGGGAAGTGTTCTGTCTCCTGGCAGGAAGTGCTCTTGTGTCTGGCGTCTCTGTTCTTCCAGTGTCCATATGTCCAGTACAGGGTTCTTTATTGTCCCTGTCTTTGCTGGGCAAGCCCAGATAGGCTTGTGCCTTTCAAATTGTCACTCAGCAGGAGTATATCTCGGCCGTGGTCCAGTCGGTCTTCCTCATGATCAGAAGGTGTCCAAGCTTATCACTGCCATCTTGCATCTCCCCAAATGGGGGTTCTTAATCCTGCTACCTCCACACAGCTCATTGGATTATCATGAGCTGTTGAGAGAATGTATGAAGTACCTCTTCCTCCCCTGCTGACATTAAATAGTCCCAAGAGAGAAATGTGCTCATTCCCTAGACTTCCGTAGACTGAGTGATAGTGGATATTTAAGAGGTCCTCAGGCTAATTGGAGACCGCCACTCAGGAGAGACGATAGGATGTCAGCATCTCTCACTTCTCGCTTTTCTGTGTGATCTTTCTCATGACTTTACTTCTGCCATCTACCATGAGATCTCTGCAAAACCCAGCCAAGACCAGCACCTTTCCCTTGAATCACACAACTCCAGACCCTTTTTCTTTATGAAGTTACTTAGCTCCCAGTGCTTCATTAGATAAATGAAAATGGTCTACTACATGGTGCTTACTGAATACTGCACATATACTAATACTTTGTCTTTGTGGCACAGGAATCCCCACCCCCAAACCCAGAGTTTTGTCAGTCATGCCAGTTGATCTTCACAATTTGTATGTGAGACTAGTGAAATAGTTTTCATTATTTTTAGCAAAATAGAAGGGGATGACTTTAGGATGAAAGCTATCATGTTTTAAGCACTATGTCTTTCTCAGTTTTATTCTGGATCAGACAGTTGAATGGAGTTGTTATGTATCATATCATCCAGCATCATTGTGGGCATATGAGGAAAAAGAGTTGTACAGTAGTTACATTAGGGCCTTGGGACTACAGACCCCACTGTGACTCTTAGTGCTGTGGAAACTGTCAAAAGACCACCTTAATTTGCAGACCCAACATTACTTGCTGAGGTTATTACCATATCCTGATTGACCTCCATGTCTCCCATCTCACTCCCTTAGAGCTGCTTAACATAGAGAATGCTATAAGCACCAAGCTCATCAAGGCACTTTCTGATTTCAAGACTTTGTTGATCTCAGGATGAAGTATTTAGATGTAGTTTAAGGTCTCCATTCTCTTTCCTGCTTCACCTCTCTTATTTCTCTCGTTCTAATCACATGGAATTACTTACAGGTCTTCAACACACCTGGAAAATTCCTTCCTGCCTCTAAGGACCCTTTGCTTATGATTACATCTCTGCCTGAGTGTTCTTCTTCTTGTGCATGCTTCCTTAGATGAAACCCCCAAATGACAGGAATACTATCTCATAATTAAATCTGTCTCTAGTGGTAAGTGCTGTATCTTACATAACAATGCCCATTATGTAGTGAAAAATAAATGAATTATTGTGGTTTAAGTTGCAGACTTGGCCTTTGTCAATGATCTTTGCATTACAGTTACAGATTACTCCCCCCCCCCAAAAAAAAAAAGAGTAGCTCTGCTTATGGTTTTGTTGAAAATTCAAAACCCCAGGTTTTGTGGAGATTAATTGTACAGGGAGGACACTTCTCTGGTCACAATCTTCTCTTGTATGGAGAAAACTCTAGTAGTAGTGAATGCCATTACTGGGAGCAGTAATTGCAGGGCACTGGAAGTCTAGTGTATAGAGGAAAATGAAGTATGTCTGGAAACTGGGAATCAGAAAAGAAGGTGGTGAAAGAAAGAGGAATCTTTACTCACCACTGGTAGGAGTGCAAACTAGTACAGTCATTATGGAAATCAGTATTGGAGTTTCTTAAAAAAAAACTATAACTGCCATATGACCCAACTATACCACTGCTTTGCATATCCTCAAAGGACTGTATGTCCTATCACATAGATATTTGTACATCCATGTTCATTGCTACTGTATACATGCTAGCAAGGAAATACAGCCAGCCTCGATGTCTACAAATGGATTAATAGAAAATGAAAATAAGGTTCATATATACAGTGGAATTTTATTCATCTCTAAAGAATAATTGAATTTTGTGGACAATGCCTGGATCTGGAAAGTACAATATTAAACAATGTGACAGAAACTCAGAAAGAAAAAAGAGCACATATTGATGGGGTGGTGTTAAGCATTCTAAATGTTAATTGGTCCTGTTTGCTGTCTGTTACTTAATTAACTCTGATTGGTTAAATAAATGCTGAGGCCTGGAGATTGGAAAAAGACAGAGATAGGTGGGACTAAGGTGCATGGGTTTTTTAAAGAGACAAGGGAGCATCTTGGGAAGAAGAAGAAGAAGGTTGCCGGAATAAAAGCCAGGAGCAGACAAGGAAGACACGCCATAGGGTAGATTAAAGAAGATCCTTCCATGTGGCCTGGAACATTGGCTTACTGTGGAGAATAATAGTCCAAAGGGACACATGTATATATGGGGTTATATTTGGGTAATAAAATTATGAGCTAGCTTAGATGGGCTAGGATTTCACAACCCAGGCCTAGGCTTGTTAAAATCCACGACATGTCTATGTGTATTCATTTGTAATGGCGGGTTAAGGATTAACACCGCCGACCAATTGAAGATAATATAAACACTGGGTAAATAGTTTAATTAGCCATTTTTTTCAACAGCATATTCTTTGTCATATACAGATCCTAACCTATAATGGATATGCGTGTGTGAGAGCATACGTGTATGTAAAGCCTGAAAACTTGAAAAGAAACTAAGATGAAATAAAAATAGGTGATGATGAAGGACAAGGATGGTGGCTGAAATGACACATGGGACCTGAAAGAGGAAAAGAGACTGGGAGGGGTAGGTAACAAAGGGCCAGGGGTGAGGTGAGGGAGGAGAATCTACTACAATACATACCATGTTGTTTTCTAATACCTATTATGATAATTGAAATTTTCTAAAAAAGAAAGAAAAGTAGTTGATGCAGCTTTGGGACCTACTGTGAAATGCAGGGCTGTCATGGAAGTATTTTGAAGGAGAATCTTGCTGTACATAATGGAATGTGGAAAAGTTTCAGCTTCTTTCAGATACCCGAGAGCATATCTGAGTGTTAATACAAGACACTGCTAGCACAGTAGTTTTAGAAAGGATATAGGCTGCAGGACTAAGTGGAGGATTCTGCAGTCCATAGTATACTGACGTGTAGTGGTGGCCACAGGGGTCTGAATGGTACCTATGCCCAGCCCCCCTCAATCCATATGGGTTGCCTGCTGTTCACAGATGTAATTTTCCTCTGGTGAGTGACCCTTGTTGAAGGTGAATTACCTTGTTTAAGTGATCCTACTCTATTCATTTAAGGGTGGGGTGGCCTGTGAAAGATAGCTGTTGGATACAGGAACTCAGAAGTCCAGATCCCTTTCCTTGAGGTGAATTAACTCACTGGTGCTTGCTCTATACCTGCACACCCATACCTGGTGCTCATGCTGAAGTGAGATTTCAGGTAGGTTATTCTGACTTAGCTCTTTTTTCCAGCCACCTTCCTTTTTCACAAATTCATGTCAAGCTTGTCTCTTCTTCCATAAATCACTTTTCCTGGACTCCCCTTCTAGGGAAGCCCTGACTCTCCTTCTAGGAGCCCAATCTAAGACATGCTGGAAGGCTGGAAACATCTTGTGGCATCAGAGATTCCTGATCAAGGCATTGGAGAGGGCTGCTGCCCGTCATTTGCTTCCCTGAAAGAGCTGCTTTCCAGACTTTCCAAGGCTCTTTTATTTGAGTCTATCTTCCAGGACTTCTGTATATAGTCCTTGTGATACTTACCCTCTTTTAGTGTTCATAGTAGCCAGAATGAGTCAGGCATTTGTCACAAACAGAGCTAAAAGAATTCACTGTCTGAGTTCTGTTCTTCTTATTGCTTTTTTTTTCTCCTGCCTCCTCCTCAAATTCCAAAGCAGCAGTTGCTTACATCTCATGAACATGGAACAGATTTAGAATCTGAAAGGCAACTGGCAAGCCACCCAGTGTGCCATATGTCACAGTTACCCACTGCAGGTGTTCTGCTTCTTGACTGGCAGCTCACAGGCTGGTTTTAGTCCAGTCTAAGAAGGAGAGAAGATCTAGGAAAATGTGTTCAGTGTAAGTCTTCATGAGGCCAAGTCTGCACCTGGCTTTAGTTTATAGAATGGTGATGATCATCTACATGCATGGGACTTTGGGAAATATGTTGTTTGGTGAACTTGGGGTCCTCCTTAAATACATACTCGTGGGACCATCCACAGGCTACTCATGACTTTTGACTGCTATGGCTGCAGTTCTGCAGAGTTGAGTATGACCGAAGAATTGAAATACTGACTCCAACATTGATGGCAGTCAACAGAGTCTCTAAAGATGTTTTCAGTGTGATTTGTTTTTTTTTTTAAGTCCCATATTTGGATACTACTGCGGCAATGGATGAAAGCAAAGGAGCAAGTCACTTCTTGTCACTCTTACCCCTGATTTGTCCCACAGTATCAGTCTGTTCCCTTGGATGCACTGTTCTTTTCAAACTGAGATTGAAAAAAAATCCACAGCAATTAATGATGCTGTTAACTTTTTTTTTTAATTTTTAAAATTTCTTCAAGTTAAATCTCAATCACAATCCCCTCCCTACTTCCCCCTCTGGTGCCACCCTCCCACCCTCTTCCCCTTCACACCCCCCATCTGCTTCCTTTTTCTTTTTTAAGTTTAAGATATATCTTTCCTCCCAACAGCTCCCATTTTCAGTCCAACAAATGGCTCTTTCTCTTATAACAACTAATGCAATACAAAACAATAAAAATAATTAGGCCACAATTATGAGAATTATAAGGCTTAGCATACATTCCCAATGTCCAGTCCATACATATTTGGCAACTGACTTTAACATTCTACTATGCAAACATCTCCATGAGTTTAAAGTTCTATATCCAACTCAGTTTCCATCCTAACTTGCATCACAATTTTAAAAACATCTTCTTAGATCCAGAACACCCTCTTAATTAAAAAACAACTCAAAATTTAACTATGAGACTATAACTATCTACTCTTTAACCACATCAGAGACCTCAGAAGGATAAATATGATAAACTCTTTGGGCTTTCTAGCTTAAACAGTATAAATCAGTATGATGACAACTCCAATTATTTCAGAAATTTTAAGTTAATTGTAATTTCCTTTACTATCTCAACAGTGAAGTTTTCAAATTGATCATCTATAAGCTTTTAAAAGTAGTTATTTTATTAATTTTCTAAAAGAGAGTAAGGTAAAAGTAAACAAATGTAGTCTTGACACATCTTGAAATGTTTATATTTTCATAAAATTTTAGTATTTTAAGCATGTAATCATTAGAAAAATGATACATTTACATACTTGAAGCTCTCTTTTTCTTGGATTCACCAAAACATGCTTTCTACAAGTATGGCTTATATCTCTGGTGGATTATGAAATACATGTCTAGTCTCTCTCTGGTTCTCAGGATTAAACTGGTCAGTCTACAGCCATTCCCACGTCCACGGCTGCAAATGAAGCTTTCAACATCAGCAAATGTATCTTCCCCAATACTTTTGGAGACCTCCCACAGCTGAGTTCTTGACGTAGAGATCTGAACTTGGATCCTTTCCAGTTCCTCCATGCATCTCATGGGTAAGCCTGATTAGTTTTAGAGATGCTTACAAATATTTTGAAATTTTTTTCTCCTACTTTTTCCAAAAGAAAAAAGAAAAAGTACACTTTTGGGTGGTTTCCAAGAGAAGGAGTAATGCTGAGTTATATAGAAAACCATGCATATATCAAAATTCTTTGTTGGTCCTTAAAAAGCAATTTTCTTTTCATGGATTCCATTTACCTTAGGGAGGGATAAGCTGTTTGAGATGAGAAGGCCAACAAGGCAGTCACATTGCTTTTCATCTGGTCCACTTGCAGGTACAATCCTAGGATGTTTCTTTTCTAGGGCTACAGTTATGCAGTCCCCCTTCCTTCCGATTTTCTTCTTCACCTTCATCTCCAGACCCTAGGAATTTAAAGGCATAATACTTGAATTGTGGCTATTCTTCTCTGCTCTCCATGTAAAAGTGCAAATGATCGTGAGTGGCCTGGACAATCCAGCAGCCAGAGTATCTCAACAGACCACAGGTGAGGTTATGTGAGAGTGTGGTACGAGGTAGTCACAACTGCAGTGATATACCCGCATTGAGGGAGCTGAGCATTTGATACAGTTCTCAGCAGGCAATAAAGTTGGTCAGCATTTGGCGAGTTGCTGACACTAAGAATGAATGGAAAAATAGTAAATGAAACCAGGTTCTGGGTTTTTGTTTTTTGTTTTTAAGCAAAGACAGTGAACTTGGTAGCCAGCGCACTCCAACTGTGAAGCGACAGCATCCTACACTCACTCAGAGGAAGCTTCTGCCTTGTTAACTGCTCTACTGTATCTGAACAGTTTTCTAAGTAGGGATGCTGAATTTTCCTTTTCAGAGTCCAGAAAACTCTTATGGCAGATAATTGTGCATAACTCAGGAAAGAGCCAAAGAAAGCTGTATTCCTCCTTTTTAATGATATTTAAATACAAAATTTCCTTCCAACACTCATCACTTAGAGTAACTCAGTATGTATTTATTTAATAAATTAATGCACATGTTACCAAAAGGAGAGTGCAGAGTCCAAGTAATTGACCTTGAGTTCTTTCAGTCCTCCTGTCAGGAGTGAGAGCGAAGTGTGAGTTGGAACGAACCACAGGTTACTCAACTCTAGGTACTGAAATAGATACTGACCCATCAGAGACCAAATATTCATAGATGAAACAGCATGGCAGACAGACTCCCCTAGTCACCCAGATCTATGGAGCTATGTCCTTCAGGTTCATAAGATAGTGCAAAGATGAGGAGACTTGGGGGGAAAATAAGCTAATATTTATTTTCCATGTGACTTGATACAAACAGCTATGCCACAGTTACCACAGTAACCCTCCCCAGTGCATGCTGCTGGAGCTGTGGTCCATTGCAGGTCTGCTGTAGCTACTCATGAGAGAATATATATATACATGCCAACCATCTAAGAGAACAGCATGGGAAGTGAAGGGGGGAGGCGTGCAACCTCCAACTAGAGCTCTGGACCAGCCTTATCATAATGCCCTTAGGAGGCAATTTTGTAGTTAATTTTAAAGTAGTTTCTAAAGTTACACCATTCATTCCACTTTTCACCCTACTATCAGTCTGGTTTTGGTTTTATTACAATATGCTCTTTCTTGTTTAAACATTAGCTTCATACTGAAACTCAATAAGGACACAAAAAACAAAGTCATAGATTTTTTTTTTAATTTCTAATGAACATAGATACAAAAATTCTTAGCAGAAAGTGAGCAAGTCAAATCCAAGGGCCTATGAGAAGGCTCTCTCATTACATCCCTAGGCTTACCTCCTAGGGTGCTCGGGTCCAGAAAAGCAGGCTCCAGAGACCAGAAGCGGTAGGTGGCATGCAATCAATGGCTCTGGGGAAGAACTTAAAGAGTTTCTGTTTGATCATTAAGTCCTCACTCATTTCTGTCTTGACCGCTTCATTCATACTTCATACCAACAATCAGAGAAACAGGAATTCTGTCAGTACTTGGTTTTCCTCTGGAATACACAGCTTGGGGGAAACGGAATGAGAAATAATCACATCTGACCAGGAGTTGGGAAGTTGCATCATGTAGATGTGTATCACTCTCTCACAACGATGGATTCTAATGGAAGTTCTACACTCACATTCCTTTCTGTGTACCTTTGTTTACTGTTAGAACGGAAGAAACAACTCCATCACTGTTGGTGACATATCAAGAAATTTTCCATGTTAAAAAACAGAATTATAGATGCTGTTGGGGCTCTGAGCATCAAAACAACAGCCCTCACAGACATCTAGACTAGACATCAGTACTAGGTGCTGAAGAGCAAAGCAGATGACAGTAAGTGAGGATCCATTGGTCAGATACACGGAGGCCTCCCTCCACCCTGCTCCTCACTGTAGCTGCTAAGCAATGGGGTAGGAGGACAGCACACAACACAAACCGCAGAACTGTAATCCTTTACACTAGAAATTTATTTCCAATGTAGAGTTCTTCTATTTGCCTTTCTGTTCTTCAAATTAAACATTTAAAAATCTCTTCAATACAGAATTTCCTGTACAAATTACAATGGTCAACACAGATAAAACACAGAGTTGATGGAAGAAGGGTGAAATTATTAATCAAAATACATGTTTACCAATTAGAGTTGGTCTTATGCTTCCTAATTTATAATCCTCAGTTTCATCCCATCACATTTTTATCACAAATGTCATCATTGAAGATCATAAAAAGTAGGTTTCCATTTCAAGAAAATGTGTGTCTGCATTCATTTGAGCACATGTACATGTGTGCATGTGTATGTGTGCATTCATGTGTGCACACACCGTATACATGTGTGCATGTGTATGTGTGCATTCATGTGTGTGCACACACCATGTACATGTGTGCATGTGTATGTATGCATTCATGTGTGCACACACCATGTACATGTGTACATGTGTATGTATGCATTCGTATGAGCACACACCATGCATATGTGTGCACATGTGTGTGTGCATTATATGTTCATATACCATGTACATGTGTGCATGTGCTTTCATTCCTACACCAATGCTAGAAAGTTTGTGTGAAACAATTTGTACTAAGTGTTTCTCCTTGTAGAATGTGCAGATTTTGCTAATGCTTAATTTATTTTAAAATTGTTAAAGGATTCTCTGTCCTATGATAAATTCTCAGCCCTAGATAAGAACTACAGAATTTCTTGAATAACAATGCTTTTGTGAATTGAGATTTTAGGAGTTTTTTTAATTTAATAGTTCAGGAAATGATTGTTCCCCTTTTCCTTTTTATGAGAAGTTAATAGAAGGCAGTATCAAAATCCTGATTTTGATCACTCTTTTTGTGATCAAATATTGGTGCTTTTTTTCTCTTGGATACAATTTCACTTTTCCTAACTGTCCTCCAGTGGAAAGCTGTGCATCCAGGAATATTTGGACAGCACAACTTGGCCTTGACAGGAGATGGGGAGACAAAAGGTACACAAAGTTAGGTGGAAAGGAAAAGAGGGTGGACCTGGAAAGAGTTTTGGGAAGAAGGGTAGAAATTATTAGAATATTTATGCAAAAATTCTCAAGGAATTAATAAAAATATAACGCATACACAATAATTTTTGATTATATTCATCCCTACCCACCCACCCTTCCAACTGCTCCTAGGTCTCCCCCACCCTGTGTGCCCCTCCTGCATTTTTTGTCCTTTTGTTTTATTTCCCAAGGAGAAGATGCATTCCCTTCAGTTTCCTCAGATGGACTCATTTAGAGTGTGATGGGGCTAATGTTACCTTGTGCGGCAGCACTGGGCAGTGTCTTGTAGTTTAGTCCAATACATCCTAACTGTTCTGTTCACTGTGCCGCCATTGGAACCTTGTACAAGGCAGCCTAATAAATATTGTGTAATAGTAAATATTCAAGGCGTCTGGTTCAGGATTTTTATGTAAATTTTACAAAAAAAAATCTGTTCTGCTTCCACATTCATTTGTAACCACCATGCCTACTAAATAGGAGAACACTAAGATTGCTTACTTTCCAACTTAGAATATTAGAATATCTGTATTTTTACCCATTCTCTCTCTCTCTCAGATATAGATGCTTTCTTTTCATTGCAACTTGTTACTTTTGCTAGAGGGCTTTCAGCCGTGCATCACCATCCCTTAGACACATCCTTCTTATTCCACCTGATTCTCCTCCCAAATCTTTACAAAAGCATTGAGAATGGGTCTCTCTGGTCCTAGAAGTTTCTCTTTTCAAAAAAACAAAACAAAACAAAACAAAACAACCAAAAACCCCCTCTATCCTTACTTATTTAAGTTTCTGAAGAATAGCAGTTGTATGTTGCTTACTGAGGGCTCTTTAATCCTGTTATTTGGCCAGCATGATGCCCTGGAACCCAGAGGTTACCAATTACTCTTGAAAGTCACCTTCATCCTCCCCACTCTTTCTATAAACTGTGATTCCTTATGTTCTTGAAATGTGGCCCAGTGCAGGTGTTTCTATTTCTGTTCTTTTCTCCTGCACCCCAGCCTCCAAGTATAGGTGGCCATTTGCTCCTTGATGTTTTCTCTTTTAACTCATAGGTCCCTCCCTGAAATGTCACGTGACTCGGACATGATAAGTTTCAATGCCTAGCATCTCTCTAAAGCTCGAGCACTGCTTGTGCTTACTCTTTATTCCCAGCGATCCTTCCAAACTTTACAACTAAATCCAAAGCAAGTCAGCTCCTCACTCACCCCATCCCTGGCTTGTTCCCAGTGCTACTGATAGCGTCTACTTTCTGTGTCTTGGAACCAGAAGCATTCCTGTGTCATCTCCTTCCCCTGGAGGGAATTTCTGCTGAGAAGGTAGACATCTGGCTTCTGAGCTGGAGAGACCCTGAGCTTGGTGTTAGAACAATGGACTTCCTTTTTCCGGTGGAAACGCCCTACTTCCATCTGATATGAGGAAACCTCTGATCCTCTAAGATGTGTCATGTAGCCCAACCCTGATAAGAAACCCACCCAGCAAACACCTAGAGATTTCTGAAAGTACTTCCCTAAGCTAATGAAGTCTGTCGGTGCCTTGGTTTTCAGCCAATGACATTTGTCTATGCCTCTATCCTCCCTGGAGATTCCCCCCCAACACCCAACTGCCCATGAGTTAATTAGGCATTATATTTTCTTTCTTCTGATTGGATGATACCCAGCAAATCAAACACATTCACCTCCAAAACCCCTCCAGAGTGCCCAAAGGTTTATAATGCTTCTGATTCATGAAATAAACCCCTCCTTTTCTCCCTGCCTCAAACATGACTGAGTCTGACTGTTTATTTCAGATCTGGGGGGAAGCACTTTTCCTCCCATGAATAGTTCACCACTACCACTGACTGACTGACTGGCCAGGCTCACACAGGGCCCCAGGCTCCTGCCTAGCCACCAATACCTACCACCGGCATTTGGGGCTCCCTATGACCACACAGAGCACCAGGTTTCTGCTTTGGTGCTACTGGCAGCCTAGCTAGACTCACGTCTAGGTCACCACCACAGGTCATCCCAGTGGTGGCCTCTGAAGCCTGATAAGAGGTGCTGAGCTTCTGCCACCTCTCCTGCCTGGCTGCCTAGCCCAGGAGCTCTGAAGCTGCCCGGAAAAGTGGAGCACCATTTTTCTGCCCGACAGAAGAGCATGTGTTTCTGGCCTGATACTAGACCAGGCTGGGATCTCCCCCTCCCTTCATCTTACTGTTGTTAACTTTACCTTTGCAGTCATCCTCATAGTTCTCTTTTGTTCTTTGCTCCCTCCACTACGGTCTGAGTATCTGTCCTCACTACTTGTCTACTGGGCACTAAAACAGACTTCACTCTGTTTTATGTGTCTCCGCATCACTCTATAGACTTGTACTAGCTTGATGAGGAGCTATTGAGATGTAGGAAAAATGTAAAATGCACAACTGGCACTGGATAGCTAATACTAAATGAACAATCTAAAATATCTATTTAGTTGATAATTTTATATCAATTACACATTGGAACATTCATATAAATTGATTTTGCTTTGTGATACCTGGATCTTTTTATTTACTTGTGGGTCTTTAAATGCATTGCTCTTAGGCAGCATTGATACAAAGCCTGGATCCTTTTAGTTACTTACAAGTCTTTAAATGTATTGCTGTTACATAGCATTGATACAGAGCCTGACCCTTTTAGTAACTTATGGGTCTTTAAATGCATTGCTGTTAGGTAGCACTGACACAGAGCCTGGGTCCTTTTAGTAACTTGTGGGTCTTTAAATGCACTGCTGTTAGGTAGCACTGACACAGAGCCTAGATCCCTTTAGTTACTTATGGGTCTTTAAATGTATTATGATTATGTGGCATTGACTGAGAGCCTGGAGAAGCTTTGTTGCTTTTATCAACGGCTTTGTCAGTTTCTCATTACCATGAAATAGCACTGTTCACAGAAGCAACAGTTAACTTATATTATTTTATAAAATATTTTCAATATGTACCTCCTTTAATCTCAAACCCAAATCTTTCAGTTCCACATTCCATGGCCTGAACCATCTCATACCATCCTAACTACAGCAAGAAGCAGAAACCAAGACTGGCTTTCAAATGTGTTGCCCTTCCCCTCTGTCCTTGTCCTAGGGAGTTTCTGTGACCTGTGAGGCTCTGCAGAGATGGCTGAGCTCCTTGCACTGACGCCCCTTTGCTCTAGTTAGTTTGTTCTCAACACACAATGGCCCATTATCTCGTTTAACACTACTTTTTTTTCTTTTGCTTAAATAAGATAACTGAGATAACATGGTTAGTAAACTGATAATCCAGGACTTTAAACGAAGTCTATTTCTTAAATTTATGTTTGTCCACTAGCCTGGATTGATTTAATTTGGTTCTAATAGATAAACCTGCTAACAGTGCACTTCATTATTACCACATGTAGGCAAGAACACTCTTCCTGGGCCCTGCATGGAGCCATGTGTATAGGTTGTGAAGGGCAACCACTTTGAAAAGAGAGAAAAGAAAAGCTTAATCTAAATTTTTGTCAATACTACCAGAGCCCCAAAATGGTTTTCAGTTGTCTCCATATAATATAAAATGAAGTACTCAAAGTGAAGAACAATGTCTTTTGCCTTTGCTATTTATTCCCACCCAAGTGTTCCTAATCTCCCTAGTACCTGTTTCTGCATTAAAGACCCTGATTGTGACAGGTGTCTTGCAAGGCAGCAGAGATGCTGGGAATGCTACACTGGAATGATTATTCTTAGAGCTGAATCTCCAAAATAAAATTTCCATCTGAATATTTTCAGTGTAAACAAAGACACTCACACACATAAACACAAATGGTAGGAGAAGATATGTATTTTAAAAGCATTCCTGGTTGCCTGATAAAGTGACTTTAACCCCCAAAATAAAGATTTCAAATATCATTAACAAAAGACATACACATGTGCATTATGTTAGCATATCTTAGGATAGGATAACAATAAGTCCAACTGGAAGTCACATCACATGTCTTTGTGTTCCTTTGTAGGAGCTGGCAGACCTGCCACTTTTAGTAAACACCCTATGATATGCATTTTTGGGGGAGGGTGAAATCTCATTTCTCTTGTTCTGCTGTTACTATGGTTACCATCCTACAGAATCCCTGAACGCACCAATAAAGAAGAGAAGGGGAGGAAAGCAGACTACAAACATAAATTTAAATGTTGAACACACCCTTCCAAACTATAGAGACCTTTAAAGATGGTCAGGAGCCTTTGGCACTCATAGCCCAAGTTTACCCTTTAGTCTGAGCATCAGTGTCACCATGGAAGGCGACAGATATTTTAAACTAAAGGAGGGACTGCACAGTCCACTGTGACCACAGCCTCCCCTGTTGCAAAAATCCTATGCACCTAACAGGAGCCAGGATCCAAAGACATTGGTTTTGGGAAAGTAAGAAAAAGTAGGTATGGAGGTGGGACAGGACCCAGTGTAAACAGGACCCAAAGGAATCACAAGTGGACTTCAGTCTTCATTCATGTACTTCACTCTTTGCATATGGGAACAATTGTCCATGAACATTCTTTTCCCTTGGTAATAAGCATGATCAGAAATACCAGCTCTTAGGATGAAAATGGGTCCCTAGTCCATTCTAAGCTATAACTTGGAACAGTAAAGTAAAATTTTAAAGTAGAAAGCTATATACATCTAATCATCCTTTGATAGCTGTATACATCTAATCTTCCTTTGATGGAGAATTCCATAAACATTCAACGAACTTTCTTCCATGAAACAATAGATCTAAGTTTTAGCTAGAAAAAATTCCAGCTAAAGTTATTCATTTAAACTTAATAAAAGTGAGGTTTGACAGAATATCTTTTTTTTTCTCCCAAAATGATGCACACTAATTCACTTTGCTCTTATATCTGAGGGCAAATGTGCCATCCCATCTGCTTTATAATGAACAAGTACATGAATAAAGCAAGAGATTGGAAATCTAGCCTGGACTCTGCCATCAACTTGGTTGAATACTGTCAGAAAAACCCACTTCACCCATGTTTACCTGTTTCCTTATTTGCAAATGAGCCAAACTTCCCTTATTCATCCTGAAAGAGGTCTTACTGTAAAGTTGACAATGTGTTTTGAAATGAAAAACATTTAATACTATGCCAACCTTATATTGTTTGCACTTTTGTTAGTGTTTTTGTTCATGAGGAGGAAATGGTTAAGGTTGTAATGAAACAGCTAAGATCTCACCCCAAAAGTGACCTTAGACATTCTACCACCATTTCACTACAGTGACCTCTTGCTCTAGGCCTTTGGAACTTAAAGAGGAAACGAAGGTGTTGTATTAGCTTTTGGTAGGCTGATATCGTGTCATTAATTACAGTGTGTCCTCCTCCCAAAGAGGCCTGGTGAGTAGTATAAGCTGAATTAGGTAAATCTGTTACATTAGTTTCCTTATATTGGAAGGCTTAAATCATTAAACTAATGATCTAATCCATAATTCTATGCAAGTTAACAAAACACATGCAGTTTTGGTTGCACTTAATCCCCAAATCATACAGAACTTGGTAAATGGCCTTATAAGATTCCATTATATTTTAATAAAGAAAAATAAAAATATGTGAGAATTAAAAAATAAAAATTAGGCCAGCAGATTAAACAGATATTTTACAACTTTGACTTTTCCAGATGAAGTGAGTGTATTAATCTTCAATAGCGATTGATTCACAAAGATAGCTGCTGTGTTTGGAAGGGCCAATGTGTGTGTATTGATTACAAAGTTGGCTGTTTGGTTAAGAAGAATTGGGAATGAGGATAGATCTGGAAGCCTTGGAGTTTCACAGCTATCTCAGGCCTTTTTAAAAAGAGTGTTAGAGCTCCCTAGAGGTCTGTCTGTCCGTCTCAGGACAGTTGAGGAGGACAGAAAGCTTTGGGGACTATCTCATCAGCCTGCTGACTTTACCAATCTCCCTTTGATCGACCTTTCACACATCACACAACCAACCTGAAAAACAATTATGACTTAGTTTGTAATTTTATCAAGTATTACTAAATATTCTTTCATAAAGCTGAAAATGTGAGCATTTCAACTTTATGAAAATAAGTTGAGAGAGAGAGAGAGAGAGAGAGAGAGAGAGAGAGAGAACAGTAACTTCACTACTGAATGACTTCCATGGCTACAAGACATAAGATGCCCGTGAATGATGTTGTGTCTATATATATCCTCTTTGCCTCCCTTTTGCTCTGAGCTACTTCTAGCTTTTTTTTCCTCACCTAGGCCACTGTAATTAATAGCTCCTTTGATCCTCTGTCTCATATGTTTTCTACTTCTATTGCTTCCTCTCCCTCCAGAAGACGGATTGAATTTTCCAAACACAAATCGGATAACTCGCCATCTAAAATTCTAGAGAAAACTCTCATTTCTGTTTAAATGCAATCTATGCCCTTCCTTTGTGCTTCACAGCTTCCTCCACAAGTAGTATCCTGACTGACCTTTTAAATGTCTTGTCATCCCTCATGTGTCATTTGTCATGAGATGCTCTCTTAACCCTGCCCCATCTCCTCTATGTATCCAGGTTGCTGAACTCATCTGCAGCTATTTTGGTGTGTACGTCATTTTATTTCACAACACTGAATTTTACCTCATCTCCCCATCTCTATCATGAATATAACCCTACAGTTCATTACAGTGCCTGCCCTCCCCCAAAATGTTCAATAAGCATTGATTGGTTGAAGGAAGAAAATAACAAAGGAAGGAATAAATTGCATGGTTTGCTGTGTCATTTTTGAATTTCAAATATCATTCCTTAGTTATCATCGGCATATTTTTACAGGCTCCTTACAATATAATGAACCAAGATAACATATCACTTTAATGCTTCTTTCCTTTCAACATTTGTTCTACTAGTTTAAAAACTATTAAGTAAGGCGAAGCCTTCAAAAGCAGCCAGCTGAACTGCTACTGTCACTGGGGAGCAGTTAGTGTTCTGCACAATTGCTAATACGACTTAAACTGTTGGTAAATCTTTTTAGTTTATAAGTTAGGAGAAAATAAAATGTTAATGAAAGTCAGGGCTCCATCTACCTACATTCTCTGTGTTTTTATAGGAAACTGCCCAACTGGGGACACCCTTGCCTCTCCCAGGCACTCTCATCTCTTTAGTGGGGATCTAGGAAGGTTGTGCTTCCCCAGACCTATCTTTTCCCTTGTGTTCATCATAAAATATCCTAGAGCCAAAAGTTTTGGATTACATGAATTGGCATAATCTTGGGTTTGATCATGTTAAAAAATAATAATAAATAAGAGATATTTGTAGAAATGGCATGTTCCAATTTAAAATTAAGAGGGAAAAAAACCTTAAATAAAACCAAATATATTCTAGTAAAGTTAAGAATTCTCCTGTTCAGTTGGATCTATCAGAGTTGATTTGATGTGTGTGCGTGAGCGTGTGCATGTGCGTGTGTGTGTGTGTGTGCGTGTGCGTGTGTGTGTGCGTGTGTGTGTGTGTGCGTGTGCGTGTGTGTGCGCGCGCATGTGCGCGCGTGCGTGCGCGCGTGTGTGTACGCGAGCGTGTGTGCGTGTGTGCGTGTGTGTGCGTGTGTGTGAGAGCATGAGCGTGTGCGCGTGTGCGTGCGTGCGTGCGTGTGTGCGTGCGTGCATGTGTGTGCGTGTGCATGTGTGTGCATGCGTGCGTGCATGTGTGTGTGCGCGCGCGTGCGTGTGTGTGTGTGCGTGTGTGTGCGCGTGCGTGTGTGTGTGCGTGTGTGTGTGTGTGTGTGAGCGTGTGTGTGTGTGTGTGTGTGTGTGTGTGTGTTTTATTTTTCTGGATGTAATAACTAGATTTCTGAACAATAAATTAGATCAATTGTAGTCTGATGGGAATCAAATTATCTGAAAGAAACTTCAGAACAGATTGTAGTCCACTTATTATAAATGCATTTGGACAAAAGGATTTAAATCTGGTTCTTAAAGACATGTATACGAAAATGATTTAGTGAAAATAGACATGAATCATCAAGCATTATTTACATATACAATTATTGAGATTTTATGATTACTGACAATTAATTCTGGACTGTTTATGTCTAAAGAACTATGCGTGACTCTCTTCACTACAAAGTGTATTGCTTGCAACATTATACAGTGATACAAGATGCAATCAACTTGTTAACACCTGAAGTAGCTAAAATTTGTCATCATCATCCTATGTTTTTGGATTGGAAATGAATCACACTTCTTCCTAATGAGTCAGAAAACACTGTATGGTGCTCCACTTCTAAAGCCAAATGTAGGGAAAAGTAAAGAAAATGATACACAGGGAAATGATGAACACAGAACTCATGTCTGTTGTATGTGTGTCCATGTATACTGGCTAAGCCATCTGAACTCTCACCACATAAACAGCTACAAGTTCCAATTCTGAAAACATTTATAGACAGTTCTACTTGTTGTCCAAGTGTGTGTGTGTGTGTGTGTGTGTGTGTGTGTGTGTGTGTGTGCACGCGTGCGCGCGCGCACGCGCAAAACACAGGGAAAATAGCTCTCCCTAGCTTCTGGAATTAATTATCAATAACACACACACAAACATGTACACAGAGTATGTGTTTGCACCCATGCTTTGCTTTTGTTGTTTGTTTAAGTTTCCTGTAATGGTGTCTACTTACTTTATAAGATATAAAAGAAACATTTTCATTGGCTTCAGGAAATGTTCTTGAGAACCCTGCGTCATATTTTCATCATTGCTACATACACAGTTTTCAGCTCATGTCTAACATTTCTTTAACTCTTGTTATGTATGCTTGTTCCTTTTTGTTAGGCCCTTGTTTTGCTTCCATCTAGCTGATTATGGAGAATAACCACTCAGCACACTTGCATAGTCCATCCTGTATTTGAAGACAGTAAGCAAATCATCTGTTGCTCATTTTTTTCTCTCCAAACCAACTAGACCCCATCCCTTTCATCTTCTGTCATAAACCTATTTTCTATTCCTTTCATCTTTACTTGTTGTTCATCTCTGAACAGTTGTTGCTTTCTTTTGCTAGATTTTGAAATGCAGTGATCACACAGGCAACAATCACAGAGAAAGGGGACTAAGGGGACAGATTACAAGGGAAGGAGTTATTTGTAGCTCTTAACTATTGAAAAACAGTATATGTTTCTCTAAATCGTTACCAATTGTGTGTTCGTCTTATGTTTATAAACAGTTAAGACTTCTCAAGGTTTTCTATTTTTTGCCTAAACTTTCCTCATAGACTTTGCTTCAATTTTTACTGTCTGATGTTACATTTTTGCATAAATTTTTTTTTACATTTATATGCTTACCCTTGGAGCTTTTAATTGCATTTTTGATAGAAAGTTTTCTCATAAATATCAAAGTCATTTGAATTCAATCAGTGGTGTTAAAATCAAGAGTAATCCCTCCTGATTGAAAATTCTCTGCAGATCTAGTAAGCGTATTCCTGATTCTGGGTCATGAATGTTGAATATGAATATTGTATACTGGAGGTTATTTTGATACATACAACATCACCTCTTCCTCCAGGTAACATCCTGATTCAGCTGTCTGTTGACATGATAGTCAGCAGTAAGCACCTGTTGAAACATTTTGCCTATGACATTAGCAAAATTTCCAGGACTCAAGATAATTACCTGGGTCACTATACTTGTGTTTCATTGTGTGACAATAGCATAAAAACAAACATAGTAGATGCAACATGCTATAAATCCTACTTGTATTTGCCATGGAGAACTTTACCTCAACATTGACAATTATGTCAAAAACCATTTGCTGGTCCCCAAAATCAGTATTCAGAAAATGAAGCTTTAGAGGAAATGTAACCACTGGACTATTTGTCCCCTAACTTTGTGATTATATTCAGTCATGAACAGAGGAAAACATTTTACATGGTCTGCACTTTTTAAAAAGCCAGCTTATTCAAATGAGATACAGAAATGAAAAGCTTTCACATAGCTGATGCTAAAGATCAAATTAGAAGCAAATGATGATAATTACAAAGTTCAACCCTGTGTTCTCTTCAGGCACCTAGAGCCTGAAGGTGATGAGAAAGTAAAGAGTGAAAAGTTGGAGTTGGCAGAGATGGCGGGTGGTGAGCGGTCGATGAATCCCCAACGATGAAGGCAGAATAATGGTGTGGTTACTGCTTCGTTTCATGGGAGAAATTGTTAGAGCATGGGTGGCTGAGGTGTTTTGTTTGAGAGGGAAAAAAATTAACTCATTGGGACGATCACAATCAGTTAATTACCATATAAATAAAGTAAATTATATATCAAAATGAGATAAACACAAGGTGACAAATGATCACAGTAGAAGAACTCACTCAATATGAACAAATACAATTAGTGGAATTAGTCACTGTTAAAATTGTCAAAGTATGTGTTTGCAATGCAAAAGCTAAGCTTTCTCAGACATACAGATGACATCTGTAAAAACTACTCTGCTCCATTTCTAAGCACTGTAGTTATAGACCAGAAGTCACTTGGCGAAAGGACATCTTGTACTCTCTCTTCCTTCAGGGCAAGTCTAAAATGGACTTGATTACTCACAATACGCATCTCTTTGGAAATGAATGTAATCAGTTCACTGGAGTAGCACAAAAACTGGCTCTATACGGAAGATTTTCTCCCCGCTAAGTAAGTCACTTAGTGCAGCACATCTGATCCTTTGTTCCATTGCTGAGCTGCCCACTCTTCAGGAGGTGACTGAGATGCCTTTGGAAAGCCTCGGCCCAGCTCTCAGCTCCCTGGATGTTCTCAAGACTTGGTGGTTTTTAATGAGTTCTTACCTGTTCCTATGTCAGCTTATAGGTCTCTGCCCAGTAGAGTGTGGCCAAGTCCCTGAGTTTATGTTATACGCACTGTCGTATATTCAAAGCGTGACTAATTGGTGATCATTAGATGCGTATGATCTTAGTTGAATCCTAAAAAGCACAGATTAAAAATTACAACCCCAGTTGAGTAGTTAAGAAAATAAGGTTCTCAAAGTTTCTGGGTTTTGCACAAGGTGAAAAAGCTGCCATTAAAAACATTTGGTCATGGAAATCAAGAGAAATAAAAAATTAGCAGAAGCAACCAAACAATTTCAACTGCTGTAGGCATTTTGATTTAGCTAAAAGAAATGGGTTTGAAGATAACCTGAGAACTTTGAAAGTACTGTCAGCAGCAGACTGAGGAATGACAGACATTTAGGGAAAATTTGAAATTACCGAGAAGTCACAGCAGCAGCTAATTAACTGACAAAGTATTCCATTGGAAGGCACTAAAATGTGAAGGGTCATTACAATGGTGCGCTAAGGACACAATAATAATTAAACAAAAAGATGATACCAACTTGGGAAGGGCTGAAGACGAGGGAGTCGGGAAAGTGAGGTAATTCTATTTCAGTTAAAACTATATTAATTAAGAAAACACTTGTTTTTCAGAAGGGGAAACAGTATATATTCACAGCATATTCCCCATTTCTACTTCTGGGAATATAGAATGAATACATTTCCCTATTAATCCTCAGCATTGCATAAAATAAAAAACATAAGCAGACTTTGAATATGGAGGAATGAATGCAGACAGGTAGGGGAGTTTGTGCCTTAAAGCACAAAATTTAAGTATAAATTCTTCCCACAGACATAGACAAAACAACAAGAAACTAACAACAACAACAAAAAATAATAATAATTTTCTCTAGTCAATCAATCAGGAAAGAGGCAACTCAGCAGGGGAGAATATTTGTAATTGATAATTATTCTACTCTCAGGACTAACACTGCAGATAAAATGTGGTTACTTCCTCCCTCATACAGCAACTGCCAACTAGAAAGAATATTCCAACATGAAATATTCTCTACTGGTGGCATCTGGAGACCATATAATGAGCCTAGCTTTCCATCCCTACCTGCATAGATGAAGCACTCCTTCCCCCATTCAGATACAGTCACGGAGGTCTGCTCTATAGTCATAAAGTGATGCTGAGTGAAAATAAAAGTCAATCCCATGACCTTGTGTTCTGCATGACTTTAGGTGACTGTCGTCCTTCAAATGACAAATCCATAAACTAAAGAACACATTAAAGGTTGCCAGAGGTAAAGGTAGAGGATAGAGAGCCACAGCTAGCAAAGGACCATATGACATATATCACTCTTGGAGTGTTGGAAATGATATTGCATGTGTTGAGGTAAACATCCAAGATGTTTTACTGTACTAAAGTTATATGAAATGTTATCTTCAGGGGAACCTGGGTATACAGGATTCCATAGTTATTTCTTACAGCTGCATATGCATATACAGTCATCTCAATATTAATATTTTTAAATTTAAAACACACAACCAAAAATAAATGGATAGAGGTAAGATGAAAAGGGAGAATTAGAATTTTACTTTACATTTTAGAGCTTTTTTTTTTTTTTTTTTTTAGTGTCCCTGCAGTTTTAATTCCAATACAGCTGTTGGGGAGAAATGATGACACAGAGGAAATCCTCATTACATGGTGAACCCTGACACCCCAACTGGAGGCAATAATTAAAAGCAGAGTGTGGCAACTTCAAGTACAATTTATCTCTTCCCTCCCAGTATGTACCTTGACGAAGCCCTCAGCCAACAATAACAGTTCTTCATGGCTGTACATCAGGAGATCTTTAACAAACACTAGTGTTGAGATTTCACCCCTAAAGATTCTGATTGGTCTGGCCATTTCTAAGGAATCAATAGGTCTAATGGTCTCTAAATAATTGCAAAATGTATCCAATTGAGGACCCCTGACCAGATGAGGACCCATTGACTGTTTGATTCTCACTTATGGTTATATGCCATGTGTTTGCTTAAGATACAGAGAGAGAAGGGTTCATTTTGCTGTGTTAGTGACAAGGTTGTTAAGTATGTGTTGGTTTGAAGAGGTGGTGCTGTTATTTCCTCCTAAAGACTTTCCTGCCTTAAAATATTTCCAGCTTCTCAACATTCCACACTGCCTTGTTTTTAGCACATACTATTCTTCTAAATGGATCAAGAAACACTGTCCTGCTTCCATCCACCTCCCTCTCCCATTCTCTCCCCTTTTCCTTCTCTTTTTAACTCTCTCTTTCTCTCTCTCTCTCTCTCTCTCTCTCTCTCTCTCTCTCTCTTGCTCCCTCTGCCCTCTCCCCTCCCCATCGTCTCCCTCTTTCCCATTCCTTGGGTCCTCTTTTGTCTAAGTTGAAAGACTTGCCTAAGACTCACCCTTCAGATCTCATTCACTTGTCACCTCCTTAGAGAAGTCATTTTCTTATGAGCATCCCCTTCCTTATATGAATCAAATTTTTTTACATTTGTTTTATCATTACTCCAGTACTGTTTGCCTTTCTCTCAAGTGTGAATTCTATGGAGACAGAAATCTCATTTGTTTTTGTTCACAATTTTATTCACACTCACAACCCTAATGCCTGACAATTTGCACTTGATTAATAAATAAATGAACTAAGCAGTCTGTAGTAGAATTAGGGAGCATTTAGTACTAGAGAGGTATGGTTCTTCTGAAAAATGGGAATAGTAAGTTGCTAATGAGTCCTTGGATAAGTCTCCAAGTCTTTCTGGCATGTGTATATCTTGAGAAATGGATGATTCTTAAACTTGAATGAGAATTAGAATCACTTGGAAGACTTTTGTAAATACCAATGACTGGGACTTAACCCATGTGTTCTCATTTTCCTGTCTTGAGGGGACCCAAGGCACTTAAAAATTCTCCAGAGTGACTGAAGATGCAAAATCTGAGAACTACTGAATGTAATCCATGATGTCAGCAGTCTGCCACAGCTACTTACTAACTTTTAAGGTCTTATAAAGCACTTCACCTCCTTTGGAGCACTCCCCTCTTTAGCTAGGATCATTTTCACCCAAATAAAAACCAATCCTACAATAACTTGAGAGCACACCCTGAGTGAAAGGTTCCATGGCCCACCACGTCAACGCTTACCTTGGAGATGGTGGTATGTGAGATGCAAGTAAATTGGAAAATAAGGGTTGATATAAAATCAAAGGAAGGGAAACAAAAATCCCTCTGTTGATCATTAACATTCTCACTTTCAAAATAGCAACTAAAACTACATCTTTCTGCCCCAAATCCCAGAAGAGCTAGTCTACATCAAAGATGTAGGATCTCATTCTTCAACGGGTTCATGATTGTACTTAATATACAGCAGTAAAAATAGTCTGGTGCCAAGTTCATTTGTTGTGATTTTTGGTAGTAATTGACTTTTAGGTGTGAAGTAACTCATCAGACACTGTGGCGCTTATTGCTAGCAAAGCAGTGCCCTGTTCAAAGAGCTAGGATCCCAAAATGCAAAGGGAAGAACTTGATCTGTGAGATGCTGCTTCAGAAATGAAAAAGTAAGGTGTCCTTCCCCCAGCTCCTCTAATTTGCATTATTATTTTATTGTCTGTTTCCTGGGTTGTGCCATAAACCCTATTTTATTATTTTGTTCTGTCCCAATCTCATATGTAACTAAGAAGTGACCTTAAAATCCTAATCCGCCTGCTTCCACCTTCAAGTGCTAGATTACAAGTGTGCACTACTACCCTAGTATATATGGTACTGGGATTTGAACACAGGGCTTTGGACAGGCTAAACAAGCACTCTACCAACTGAGCTCCATTCCCAGCCCAAATCTCAGTATATTAATATCTGTTTGTTGATGGAAGTAGATCAGTTGCTGACCTAAAATAAGTAAGGGAGCTTTCCATTCTTCATTTCCAACACACACACACACACACACACA
>CAJQZJ010033004.1:1009354-1034089 GCA_907164525.1 Lophiomys imhausi | reverse complement strand
AGAAAGAAAGAAAGAAAGAAAGAAAGAAAGAAAGAAAGAAAGAAAGAAAAGAAGAAAAGATATCAGTCTGTATAATGTTGCCTGATTGTGTGTGATTTCAGGGCTGACTACTTGGCATTTGATAACCAATCATTACGCTCCTCCCTGGGAAAGGGCAGTTCTACTCTCTCAGTACTCCCATAGTTGACCATAGTTCTTTGTCTAAGGTTGGGGTCCCTTGAGCTTCCCTCCTTCTATGTTAGCATATATGTACATATCTGCAATTAAAAAGAGGCCATGAATTTGAGAGAGATCAAATGGGTACATGGGAGGGGTAGGAGGGAGGAAAGGAAGGAAGGCATAGATATGATGTGATTATATTATTATTTCAAAATATCACTATAAATAACAGTGGAAATGCAAGAATAAAGGAAACTTACCATTTTCACTTGGGAATATTTTTTTAAATGTCGCATTAACTAACAATTCCTCAGATTTCTTCAAAATGTATAGGTTCTAGGACTTTCCTAAAGTGTTCTTATAGCCTTGAACAAACCTCAACCTATTTGTTCCTTGTTCATTTGCAGGAGTTTACTTTACAAAAAACTTTTCATGTGTTTTCCAAGCTTGGTTGCAGTGTTTCAGACAACTAAGAAATTACAAATCACACAGACACATACACACTTAGACACAGACACACAGAAACACAAACACACAGACATATGCAACACACACAGAGACACAGACACATACACACATTCATATGTATAGGCACACAAACACACATATGCATGTATACACATATAATCCCACATATTCAGACACACACATTCACACACTCTCACACACACATACATGCACATTTACCACACAGACACACATAAACACAAACATATACACATACATGTCCACTACACACATGCAAACCATGCATTCACATACATATACACATAGACTCATACACAGACACACACACTCACACACACATACCATGCACTAACACACAGAGACACACACAATCACACACTCACACACATATAGACAGGCATCTCTCTCTCTCTCTCTCTCTCTCTCTCTCTCTCTCTCTCTCTCTTCCTCCCTTCTTCCCTCCTAGGATGTGTGTTGCAATGCTGGCTAGCTAGAGAAGCAGAATAGCCATGGCCATATGCATCCTTGTGGGAACTGAGAAGGTGCTGCTGATTTAACAGCTCCTTCAGCTTGTGCTGGAGAACAGTTCCCATGAAGCTGTGGTGGGTGTGTTTGTTTCCCACTGAAGACTTCAGCTCTTCAATGTATGTAACACATCTTAAATCACAATATGCTCCTTACTACTTTAGCACCCAAACCTAACAATTTCAAAGTGCCCCAAGAAAAACAACTTCCTAAAATGCCGGGTTAACCATTTCTATTCATAATTGTGTCACTCATGATGGAGTGCAATGAAGTCACGTATTAGATCTAGGATGATCAAGAGCATCACTACAGACATATATGACAACTATCAAAAATCTTCCTAAATTTGTGGCTTGATTTTTGGTTTTGTTGTTGTTTTGTAGGTTTTACCTGACTCTAGAATAGTGAGTTTAATTTTGGTTATATAAAAATTCAAGTCAATTCACTAAACAAACAAAAATGTGTTGGCTATGTCACACACAGGGTAATCACAAGCCTTAAAGAAGAGATACCCTTCCCGCCCCTTACCCCTCACCACTTGCAGCAGGCAGGAGAGCTGACAAGGAGGTCCTGAGAGTGAGAGAGTTGGTCCCACCCCTTGTCTAGGAAAAGCCAGAAGGCTGGCCCTGTTGTCTTAAGCACAGGAGAACTGGCAGACTGACCAACTCAGCTTCTACTGAGGCCCAGAACCAGGGCTCTAAGTTGGCCCACCTCAACATCCACCTCATGTATGAACTGCTAGAGTATGTAGGGTCCAGTTCTAAAGATCCAAAGCTGCAGGATCTCCATGACACAGGTCAACAATAGGATATCTCAGAGGAGTCCCGGTGAGGTTCCAGTATTGGTAGTGCAGCAGAAGCCAGAGGCCTTGAGCCAGACCAATGACTCATTGCAATGAACATTTGCAAGTACAGATGTGTGGACAAAAGGGTATACTGTGTGAAATAATACAGCATCCATGATAATATTTGTTTGTTTGTTTGTTTTGTTTTTATTTTATGGGGGTAGGTTGCAAGGGCAGAGTGTGGATACAGTGGATGAGGAGATGTGTGAGATTTGGAGTGCATGATGTGAAATTCACAAAGAATCAATAAAAAGTTAAAAAAAAGAATTGGGCCTTGGGTATTAGTGTAGAGGAACTGCTTCCAAGTCATCTTTTCTTATCTCTTCTTGTCTCCTGGGCTTTCTCCTGTGGATGGGTGGCTCTTCACAGCACTTCTGAAAGACCCAGAGTCACACGTCCTTTGCTTGCCATTCCTAATACAAAGAAAGCATATTTTTCTGTGTATCTATCCCATAAAAATCTAGAGCAGACCCACAGAAGCCTTTGATAGGAGTTTAACAGCTCTGATTACACATGAAGAATAACTCAAGTGCTTTTGAAAGTTCATATTCGCTAATAATATCATCAGGAATTCTTATAAAGTAGCTAGCACATCAGATACAATAAGGCAAAGTGCGGTTTTATAAAACAAAGAAAAGCAGCCAAATTAAAAATAGATGCACATAAAAGCTACATTTCAAATTTGTGGTTCTACGAAAATGTCCACAAGTCTGAAGCATAGCAGCTGAAAAATATAAATGTGGGCAGGATAACACGTAGTTTGTGTGGAAAATATCACAGGATTTTATCTCTCTAAGTTTCGAATGGTGGGTTCATTAGCTACTTCGATGAACTGTGCCATTCTATACGCATAACCAAGGGCCAGTGTCAGCTTCAACATACATTTTTAGGAGACCATGGCCATACCAATTGGTAAGTCATATTTCTATGTGACATTACTTAGGCATTTCTCTTTCTCTTCTTCTAAATTTTTATTTTGTGTATATGAGTGTTTTTGCCAGTGTGTAAGTGTGTACCTTTAGTGCCTTTGGAGGCTAGAGAGGGGGCCTGATTCCCCTGGAACTGTAAGCTGTCATGTGGATGCTGAGAACTGAACCTTGGTTCTCTGCCAGAACAAGCAGTGTTTTTAACGACTGAGCCATCTCCCTAGCCCTACTTCAGCATTCTTTAAAACACTGATGAACGATCATATTGCTGAACTTGAGAAATGGTATTTAAACTTTTGTTAAAACAATGCAATTAAGACTTTCTGGTGGACCAACATCACAGGCAAAGGAGCACTTTTGAGATCTGGGATGGCAGTGCTTGGTTTGGCCTCATGGACCCAATACCAATTCCATGAAATTTGTATTAGCGAAGTCAGAGAATGACTCTTTCATCACCTGTATCAGATACCCACTAAGTGACACAGACAGTACCAGTGGAAAGGAAGAACCTGATTATCTAGCCTTGGAAGCTCAGATTCTAGGGAAGAGACAGACAGTAGCAAATGTCTACAATATAAGATGTTCAAGTAAAGGCAATAAAACTGGATGAAAAGAATAACAGGAAATGCTTTATAGATGAAGCCTAAGGAAGGCTACATCAAATAGATAATCCTGAACCTAAGTGAGGACTACAATCAAGAGACCTAGGAGACAAATGAGAAGGCAAAGTCACTGAGGGAGAAGCAAGAGTAGTGTGTTCACACTGGGGGTGGGGGTGGAGATGAGGTTACTGCAGTAGGCAGTAGCAATGAGATTGGAGTGGGAGACAGGAGTCAGACCCCGCAGGGCCTTCTGGCCCATGGCTAGGCCCTCGGTCTGTACTCTAATTGTGGTAAGATATCATTGGAGGACTTGGCACCTTACTGTGGTGGTAACCAGTTCTCAAAGGCCTGCCTGGTCTCTTTGGTGGGTGTTGGCCCTGCGGATGAAGAATTGCTGATTGAGTAACCTAAGAAACACTGGTCTCAGGTGGTAGAGGAAGCGAACATTGTAAAGCATGAATGTACCTGGGATAAGTGCTTAAGGGTGGCTTTAGGAACTGATGTTTACTTATGGTTATCTTTAGGGACATTGATCTCCAGCCTTCCCTATCTCTTGAAAACAGCTATCACAAATTAATTAAACTCTCAGGATACTATAGGACTGTTGTGGCTTGTATGGGTTTGGCCTTTTTTTTTTTTTTTTTTTTTTTGAACTGATGGAGCAATGAGGAACTGGAAGAACTTACAGACACACAGGTACAGAAAACCCCGAATTATGTGAACTACACACTCTAATGGAAACATAGTGGCAGCAGTCCAGAAATTCAGCATATTCATTTTCCACATTTGAAGGGAGGAAGAAGGTTTATTGTATACAGCTGAATGAGGGGAAGACAGGTTTAATCTCAGTAGGAAACCCATCTCAGGCTGTAAACATCAGAGACGAGGAAGCTGTGGTCAATACTTTCTTGCACACAGTGTCAACACCTGCATGGGGACCAGGGGAAAGCTTGGCTGTTTTCCTGAGTCTCATACTGAGAGGACTTTGTTATCCCCGTGGGTCAGAGGGCCTGGGGTCCTTGATATGGCTCTGCTCATGTCAACAATACACATCCACCAAGGACTTCACCCCACATAGAACACATGTAAAAGGAGTACGGTTAAATTAATAGCTTTTTTATCCCTGTTGCACATCTTCCCAAAGGAAACAAGTACATTTCTTTTACATTGGAAACTCTGTTAGTTTGATTATTTCAAAGGGATTGCTGAGTTTCTTTTGGGTACAACAGCCACCAGGGACTTTATCAGCATATTTCAAGGCAAATGAGTGAGTTGTCACATTGGACAAAACACACATGTGACTGAGGTAACTTAGAAGTTATGTAAATAGTCATTTAGCTACCTCCTAGGAACACAAGCAGTGTTTTAATGAGAGGACTGAAGTTACTTTCGGTAAGTAGTAGTTACAAACCACAATAAAAGGCTTTTTCTTTCCCTTTCTCATCTATTTCTCTTACCTCAGGCAGATAAACAGTTTTAAAATGTTTCCCCTGTGTGGAGGATTGTGTGGAACATTCAGAATGATAGGCTCATCCATCAACAAGAGCTTGGTGAAGTAGCAATAGAAGCACATAAGAACAAAGGATAAATGATCTGAGACACTATACAACTAAGGGTTAAACCAAGTTCAGCAGACTATATGAAGAAAGTTCCAGTTATAGGGAGCTATTTCTGCTTTCTGAACACAGAAGGCCTCTCTTAGAACAATAAAAGATATCATAATGACTTCAGTAGTGATTGAGATAGTGGTAATTGATGGTCCCAATCCCAGGTCCTCAAGCCACATCCTTTTATTTTCCAGAAAAGTCCAAACACCTTAACTTGACACCCAACATGTACAGCTAACACACACACACACACACACACAGGCACACATGCACACACACACTCACATATAAATATATATATATATATGTGTATATATATATATATGTATATATATATGTATATATATATATATATACCTAAATATAAACTATTCGGTCTGTATAATAATTTTTGTTTTCTTGTATGTATATATTTTCAGGATTGACCGTTTAACACTGAATAACCAATTGGTGTGCACTTCCCTGGGGAAGACTATCTCTCCTATTCCCAGCTTTTCTTGGTTGCATATAATTCTTTGTGCAAGTATCTGGCCTCGTGGGCTTTCCCCTCTCCATTTTAATATGCCATTGGTGTTGTCCTTGTTCAACTCCCATTTGGACTGCTGGTGAGACTTTATAGGTGTAGCTTCTGATGTTACTAGAAGGCACAGTCTCACAGCAGGGTCACCCCCTGACCCTTCGGCTTTCACAGTCATTCCACCCCTTTTCTGCAATGTTCCCTGAGCCTTAGATCACTAAATGATGACTCATCCTGTCTCTCAGGGAGACAGAGCACTCTGCCAGGGTCCTAACATAACATGAATGGGACTAAGCAAGGTTTAAAAAAATTAGCTTATGTTTTTAGTAGCCCTTATAGAGGAGAGGAAATGAGTTGATAATATGTGTTAAATTCTGTGTGTTTCAGTGCTAGAAGTCACTATTACAATTTTAAGTTGACAAGTTTTATAAAAGCTGGAATATGGAATATGCTTTAGACTACTTATTAATCAAAATAAGTAAATCCAAAACTGTTTCAGGTAGTTACAACTGAAAAGGAATTTGTATGACTGAAGAACCAGGAATACATATTTTATACTCCATATTTAGTCATCGTGTATCATTTTAAATAATGTCTGCATAAACTTTCATATCTTGTGACAAAATACGTTTCAATATTAATATAAACAGAAGATATGATGCTTTCATTGGCTAGACCCTAGGCAGCAAAACAGCAGATACCTTAAGCATCAGAACTTCCATAGATACCTCCTAGGGTCGTCTTTTGCAGCTGCCTGGCCCCCTATGTTTTAATCACATTGAATTCTTCTTCTTTCTTTTTCTTCTTTCATTCTTTCTTTTCAGAACTATTAGATTGAGGGTATGTAGTTAGTTCCCTCTGCCTATAATATTACTTCCTTTTTTCAAGAAAGCTAAGTCCTGTGATTTAAGAACCAGGTCCTGCCTGATATAAGGGGAGAGACTGTCCTCTCAGAAATGTAGTAAGAACTTATACTAGACATTGCCTAAGGACTCTCATCAGTGAAACTAATTTTTTTTTCTACAGAAAACAGAAAATCGTGTTGAACAATCATACAGTTTGATAGATTAAGCAAGAAGTTGGTAGGTGTGGAACAGAGTAGAGATGGAAAGTATTTATTTAGGGGCATTACAGAAAAGGCTGAGTCAGCATAGAAGACACAGTAGATGGGAGACCCAACCAGACATGAACTATCAAGGTCAAACCTGACACTTTTACATTCAAGCAAGTAGAGCCATACTCTAAAGTGTGTGGACACAGTGAGAAGAGGAAGGACGCTGAGGCACTGGAGTTAAGACAAGGCTGAACAAATGTTTTCCACCTGAGAATATGGTATGTTGTGTTTTTACCTTCCCAACCTACCTAGTCTTTAGTAAAACTTCTATTGAAATGCTCACAGTAACACAGTAACAGAACAAGGATAAGGTATTTTGGAAGTAAAAAATATAATAATCAGTGTGACTGTAACTCAGAAATTTGGCTTTAATTCAAGATCCCTCAGAAAGGAAATAAAGATTGTTTCTATAGATTTCTAGATAAAATGTTAATTCTACTTTTCAATGACTCAAATGTAGCCAAACATGCTTTGCACTGAGGGTTGTGGCCCCTCTACAGCTACAATAACAAGCATATTGTCAGAGTGCTTTTTTTTTCCCCAGGAGTCATATTTTCAATACACTCAGGGCCCAGCTCAGCCACAGCTGGAATTGGTGGGCAGAATGTAAGGCTGGTTGTTTGCTTGTCCTTGTAAAATTTAGCATGACAAGTCAATGAGGGGTGGAGCCATGGCCTGTGGTCAACACATTTAGAATTCAAGAAAGACACGGTGTAGATTAGAGCATTTGATTTCCGAAGCTCATAACTATTCATTTCCTAACCATAGTCCGTTAAATTTAACAGTTATGTGATGCCGAATTCACAAGTGACAACTGCAACTTACTTCAAGCCATAAATTACTAGCTGCTTTAAGAAACGGAACTGATTTCACATTGTATTGTGGAATAGTAATAGAAACACTAAAATCTTTCTACCTCCAAGGGGTTTTGTTTCAAAGGTTCAGATTGCAGCAGTAAACATTCTTTAATCTTCTCTGTACAAGCAAGTCCACTTCCTGAAGCATTCATTTGCTTGCCTGGTAATAAATAGTAATTTATGGCATGTGATATCGATTTACTTCTGTGCTTTCTCTCCATGGCAGAGGCATAATGCTCTTTGATTGCTCTAGTGGAAACTGCTTTACAATTATCTCAGATCTAAAACAAAAATATTGCTCGAATTTTAAAAATAAACAAAGCTCTACCAGTTGGAGCTGGGCCTGGGATGGGCCTGATCTAGGAAGTGAAGTTAGAGCCAAAGTGCGCCTATTGAACTGTGGCTTCTTCAGCTAAATGCCACACTAATGCATGTTTTTATGATGACTGCTGCATCTCTTCCATCTAATCTTATTTATATCAGAAATTAGGGGTCTTACCTTCTTTCCACACCTCTTTCCTATCCCAAGAGACATCCAGACAGATTGGCTTCATTAACTAAGAAATTCAGAGAAGTGAATGATGCCGATGAAAACATAAGCAGCCATTGCAAGCTGATAACCACAGCATCTGTTAATTGCAGATAAAATAGCAGTTGGAAAGGCCAATCATGTCTGAACTGATTATTTTCTTAGTGTGGGGTGGTAAATTTCTACCCACTAACACAATGAGGGTTGTGATTAACTTTCTGGCTTCATGCTTATGCAATCACACTATTGATTTTGAAATGAGAATCATATTGTCAGTGACTCTTCAAGATATCATTTTTTTTTTTAATTTGGCCCTAGATACTAAAACCCACAAAGGCAGTCTGCTCTACCTGTTTGCAACCATCCTATTTTTCAGGATTTCCCCCAAGGGTTTCATCTACGCATATCACAGAGGGATCATGTGGGCAAGTTGAAATCTCAGTCCTCTGCCCATACTGGTTTTGCTGAGGTTTGGTAAGCTAGAATAGGCTAACTGAACAGCAGGAATCTCTCCTTACATTAATCTATGTCATCCATAGACAGATTGGTGACTTCAAGGACCTAAGAGTCCATCCCAAGACCAGGAGTTCTGAATACTGATTCCTGTGAGGTTCTTCCCCTTGTTTCTGTCAGAGATGATTATATCCAGAGAGTTTAGATCCTGATGCTCAGGGGCCATGTGTGCCTGTCCCTCCCATCTTAGATGATCTGATGTTGCTCTTACCAAACCTGCCCCCTTATCTTTGTCTCTGTATTTCCATCAAATGTATGCACAGAGACATCTCTTTCTGTTTTCATCTTGGGGAAACCCTTTTCTCTGTGTTTTCTCTACAATACTACCATCTCCTTGAATGTTATGACACTCTATGAGATTTTGCTTCTGAAAACAAAAGTCAAAATAAGAAAAGTTTCTGTCTGTAGTCGTTTTTTTTTTCATTTCCCTGAAGGATAAGAGAATATAGAAAATAGAGTATGAAAATTATTACTGTCTCATCAAATTATCCTAGTATAGACATTTAAATACATTTCAAAAAAAGGTGGCTAGGTGATTAATTTTGCACTGGGGTTGTGTCAGGAGATAAAGCACTTCAATAAAGAGACTGTAGACCTTGTCCATTGAGTAATTTATGATGTTGACAAAAGTCCAAAGAAAAAAGAAACTGCATTAAGTTGAGCTTAATGTGTCAACTAGGACATGAGTGAAGAGGAAATCAGCTTCCGAGGAATCTTCCAAGAACCTTCCCTCCCTAGGTCACACTATATTTGCACACATGAGTATATAGTTTTGTAGCCATCTTTCATCCACCATTAGTCATTTGGCTTCTTCCCCATGATGATTTTTATTTATTTATTTTTTATTTCTTCAAGTTACATCTCCATCACAATCCCCTCCCTTCTCCCCCTCCAGTCCGACCTTCCCACCCTCTTCCCCCTCAACCCCCCATCCTCTTCCTTTTTTTTAAGTTTAAGGTATATCTTCTCCCCCCGAACAGCTCCCCCTTTCAGTCCAACAAATGGCTCTTTCTCTTATAACAATAAATACACTACAAAACAAGAGAAAAAAATTAGGCCACAATTATGAGAGTTATATGACTTAGCATACATTCCCAATGTCCAGTCCATATGTATTTGGTCCCTGACTTTAACATTCTACTATCTAACCATCTCCATGAGTTTAAAGTTCTATATCCAACTCAGCTTACATCCTAACTTGCATCACAATTTTAAAAACATCTTCTTAGATCCAGAACACCCTCTTAATTCCTAAACAACTCAAAATTTAACTATGAGACTCTAGCTATCTAGTCTTCAACCACCTCAGAGACCTGAGAGGGATATATATATATATGATTATACAGGAAGTACAGGGCCAGCAGCTTCCAAAACTAAGAAATGACATACCAGTGGCTGCCTGGACAGTTCCCATTTTCTCTCCATATAGTCCAGCATCAATCTTCAGCCATTTGGCCCTGTTTCCCTGACAGACATTGATTGTAAAGCAGGAATTATGAAGGACTTGCCTACCCTGTCTTGGAGGGCTAGGCTGTCGACTTACCTGCTTCCAAGTTTTGTCCTTTTTGGACAGCATTCTGTCTACAGTTGAAGCAAGGGGCTTTTCTTTCCAAGAGATAGGCTTGCCACTAATTCAACCATCTCCAATTGGAGATTCTTTGATGCTCAGCTTCTACTTGGAGTAGAATAGGGAGTGCTGTAGGAGCTGACATGTCTCGATATCAAAAAAATCTTAAGTTAAGAAGACATCTTTGAATGTCATATTCTGCAGATCTCTTGAGGTTTTTGAAGACCACCTATCTATCTCTTCTATTTGAATAAGCAAATGTTGCTTGTTTCTTAGTAACTTGATTTTTGATTAGCTTAGAAAATAACTGTGATAGACTATCATAGTACCTAACAAAATGACATGCTTGAATGACTATTAGTTTGCATTTCTTAATTATCCTAAACAGTTTATGACAGTTGGTAGCAAAAGGCCAAAACTTTACATTTCATTTTTAAGCATTACCTAGATACAATACCTTGAAAAGAGTTACCCTTAATTATGTATCAATATACAAAGATCAATACCAATGTGGCCAAATATGATCTTAATTTTGTATCAATATACAAAGGTGTAAGGGTATATTTAATAATCTGTCCTTTTTTCTTGATTATTCCTATATTATGTCTATGTTCGTTTTTTCTCAGGTCTGTTCACCCCTACATAGGAGAGAAAGAAGGACACAGAAAAGAAAAAGAGAGAAGTCTCTGGGTCTCACCTCCAAAACCTATTTAACAAAACCATTTAATAGCTTGTAATCGCTCCCCCTAAATAACAAGATTATCTATAACCCATCAAATGACCAAAGGGAGGAAAATCACCAACCCCACCTTCTGGAGATGGGATGTTACTGTCTTAAAATGACTTCCTGCTGATTTGGGATGTAGTAAACCTGTTTGGGGCCCAAATAAGAATGGAAAAATGGTTAAAAATGTTAATAGAATCATTTGATGTTCAGTCATTTTGTGCTCAGCTATTTTAATGTCCTAAGAAGTTTGTAGACAGGAGCTGAACTTCAGGGCTTTACTGAAGTTCTGGCTGGAACAGTGTGTGGAGCTGAACAATCTTAGCGATTTTGAGTTGTTGTGGTTGTAGACTTTTGAGGAAACAGCTATTGATGAAGTCTGCAAGGCTGGATTGTCTGGGCTACTTGTCTTCTTTGGTGTCTGATCTGTTTTCTTCTGAGATTTCAGTTGTCCAGTTGTCCCTAGATTCCTTAGATGGATGCTTTAAATCTCCTGGAAAGATAAGAACAGAGACCTGCCCGAATCCCCGAATCCAAACTCTGGGACACTACCTGTTTTGTTTTGTTTTGTTTTGTTTTTTGGCGGGGGGGGGGTGTTCAGGTAATATTTTTCTTGGAGCAAATTCTCTATTTAGAGCTTTCTTTGTGTCATGCTGACCTTGAACTCTGAGATCTGCAGGTTTCTGTCTCTAGTGTATTTGGATTAAGGGTGCATCCTCAAATGATGGGATTAAGGGTATGTACCATCATCACCCTATTCCTTGTAACTCTAGAATTTATAAGACAACAAACTCTATAGTGATCCTCCTGTCGCTGCTGGAGTTAAAGGCATGGGCTAACATCTCGCATTTCATTTATTTTACCTTATCTCCAAATTTTTCAACTCTTGGAGGTTTAGAAAACCAGGTTGAACTGAAGAAACCTTTAATTTATTTACAGTGTTTTAAACCTGTTACCTGCTTTTTAATGCCAAACCATGAAAATATCTTTTATATCTACAAAAAAAAAATCTTTTAAGCTGCTATCACATTTGTGTAAGCTATGTGGCCACCTGCAGTCTAACATTCTAATCTGAAATTAAGACCATTTTCCTTTCATGCCAGTAAGGCAAGTATACCTTTGGTAAATTATAGTTTGAAAATTTTATATTGTATTTTTATTATATTTTTTAAGATTATTAACTCTTCTTAAAATAGTCTTATTTTGTTTTCTCAAGTTACTTCTAGAACATAGATCCCTGCCTCCTCCCCTCCTGGACCCTCCCTCCCTCCCTCTCTCTCTCTTTCTCTCTCCCTCATTGTTCCTCTACTTGGTACTCTCCTTCTCCTCAGATGAGGTGGGTCCTCACATATCATACTCCCTTAGATCTTCAGTCATGTGAGGGCCAAGAGCTTCCACTTGTACTGGGGCTTGATATGGCACACCATCTAGGGTAAGGTGTTCCAATTACCTGCAACAGATTCCATGACTCACTGGTGGGTGAAATTTTTCCTAGGATAGATATGCTAGGTTCCTATCTATTTGGGTTGTGAGTTGCAGGATAGTTGTCCTATGATGTATGGTTAATATCCATTTATAAGAGAGTACATAACATGTTTATCTTTCTGGGACTGAGCTCACTTAGGATGAGCTTTTCTAGTTCCATCCATTTGTTTTCGAATTGCATGATTTCCTCTTTTCTGATAGCTGTGTAGTATTCCATTGTATAAATGTACCACAGTTTTTTTTATCCATTCTTCAGTTGAAGGACATCTGGGTTGCTTCCAGTTTCTGGCTATTACAAATAAAGCTGCTATGAATATTGTTGAGGCAATGTCCTTGTGGGGTATGGCTGGGTCTTGAGGTATAATTATTCCCAATTCTCTAAGGTATCTCCAGATTGATTTCCAAAGTGGTTGCACAAGTTTGCAGTCCCACCAGCAATGGGGGAGTGTTCCTCTTTCTCCACATCCTTCGCCAGCATGTGCTATCATTTGAGTTTTTGATCTTAGCCTTCCCATGATGATTTTATAGAGATTCATATTTATAAGGAGAGACAATGGCACTAACAGTTACCATCTTGACTTCTGTCTGCATTATACACTAGTGACCTTTCTCATTGAGCTTCTTTGCTCTTCTAGATCCATAAAGTGCTATCTCACTATTATTCTCTAGCCCTTTGATCTCTTCTCTTTGAAATCTTCCTTGATGCCTTTTTCTTTATCTGAATGCTCATCCATATGCCACTACAATCCATTATTTTTCTTCTTTTTCTCCCACAGGATGACCTTTCCTAGTCTGGGAATTTAACCACTAGTAGTCTGTTAATGATTCATTCCTGCCCAGTTTCCTGAAGCTTAAACCCCTATATCCAAATATGTGCAAAACACCTCTATTTGAATTCTCCACATCCCTCAATTCAAAGTAGAATGCTTCAACTTCTGTTCTGTCAATCTGTACTCCTCCATATGGTTCCTTTTATTAATCACAGAGATGTAACATCCACCTTGCTTCTTAGCCTTAAACAATCATCTAAACACATAAAGATAATATCTATTCTAAGTAGTTGCTTTAATTTCTCCAAATTTCTTCCCATCACAGTTGCCATTGCTTTTGTTCAGCATTCTCTGAGACTCCTAATACTGTTCTGTTTGCATCTGGGCCTGCCAGCATGGTTCTCTCCAGCCTTCTGTTTGCTTCTTGGACATCACCTCCACTCCCATTGCTTGGCTCCGCCTGTTTCTTTGGTTGTACAGTCTCAGGAAATCTTGGAAGAAAACTACTTTGACCATCAAGTATTATCAGCTCTTCCCCACCCAAATAAAGGATTAGATAGACATCCAACTTTCTACTGCATCAATTTAATAACCAAGCCATCACTGAATCTGTTCATTATGCTTGATACCGTTGCTGAATTTAATTGAAGCCCTTCCTGGCTCTTTATAATGCCTGATGTTCAATGACATTAACTGGACTCCCACAGGATGACAGGAAATTTTATCAAAGAGCCATAAGTGTTTTTGAGGTTGTTAACGACCCAGGAACCATAGTTAAGAGAATCCTTCTGTGGTTGTTCACACGAAAATTCAACGTATTCCTTTTCTTAATTCCCTGTCAGTGATATTTCTGTAAAGTACTAGACAAAACAATTCCTCACCCTATTTGGTATTTACACCTTTAAAGTATTTATAGATAGCTTTTGTAATCTCACTTAATCATCACTTAACTAAGCAGTGTGCACAGCTTCTATGTTACTACTTCAGAAATCTGTCTTTCCATAAGGGGATAATTTTTTCTGAGTTTTTTTCCTTCTTTTATAAGGCTCTCAAGTTGAAGTTATTCTGCTTGGGACAATAAATGTAAGACCTTTGAAGATAATAATTTTACTAAACATCATAATGTTGGTGTCCCTGATACTTCTACTATGTTTGACATCAACATGGTCATAAAATGTGGGGTGGAAAAGAAAGATTTATGAGGAAGATACAAAGACTGGGATAAGTAATTTCAGTTGTCAACTCAGTAAGATCTAGAACTACCTGAGAGATGGGTTTCTAGATATGCCAATGGGGGACTATCTCCAGTAAATTAATTGAAGAGGAAAGATTCACATACTGAAGGTGGCACTATTTCCTGGCCAGGAGTTCAAGATTGTATGAAAAAAGGAGAAATAGGCTGAGTATAGGCATGCGTTGTTCTCTTCTTCCTGGCTACTGATGTGATGTGATCAACTATAGGGATACTTTTTTTGATCTACTTCATTATTGGATTCCAACCCTTATCTACCCCAACCCCTTCCAACCCCCCAACACTAGGTAGGAAAGAAAGAAAGTTAGAGGGGAAAGGAGGTGTAGACCCCTTTATACTTAGCCTTAAACAATCATCTAAACACATAAAGATAATATCTATTCTAAGTAGTTGCTTTAATTTCTCCAAATTTGCCTCCTACTTAGGGGTTGAGTTCCTTGGGGGCAGGTCCAATCTTTGTTATCAGAATATCTCCAAACAGCAATCCACCAAACCAGCAATAACAAATGCAGCAGCAGGGATCAGCAGCAATGAGAAGAACAGCTGCCACAGACTCTCTGAGGGCGCTCCAATTTATACACGCTCCAGAGTTCCCTCAATTAAACTGTCTGCAGCTCACAGAAATCACACCCCTCCTGGAGCACAAGACAATCATAGTTAATGACTGTGGACAAACAGAAGCAGCCCCCTATCATGCACCTGAGATTAAAACAAAAACATATTCACATAACATAACTGGGGTTTTTAAGAAACCAAAATTCTCATTACAATCAACTGCTTCAAACTCCTGGCATCTCGACTTTCCCACAACGATAGGCTGTACTACCCTTAACATATGAGTCACAATAAACCTTTTCTCCCACAAGGTGCTTGTGCCAGAATAGTTTATCACAGCAACAGTACATTTACCACAGACAGTAATTTATGGCTCCTTTCCTATCTTTTCTTCTTCTTGTCCTGTTGGCCCCTGTAAGATGATCCTTACTATTTCAGAGATTTTTAAGTTATCTGCATTTCTTTGACTGAACTGCAAGTAAGCTTATTTTGGATACAAAATAAGAAAATACAAAAGAAGAAAATCAACCTAGGAAGAAATGAAATCCTTGGCATCATTTTACACCATTGCAAGGGATTCATCACATCATTTAACTCGATGAGAATTTGCCAAAATCCCAGATGACACTTCTTCCATTAGGATGTGAAAATTGTCATTCTGGAACTCTATTACAAGAAGTTATATTTGACTACAATGAAAAGTATCACAGTGCAATTCCCAAGGCATTCAGAACTGAACCATTCATTAGATTCTGTGCATTCCCATGTAGAAACTGAAAAAAAAGTTCATTAAGTGTCTGAATGACTTAAGTAACTGAAAAGAAAACCCAGGATCCAGTCCAGTGAATCCTTAAGAGTCTGTATACATTCCTCCTCCACTACTAGCAACTCCTCCTCACCCAATCATCTAGGTATTTTGGGGCATATATGAAAAAAACAATTTTTCCAGCAAGAGAGTAACCTTTGAACCTAGCAATATTAAATCCCACAGAACTCCTAAATTTTAGATACAGAACATGGTGACTAATTGTTTATGTGCTACAAAGAAAATTCTTATGCCACCGGAAGATGAGCATTAAGTTAATCTAGTATTGGAGCTAGGGACTCGGTGGCTAAAGTACTAAGTCATATCTCTTGTTCCTTCTTAAGATGCTAGGCACTGTGCTGTGCATTGGTGCTGAGGAGGTGGAGAAGGGAATTCTTTGGGCTCATTGGCTAGCTAGTTTAATGAAATCTTTGAGCTCTGAGTTCATGTGAGAGACGCTTTCTGAAAGAATAAAATGAAGAGCAATAGAGAAAGACAAATGATGTCAACTTCTGGTCTCCTGATACACCACAAACATATTCACATGCATACACAGATAAGCACTCACACCTTACATACACACACGCACACGCACACATGCACACACACACACACACACACACACACACACACACACACGCGAGAGGGGGGGCTGGGGAGAGAGAGAACAGAACTAGTCTTGAGAGCTAAAGACATGGAAGAAATGTAGACATCCAAAGAAACAAGAAAGAATCGTCAAATAAGAGAATGATAAGTAGGGCAAAGAGTAGAGCTAATAACTATAATCATAAACCTAATGGAAGGAGTGGAAAGGCAGAATACTGAATAGGTACATCCTGAGAAAGAGAGAAACATGTGACATTGGCTCATACCTCAGCCATGTGTGCAGCCATGTGAGCACATGTTATCACAGCTATGTTTGTCCTGCCACAAACTGAAGTAGGACGCTACCTCCTTCTGTGGCTCAGGCCCTCTGTGCCTGCGTCTACAGCCACAAGGGACCCAAAGACATGTCATGAGAAAAAGACATGTGGTTTTTCCTTTTGGATTAAAACATTGAAGTAAGTAGTACATATTACAGATTTCTAAATTCAGAACATTGAATATAGACCCTGGACAAAGAAATCAAATTAAAACAACCCCTAGGGCCTATAAATGAATGTTCCTATAGATTAACACATCTCTCAACTCTTATCAGAGAAGCTTCCATTTGTAGTAGATCACAGTTAACACAGAGACCCACAAGTGGACAAGGTGCAGAAAATAAGAGTCTGTGGAATACTTACCCCTAAGTGGGCCATCTATACCATACTCCCTTCTCCCTAAGGTCAAGGAGCATTGAGGAAGAGGAAGCCGGAAGAGTGCAGGGGTCAGAGGCAGTGGATGAGTATAAGGATCAGTGTCGGGTGGACATGGCAGGGGAGCTGCACTTATGAAGTCACACTTTTGACAGCATGCCCAAGGCCTGTGTAATATCAAGCCAGACAAAATCCCAGCAGGAGGGAAGATGCCAGACCCACTAATAACTGAGGAGATATTAGTAAGTTATAGTCGCTGGAGAAAGAGAAGCTTTCTTTAAGGATGTAATCTCTGCTAAGTTGACTACACTCCAGTAGAAGGCCACATATCTCAGAATGTACGAGCAGCACAAGTTGGATCTAATGGACTTAAAAACAAAAGGGACACAAAGTCAGGTGGCTAGGGAAGGAGAGGGCGGTTCTAGGAGAAGATAGGGGAAGGATAAATATGGTCAATGAACATTGTACAAAAATTTAAAAGGACTGGTACAAATAAAAAAGGCCAGAGAATCAAAACTGAGGCTTATAACCATTTGATAAGACATCTATAACCCAACTATGTAACACTGAGGATGAAAAGCAGTTTGGACTCATTTCTATATTCTTTGGATGTTTAGTCCAACTCACACCCTGGAGTATTTCATCTCTAGAGACATTTAAATGTTTTTCTGGGTACGGTTTCCCCAGACCATTACAAGAAGTTGTTCTATAAAATAAAATGACTGGCTCTTTCCTAACACCAATTTAAGTTATAATTCCATCAGAAAGCTACTGCCCTGGTCTTCCTTCACTGGATCTCACTTAGGCACCAGAGATACAGATTTTGGCCCCTGATGTCCCATGCTTCAGCCTCAGAACTTCTGTATTCATTTCCTTCTTTCACAGTGATGATAAGGTGTCTCTGCCTGTGCTCACCAGCTACAGCTGTACTGTACTAGCTCAGAATATTTATATATTAACTTTGTACTTCCTACGTACACAAAAACTTTTCCACAAATTCCTTTCAAGACATCACACTTATTATAGAATATGACAAAAAATGTCAAAGCATATCAATAACAGACAACAGCATAGGGTCTAAATGAGCACTGAGTTCGTCCTCCTCCTATGTCTTTCCTATGTCTTTGCATATCAGAAGCAGTGACTATTTAATCCTTATTCAACATTAACCTTTTCTGGGGTAGCATAAAAGGCTTCTGTCACTCCCAGTGTGAAGATTAAAAGAAATTCTAACCAGTAAACCCTTGCAGCTTTTTTAATGAGCCTGGCTGATCTCTAACCCAAGAAATAGGCAATCCATCTGCTCAAGGGAACTCAGTGCCTGTAAATGGTTAGCTCCTGTCACAGAAGGCATTTCAACACACAGCTTCCATCTGGTCGCTGCAGCTTTGCTAATCTAAAAAGAGACTTGGGGATATGGGGGGAGAGTGACATTTGCAGTTAACAATAATTATTTCTAAAAGCTCTCAGCTTCTTTTCACGTTTCCTGCTCCTTCTGACACTTTGATTTCCCATGTAGGGCTTCAGAAAAATGAGGTTATTGGTAGAATCTTTAGGCTACTTATAAATAAGACATTCTTCTGCCAAACCTTGCTTTTGCCTTTTCTCTGTTTGTATGTCAGTTCCTCCTACTCAATGGTTTGGCTTTCTGCCTTAATAGTTTGATTGATATTCCTGCTATTTTGTCCCTTTCTGGAACACAAGTGTTGAAGGAGCAAGACTGAATATGACCCACCACCCAGACCCTTAACAATCTTACCTGCTCTGATGATTGCCAAAGGGTAGTGTATACAAACCCATGATGTTCCTGTAAACTTTGTCCAACGTACATGCAAATTTTTGACTCTCCAAATTTTTGAGCTACTTTGTATACCTCAAATGGTCTTATATATCATCCATAGATGTACTTCATCAGTGATGCTGGTTTCCCAGCCTAATTCAGAGGAAGCACTCTTCCCATGGTCTCTAGCCAAATGGATAAAAGAAGTTGAAGAATCTCATCTAGGACAGCTTGAATATAGTTCTGCTTATCAGTAAACAATTTCTCTCCATTTAGTCTCTCCTTAGGTAGGTGGATGTATTCTGAAGCCAAAGGTTGTTCCAGACACCCTCTGATTGCCTCAGCAGGTTATAGATCAGAGCAAAGAAGAGCCCGGCTCCAGGGAGTTCCTCCTGAGACTTTCTATGAAACGTTAAACTCTAAACTTTGGGTTTCAGTTCAGTGGAAATTAGTGATGAACTCTGCCACAAAGACATTACTTACTACACCATGATGTTAGTGTCTTGGAGTACCCAAGGCCTGAGACACTATTATCTAATTAATTCTAAATTTTTAAATAACAGTAGCCCTTTCTGCTTTCTATCAGCTTTTCAGATCTGAACAGCATGACAGCTAAAGAGGATCTTTAGAGAAATGTGTACCTAGCACAGAGCACTGAAAGTCTGACCGTGAGGGTCTCAGGATGCTAAAGATACAATGGAACTTAGGAATGAGTGTTGTCCGAATCTACACAGATGACTCAAAGAAGCCACGGCCCAGTTTAGAAGATCTGCCTTTAATATGTCTTAAGTGACTATGTACCTTTTCTTTGAACACACACACACCACACATTAAGTAAAACAACAACACATTTTCAAATAGCATCAAGAAAGCATCTTGGAGTAAACTGTCATCACAGCATCATTATCCTTTCCACATGGTGATCAGCCAGTTCACAGGGCAAATGTGTTTGCTGCTGCTTTCTTTTAAAAAGTATTTTTTTTCACACTACATAGTTTGATCATATCCTTTCCTCTCCCTCAACCCCTCCCATTCCTACCTACTTGCCTACAGACCTACTCACCCAACTTTATGTTTGTTTCTATATATAAAATAAAAAAACCCACAGGAATCTAAAAGCAAAAATCAAATCAAACAAAAGAATAAGACAAAAAAATCAAAACAAGAAACACACACACACACACACACACACAAAAAAAAAACCCATGGAGTCCATTTTGTGTTGGCCAACTACTCTTGTACATGGGACCTGCCATGGGTTGTGGTTTATATACCCAGAAAACCCATTTTCCCCTTCCCAGCAACTATCAACTGCAAATAACTTCTTGGTTAGGGTCGAGACTTTGTGCCCATTTCTCCTTCTTTTTTTTTTTTTTTTTTTGGTTTTTTCGAGACAGGGTTTCTCTGAATATCTCTGGCTGTCCTGGACTCGCTTTGTAGACCAGGCTAATGCTAGGATTTTGTCTGATGTGAGCCTATGCAAGCCTTATGTATGCTGCCACAGTCTCTGTGAGTTCATATATGTATCAGTCCTGTATCATAAAAGGACTTGGAAGTAGCTTTGAAATTACATAACATGGCTGCAAAACTTGATTCTTTCATTTGTTATTTTTGTACTCATGAGTAAGTTTCTAATGAAGAATGGAGCTCTCAAAGGAGAAAAGGTCTGTTTACCAATAAAATTCAGTGAGGGTAGTCAGGTCGGCAGAATAATAATAGTCTTCAAAGATGTCCACTACCTAATCTTCAGAACTGTGAATACTTTAACTTAACTAGTAAAAGTAACCTTCTGGGTGTGATTACATAAAGAAAGAAGAGATAAACCATCATCCTAGATTAGCCAGTTGTCTCATTACAACCAGAGAGCTTTTCCTGTCTGAGTTCACATCAGCCAGAGACTTGATTATGGTAAGAGAACTGCAATGTCACTGGCTTTTAAGATGACAGTGATGGGCCAGAAGCCCAGAAATTCACATGGCTTCCACAAGACGGAAAAGTTAGAGAAGGGAGTTCTTCCCCAGAGCATCCAAAAAGCAGGACAGCCTTTCTAACGCATTGACTTAGCTTAGCAAGGCCTGTGTTAGATCCATCATTTACATATAGGATAATGAGTTCGTGTCATATTTAACAACTGAATTTTTACTCAAACATTATGGTAACAACAGAAAACTGAGAGAGTATATATTCTAAGTGAAATCATTGCAAACGCAAACTCAGCACCAATTCAACCACTTAGTTCAGCAGTCACACTCTTGGTGTCACGTGCTCACATGTAAGTACCTTTTCAACAAAGGCAGAGAGATAATGATGGTTGTCACCTACGTAAAGGAATGACAGGTAAATTAACCAAACTTAATGGCGGCACAGATTGCCTCTGGTTTGGGGCACAAAATATTTCAATGCTGGCCAAGAATAAGGTTTCTAGGGAGCAATGAATGAGACAACGGGCTTAAGGGTGAGAGGTTAGAGGGCCCTGGACGAACAGCTGCAGATCAAGGAGGAAAATAACATGTCGGGTCTGAATGAGCAGAAAATGAAACCAGTATTTCCCAAACTCTGGTCTATAATAAAGTCCTCACCAACTGTGCTTTCTTAGATTCAAAGACAAAAGAACCAAATAAAGAATCCTTCCATAAAGTTAAGTCAGTTCACTTATGTTGCTTTCTTTTCTCCTCAAATCATGTTCTTTTCTACTTTCAGGTCTTACTATTCCCTTTAATTAACAGAATTATAGAGTGTTATTGGCTATGGATATTGAAAGGGTCTTATCTAACAAAATAAAAAATTGGCCACCTGACAAGGGAAGCTTTTGCATGGTTGTGGGAGTGCATGGGTAGGGAGATTCTTGATTCATAAAATACAGGATATAATATAAAATATAAATGAATACAGGATAGGATATAGAATATAAGGAGAGCTGCAGCAATCTGAAAGGATCGTGAGATCAGGCTGGAGCATTGGGGAGTGAGTCATACAATATTGATGACTGGATTAGGGTTTTAAACCTTAATGTACTGACACCAGAAAGACAATGAGTGTATTTGAAAATTTGTGCAGTGGCAGTCATTACTGCCTTCTCAGCATTGTGTAAGATATAGGTAAATTATATGACAAGGTAAGAAGTCATAACTCACCCCACTCGGCTAGAGCCAATGGCTGATAAAAGTTATAAATTTTCCTTTGTTTTTGAGACAGGGTATCATGTAGCCCAGACTGGTCTCAAACTCACTATGTAGCTGAGGAAGACCCTGAACCCTTGGGGCTCCTGCCTCTACTTCCCAAGTTCTTGACATTATAGGAAGGTAGAACATGTCTGGCAAAAGTTTATGTTTTTTGAGGCCAAGAAGTATCATAGGAAAATATGGCTGACAGAGAGAAAAGTCTAGAAGAATGGTTTTCAAACTGGGTTGATTTTGATTGGCAATTAGTGGAGACATGTCTTGGATACCATGACTGGAGCTAGGGAGCCATTGGAGTCCAGTACATAGAAGCCTTAGAATAGTGTCAGAACAGTCCATCAAACTGAAATCTTATCTAGTCAGTAATGCCCAGACTGAGAAACACTGTCAACAGTAGGTTTTAATATAGTGAAGGAAAGGGACTGTTAGACACTCAGAACTGCAAAACGGTTGTGTTCAAGGAATTAAATAGATTACCATTTCTTTTATGTATTTCAGTCATTTTCATCTAGTAAATTTTCTATGTAAACCATACAGTGGTATTGAGTGTTATTGTATGTCTCTCTTATGGAGGAGAAAAGTGAGGCTCAGGAAGGCTGTCAGTGTGTGTTCCACTTACTCTCTTACCAGAACCAGTTAATTATTTGCAACTCCTCTTCCATCCATCTCCATTACCCTGAATTGAGATCACCACCATCATCTACTACCTTGGTTACCAAATGAAACTACTATTTAGTCTTTTCTGTCATCTTTTTTCTCAACAATTGTGTGAGGGAGAATTCTGAAAATTACTTCTGCCCTTCCTGCTTTTCCAATTAAACCTGCAATAGGGTTTCCACTTCATTTCTCTCTAGTGACAATTTTGAGGATAAAAAAAAAACCACAGAAATACCATTTTAATTCCAAGAGCAGGGATGTGGGGCTGCTTCAGACGGTCTGTAGTAGCTGACCATGATTTGTCTCATGCTCTAGCAGAAGCATGGGTTCGCCAGCTGAACATAATTTCTAGACTGTGTGATGTTTTGGATTCTGGGAACTTTTCAGAGGGTGTACAAATGCAAGGGCCCCAAGAGGCATGGTAGGTAGTAGTTGGTCATTCAGGGAGGTTAGCTGCAGTTTGTTAGTAGTTGTGGTCAAAGAAGAAACAAATGGAAAGAATTTACATTCATGGATCTCTCTCTCTCTCTCTCTCTCTCTCTCTCTCTCTCTCTCTCTCTCCCTCCCTCACTCACTCCCTCTATCCTTCTTTCTCTCCTATGTAGTGTTAGGGGGTGAAACTGGAAGGGATCAAGGGTGAGAAAAAGAAGAACCCACAAAGTAGCAAAGACAAGCTACATTGATCTTGTGCTTGTTTTCCATATGTGCACGTCCTTCCCACACCACATACATAAATATGCACATATGGATGCATGCATTCACACCCATACATACCCACATGCCTCTAGCTAACTCCTCTAGTCCCAACATATTAAGACAGGCTGTATTAAGGACCTTTCCAAATGACCCCATGGTACCTGAACATCTTTGCCTTTCCCACCTATTACATTAGTGGTTCACTTACGTGTCTTCCTTTTCCACTGAAATATTAGTTACTTGAGAGCAACAACAACATGATTCTCATTCCAAAACGGGAAACATGGCACCAAATGATGGGCGGGGTGACTCCCACTCACATTCTATCTAGACAAGTTGAGTTCAGAACTCTGCAGCAAAGCCAAACAAAAGGCTATTTTTCTCTTCCTTGACACAGTGAAATAGTGAGATAGTGAGAGTCATGAGTAAGGTTTTAACCAAGGGAAGATGTGAGATAGTCTGCGAAAATATGCCCAGAAGACCTGTTGACTGTCAGTGTTAGTGTATTGAGAAAGTTTATGGGAAAAGATTCTATTATTATTTTTATTATTGATAGTAATTTTTAAGTTAAGAAACAATGTAACTTTCACCACAGAATTTTCAAATTTTCTGATTTCCTCTAGCCCACTCCCTTCCCCACTCCCATCTCCTGTGTCTCATGTTCTTACTTCTCCCTTTGGTAATAGACCACTTCTGATTTTATATCACATACATTGAAAAAGTTTCTTAAGTTTAAAAGTGTATAGGAACAGCATGCTAAGGCTGCCATGAGTTACAATACAGAAGCATGTTCTGTACACAAATTCCCAGTTTAAAAAAATGAATAAATAAACTTAAATGTGCTTTGTCTGAATGGGAAATAAAGCATAGGTGGCATTTAAAACCATAGGAATTAACAGGGTCCCCTGAAGAGAAAGCCCAGCAAGAAGGAAAAGGGATCAAACCTAGATGAACATCAAACATTACAGGTGATGAAGAAAAGAGGGATATGGTAGAGAGACGGGCAACAGACTCCCCCCAAAGGTGAGAGGAACGTGGAAGACAGGCAATAAGCTAGGTGAGCCAGGAGAGGGCACAGGGTGAAGCAAGAGGTGGGCGTGTCGGTGCCTCTCAGACAATGAGCCGGTTCTTTTTTGTTTGTTTGTTTTTTGTTTTTTTCTTTTTTTTTTTAGGGGACAATTATTACAACTTTATTTTTGTAAAACACATATAACATGAAGGCACCAACTTACCCATTTTTTTTTTTTTGCCCTTCAAGGATGTTTTTTTTTTTTAATAATTTATTTTTTATTTCTTCAAGTTACAT
>CAJQZJ010033004.1:952996-1008954 GCA_907164525.1 Lophiomys imhausi | reverse complement strand
AATCCCCTCTATATTGGTCCAATTGGGTCACAAGCAGTTGAGGAGAGCAGCAGCCACCCTCCTCTCCGAGAGCCAGTCAGTCTATTACAGGAATCTGCCCGCCATCTGGAGGTAAACACCAGGATCTCAGGATCAGCCAACCCCCAGGGCAGGGAGTTTTCCTGAGCACCAAGGTCAGGTAACAAAAGAAACAAACAGATAACACCTGGGTCCATCTGTTTTTTGTTTTTTTTTTATATTTATTTATTACTTCAGGTTACATCTCCATCACAGTGTCCTCTTTCTGCCCCTCCCAGTCCCGCCCTCCCACCCTCTACCCCCTATCCCTTCCATCCCACTCCTCTGGAGTGGAGTGTCCCTACATAACAGTCCCCTGTTCAGCAGTCACATGAGGGCCAAGAGCCTCCTCATGCACTGGGGGCCTACAAGGCAGCCCCACTAGGGCAAAGTGCTTCATTGATAGGAAACAAAGTCTATGTTCATGTTTCCTTTAGTGCATTGGTTGTAGTATAGTCCTGTACTATATGGCTAACATCTGATTGTAAGTGAATAGATTCCATGTGCATCCTTCTGAGTCTGGGTTAGCTCACTCAGGATGAGCTTCTCTAGTTCCATCCATTTGGCTGCAAATTGCATGATTTTGTTGTTTCTGGTGGCTGAGTAGTATTCCATTGTGTAGATGGAATACTACTACAGTTCTTTGTTTTTGTTTTTTATCTGTTCCTTGGTTGAGGGACATCTGGGTTGTTTCCAGGTTCTAGCTATTACAAATAAGGCTGCTATGAACATAGATGAGGAAACTTCCTTGTGATTTGGTGAGGAATCATTTGGATGTATACCCTGTTATCATACAGAACTTGGTTACTCTCTATTGATGAAGACTTACACTGTAAGATATGGAGAAATCTAACTGATTGCCAGCTAGAAGTTTCATCTTTACTGCTTAACATATATACTATAGGAAGTTGCCATAAACACTATTGAATGAGAAAAGTAATCCTCAATCTCAGTTATAAATTCTGTGAAAAACAATAACAACCTATCTAGAAAGATATGCCCACTGGTTTATAGTGGAATGAATACTATGGTAATAACCAACCACTACTTTTTATTAGATTTGAGACCACCTTCATGAGATAAAAACCATATTTTTACTGTTTAAGGTAGCAATAACTTGTGCCTAGAAGGTTCATAGGTCCTAGCGTTCCTATTGTTTTGCTAGATAAACACAATACTAAAATGACTCTTTTTTTTACTCCAAAAAATAAATTTTCTTTCTTTAGCCATTTTTGCAGCATTATTTTTTAGTAAGTAGGCAATTAACATACAGCTACTCAGTCCAATTTATCTCATTACTTTTTTTTTTTTTTTTTTTTTAACTCTGAGAGTTCTCTCCTGGTGAAAGGACCCACCATGGCAGAGCAATGAAGTCCTTCAAAGCAGGAGGCAGCTTGGATACTTGAGACCCCAGTTGATTTTTCTATTTGTTTCCCTAAGGCAATGCAACCCAGTGAAAGATGTAACCCCCCCCCCACTTGTTTTAGTGGTCTTAAAGAGCAAGAGATTTACATTTCTAGCAACCTCATAGACAGTGAGCTAGGAGCAGTTGTAATGATCAAAAGTAGGTACGAGAACTGCTATTTAAAAAGGCCTGAGATCCTACCTCAGGATGAGTCTGCTCTTTGAGACTTTTCAAACTATATCTGTTCAGAACATGCTCAGATACTGAGGGCCATGACTCCATGTTCTCCAGTATAGAATCTTGGTTGACACAGCATGGTTCTCAGTCAGAAATGAGCCTTTTCGCCCTTCAGGGGGTTGGGGTTGTGTTAAAAAAATGATGTGGCTTCCTTTTACATCTTCTTTGCCCAGTGTAAAGGCCTTTAAATATCAGTTGGTGTCTGAAGTTTATAATTCATCTAATCCACAGATGTGGGCACCGTATTTTAATTCTCTAGCTAAGTTGGGTACTATTCTGAACAACTAGAAATTGTAATAGAATTCACGTATTTGGGGTGGGTGACATAAAAGTCTCTGCAATAATTGTAATTACAATTCCTTTTTGTAATAATTGTGATGGATTTTAAGGTCCTGTGTTTATAAGACTTGAAGTCAACTCACATTGATAGGATTGGAGGGAAATTTGCATGGTGGAAGGCCCACTCTGGGATGTAGGCATATCATGTAGCACAAGATGTGTTTTAATCAACAGTGGTTAGGGAAACCACCACCAGATCATAACTGGCCTCCACAAGGACAGGAATTCAGAGCATCACAGGGTCAGATGCATTTTGATAGGGATCTGTTGTCTTCTCCCTTAAGAATGTAACATCTTCTTTTCCCATTAACCAGGAGCCCTGAATCATTTCTTTCCACTCTTTGTAGGACAAACTGTACTTTTAGCTGAGACATGATGGCTGAACATCAGCGATGAGGCCTCTAGACAAAGACAGGAATGGTCTATCACAGGCCATCTCCTCCACCTCTCAGTCTCTCACACTGTACTCCCAATGAGTCTATAAAAATGATTTCAGAAGAAAAGCAAGGCAATTTTTACATGGAAAGTGGGAAATGACTTCAGGCAAAGGCAAGCGTACAGTTTTGGCCTCTTCAAAATCACAGATTCTTCTCCTGCTCCTTATAGGAAAGAAGGCTGATTTAAAACAAAACAAAAACAGATTCCAAAACACAAGGAAGGATTCTTCTGGAAAATGTATCTGATTTCATAAAGGACAGCAGCATGTGTGCCAAATTTAGGATTTCTGAATCAGATGAATTAGGTAAATCCTAACGGTTTGTCCCTTGGGATTTAGACAAAGTAGAAATCCCCACATTGTATGTTGAGCACAAGCCTTTGATTCTTTTTTGTTCTTTATGCGGTCTTGAGTCATGTTCGCCTTTTAACGTTATCTTCTTTTTTTTTTTTAGTTTGATAAGAGCCAACTGAATAATGTGAAAACCATCTCCCCTTTCATTATTCTTGTAAAAGCCATCCTCACCTATAATCACCACCCTTTTATTCTCTCCTTTACTTGGGTTTAGTTGCCCATACAATAGAAAAGACTGAGCACCAAATGAACCCTGCCAGATAGCCAACGCCCAGTGTGGACTCATGCATTTTGCCTCTGTGTGGCTTGCTCTAAACCTCCTTTCTCATAGGTTTCCCTGTCATTCCCACCCTCCAAAATCACCTCATATTCTTACTCTCACCCACTGGTTTCCAGGGATTACTCAAATCTTGTTAACAATCAGTTCAGTTTCTCTTCGCAGTTGCCTGCTAATTCCAAAAACAGTGTGAAGGAGGGTCCTAATTTTCCAGAGCGTTCAGCAAGGTGCATTTTTTCTGGGTGGGTAGAGTACCATGCAAGCCACCTCTCCTCCCGCTGAGATGGGCAGTCCTTTGGGATGCTCATGTGCTGGGAACAGTGGCTTAGTTTAGCTGTTTAATCTTTCCAATCAGCAACTCCTTTATTGGTGTTTGCTGCTTCTATGAACTCAATTGAACTGTTAAAAAATAAGGAAGCAGTCCCTCCACCAATTAGCCTCCACACCCCCGCCCTGGCCTGCTTCCCAGACCAGGCAAGGTAAATCTGGTCCACAGTAAAGCTTCTCTCTCCTATGGGTGGATGGGCAGGCATCTTTCATTTCTTTCTCATGTGAAAATCTTCAGACACACATATTTAAAGGATTGTGGTGCCTATGAGTCCATAGTGAACTACAAACCTTAGGATAGTTGAAAACATAAACCAAAAAGAGGAAAAATTTGCCCTGATATCAGCAAGCTAAGTTTTTATTTCAGAGGTTGTTTCCAAGCTACTGATCCATGTGATGTGGCAATATAAATCTTTTAGCTGACTTTCTGACAATAATGTATTTAATGGGTTGTTAGTGGATATACACTGTTTAGTGCCTGACTTTGAAAGAAATGATGGGAAAATGACTTGGGAATCTAATTTAACACCTCATTTGTAGTTTGTATTTAATTGTACATCCCAATAGAAACACACCAGTCCATAAAAAAATTTAATCTTGCACCTTTAGATCAGTAAGCTGCTTATCTTGGAAAGTCCCTTAAGATGTAGCCAAGACAATTACCAAATGCTCAGAAACACATTCTGTATAGTGAGGGTTCTTAAGACACTCACACTGCAGGAAGGAAAAGACATTCAACAAAAGGGCAAATAGTTAAATTCATAACTCAAATGAGGATTGTTCTCTTAACCATGTGTCCATCACTATGATGTGACTATGTAGATGTCCTTTATTATAAATTCTCTCTATGCTAATATCCCCAGTAACACATTGGATGTATAACACACAGCAAGTGTAGGGAATTATATAGAGAGATTGTCACCTATAGTAAATGTTGAGATCTTCTGGAGATGAATCATAAAAGCCCGTGCTATAGAATTGAAAAACCACGTTCAGATGCTGCCATCATGGCGTACTCATGACCATTCTTATATAATGGTGTAACCTTCCTCATTACTCTGAGTCTCCATGTCTTTTTTCTAAAATTTATGTACATCTCTCCAAGCTATTACAGGGGTGTAGTGAGAAAAATGTTAGTTTTTTGTGGCACACATATTTAACAAACTTCCAACAGGTTATGGCTTTATGTACAGCCTACATTAATCTCCTTGCTTTCAGATAGAATAGATCTATTTTTCTGACAATGTAGAAGGCTGTATTAGTTACTTCAAAGCCCTCCAAAGAATATAGCCCTGTTCCTTTGCAATTGTGTGTCCAGAGTTTGGGCTCAGGAACAAAGGAAGAATTCTCAACTGTGCTGTGGTTCTGTGGTGGTCCTTATAGATATCCCCTAAATCTAAAAGCAGTTTTCACACATGTGCTTTCTGAATAAATAAGCCACAATATCTGGTGATGGTGATATGTGGAGGGTTTCTGCCCTCCATCCCCAGGCTTATTACCAGAAAATAAGCAGATCAATCCGCTGACCACTTTTCATAGCACAGAACATGAGGAAAAGGGAGAATGAAATAGAGATTTATATGTCACACTGGCTGGTTTTGTGTCAACTTGACACACGTTAGAGTCATCAGAGAGGAAGGAGCCTCAGTTGAGGAAATGGCTCCATGAGATCCAGCTGCAAGGCATTTTCTCTATTAGTGATCAAAGAGGGGTCCCTGCCCGTGGTGGATGGTGCAATCCCTGGACTGGTGGTCCTGGGTTCTATAAGAAGGCAGGCTGAAGAAGCCAAGGGAAGCAAGCCAGTAAGCAGCACCCCTCCATGGCCTCTGCATCAGCTCCTGCCTCTGGGTTCCTGCCCTGTTTGAGTTCCTGGATTCCTTTGAAGCTGGGCAGATGAACAGCAATTTGGAAGTGTAAGATAAATAACTCTTTCCTCTCCAACTTGCTTTTTGGTCATGGTGTCTTCTTGTCTAGCAATACATATTGCTGCACTAATACTCTCACTAATTCATATGGTTCAAGTTTCAGTAACCTGAAGGGCCAGCCCTCTTCAGCCTTTATGCTTATCAAATGTATCTAATGAAAAGTAACTTGACAATCATAGACAGTCTCAAAATTTAAGACAAAAAGGTGTTTCCTTTGTTCTTACAGTAAATAGTAGATAAACCGCAGGGATGGGAGAGTGGCACAGCATGAGTTTTCAGATGTGTGAGATGCACCGAAGCAGATGGGAAAATGTAACAATTAATTGAAGCTTAAAGCTCTATAGATTTGCCCAGTTTGAAGTGCCACTTTGGTCCCAATCAGTGTTTTCATTCTATATTTAAATTTGATATATAGCCAAAAGCCCTAAGCTGATTTACTTATTTGTTTTGCCAATTTTTAAATTAAAATATACTTGCACCTTTTACTCCTCCATTTCCTCCCTCCAAAACCACATAGTCTCCTGCGATCCCTCTCAAATTAGTGATCTCGTTTTCTTCCCTGAATATATACATAAGTGCCTAAATATATAAATAGAACCGTTGAGCCCGTTCAGTGTTACTTGCATATACATGATTTCAGGGCTGATCAACTTGTCTTGGATAAACAATTAGGACTACCTCCCTGGGGAAGATTAATTCTCCCCTTTTCAGTAATGATTAGTTGCCAGAAGTTCTTTGTCTAATGATTGGGATCTGTATGATTTCCTCCCCTCCCCTTCTATACAAGCATGCCATTCCTGTCATCATTGTTTAGGTCCTATTTAAGCAGGGATATTGTTAAGATATCATGGATGCTTCTTCCCTGTCATTCTTGGCGACACAATCTCACAGTTGACTTCTTGTTCCTCTGGCTCTTACAATCTTTCTGCCCCCTCCTCCTTCAAAGTTCCCTGATTCTTACATGAAGGAGACATGTTGTAGCCATTGTAGTCAAGCACTGCACTCGAATATGTCTGTGTTACCAAACTGTATATCATGCTTCTTTTTTTAATTTAATTTTTCTTTTGAGACACATGAAGCTAGGCGGGTAGGGATGTAGGGGAGGGTCTGGGAGGAGTTGGGGGAGAAAATGAACATGAGCAGAATAAGAATATACTGTACAAAATGAAATTCTCGAATAATAAATTTAAAAATGCATCTTTAAAAAAACATGTGTCTGGGAGTCATGGGTTCCACAAGGGACATTGCTATCAAAATTTTATGTCTAAAATTATGGAATAATGGGAGGAAGTGATGAAATTAGGGAATAAAAATGGTCACTTTAATAATCTTCTGAATCTATTATACAATATAACTTTTTCTTGATTTCTGGGTTTCTGTATCTATATGGAACCTCAGCTGTTTATCTTTCAACATTTTATGTTGGGTAGGTACTGCATGAGGTGGGCACTGGGGAGTCATTGATAAGTGAGCGATCTGAGCCTCTTGAAGCTTCAGAAGGCCAGGAGGGTTAAGCAGTAGATAGAACAAATACCCCAGATATTCTATCTTAGGCCCATAAGGGTATCACAAAATATCAAGTCCACTGGGATCCTCCAAGGAGTGCTATAGCTGGCTCATGTGGTAGACTTATTTTTAGCATTTGAGAATTCTCCACACTGATTTCCACAGAGGCTGTGCCAGTGTGAAATCCCAAAGAATGAATGAGGGTGACCTTTTCCCCACACATCCCTCCAGTATTTGTTACTGACTTTTGCTGTTTTGAATGGTAAAACAACATCTCAAAGTTGTTTTGATTTACATTTCCCTAATTGCTAGGGACAGTGACCACTTTAAAAGATATTCCTTAGCCATTCTCTTCTTCTTTTGACAACATCACCATTGCCACAGCAGTGAGTTTCTGCAAGCTTTACCACTGCCTCCCCTGCCACGATAGTCTGTACCCTCAAACAATCAACTAAAATTATTATTATCTCAAGTTCTATCTTTCTAGTATTTTATTACAGTGAGGAGAAAAATCAATATAATTACTGAGAGCAATCAGCTTTGCTCAAAGTCCAACAATATAAATTTTAATCTCACCCCCCTGCCGAAATCCTTACAGAAATATCCAGAATAATGTTTGACTGAACATCTGACACCATTGACCAAGCTAAGTCAACACACAAAATTAACCATCACAACAATTACTTTTGCCCTGGTAAGCAGAACAGAAGGTGGGACAAAGCAATCAAGTAACAGTGTAATTAGAAGGAATAAGAGTTCAAGGGTACAAAATGTTCTGCAGGCATTGTGAGAGAGGACATTGATGAAAGGCATGCATTTACATCATAGGTCATGTGAAGGACCACAGAATAAGTGGAAGAAAACAATGGAAGAGGATCTGAGGACATCAGCAGACAGGAACGAAAAGCTGTGATTGCACAGCAAGGGGGTTGGATTTTCTCCCAAAGACCACTGTGAATCATTGAGGTTTTTAGCAAAAAGTATCCTGGTCATCTGAAAGCATTAGGAAGGTCACACTGACCTCTTTCTCACAAAACAGAATAAAATTGCCAGCTCTACTGCAACCTGTAAAAATGACTTGAGGTCCTTAGAGAAAAGAAAGAACAGAGGAACACAGACAGAATCATTTTTATGATTTCTTTCAAAAAGAAAGAAACTATTATAGATCTGCCTCTAAAACTACTTGTATAAGAAGTTAGAGTTGGCCTTGATACCTCTGTCTTTTCAATTAAACATTTCGTAATGAAGAACAAAATCTCTTCCAAAAGAAGAAGTCCTTATCTTCAAAGCAGTGTGAAAACCTCCCAGAATTTCCCAGAGCTCTCCTTGCTTGTTACCTCACTGGGCTATATTTAGTCTTGCTATAGACCTTGACCTTTTCAATAGACTGCAGGACACGATGCAGTAATTGAAGTATTTCTTTTTTTTTTCTTCCAGTTACATCTCAATCACAATCCCTTCCCTACTCCCCACTCCTGTCCCACCCTTCCACCCTCTTCTCCCTCAACCCCCATCCTCTACCCTTTTTTTTCTTTTTAGTTTAAGGTAGATCTTTTTTCCCCCAAAAGCTCCCCCTTTCAGTCCAACAAATGGTTCTTTCTCTTATAACAATAAATACAGTACAAAACAACTGAAATAAATAGGCCACAATTCTGAGAATTATATGGCTTAGCATACGTTCTCAATGTCCAGTCCATATGTATTTGGCCCCTGACTTCAACATTATACTATCTAACTATCTCCATGAGTTTAAAGTTCTCTATCTAACTCAGCTTTCATACTAACTTGCTTCACAATTTTTAAAACATCTTCTTAGATCCAGAAAACCCTCTTGATTCCTAAACAACTCAAAATTTAACTATGAGACTCTAGCTATCTATTCTTCAACCACCTCAGAGACCTGAGAGGGATAAATATATCTGATTATATAGGAAGTGCAGGGCCTGCAGCTTCCAAAACTAAGAAATGACATACCTGTGGCTGCCTCGACAGTTCCCATTTTCTCTCCATACATTACAGCATCAATCTTCAGCTGTTTGGCCCCATTTCTCTGACAGACATTGAGAAAAAATGGGACATAGACATAGTATAGGAAAGATCAAGAAAAAAGGACAGATTATTGAATAAGCCCTTATACCTTTGTATATTGATACAAAATTAATACTATATTAGGCTAAATTGGTATTGATCATTGTATATTAATGCAAAATTAAGATTGTATTGTACTACATCGGTATTGATCTTAGTATATTGATACAAAATTAAGAGTATATTTGGCCACATTGGTATTGATCTTTGTATATTGTTACAAAATTAAGGGTAACACTTCTTAAAGGTATTGTACCTAGTAATGCTTAAAAAGGAAATGTGAAGTTTTGGCCTTTTGCTACCAACCATCATAAACTGTTTAGGATAATTAAGAAATACAAACTAACAATCATGCAAGCATGTCATTTTGTTAGTTACTATGACAGTCTATCACAGTTATTTTCTAAGCTACTCAGAAATCAAGTTGTTAAGAGACAGCAGCATTTGCTTATCTAAACATAAGAGACAGACACGGCATCTTCAAAAACCCCAAGAGATCTGCAGAGTATGGCATTCAAAGATGTTCTCTTAAATTAAGATTTTTTTTTTTGATATCGAGACATGCCAGCTCCTGACAGCATCCCCTATTCCACTCCAAGTAGAAGATGAGCATCGAAGAATCTCCAGTGTGAGATGGTTGAATTAGTGGCAAGCCTATCTCTTGGGGGAAAAAAAAAAAAAACCCCTTGCTTCAACTGTAGACAGACTGCTGTCCAAAAAGGACAAAACTTGGAAGCAGGTAAGTCGACAGCCTAGCTCTGCCAAGACAGAGTAGGTAAGTCCTTCATAATTCCTGCTCTACAATCAATGTCTGTCAGAGAAACGGGGCCAAACAGGTGAAGTATTTCTTAATAGACTTGAATTAGATTGGTGGACTCAATCCTGGCCTTGCATGTGTGTGTGTGTGTGTGTGTATGTGTGTGTGTGTGTGTGTGTGTGTGTGTGTGTGTGTGTACATGCCCATTCGTGTTTTGAGGCATTCTGGGAAAGAACTGTTGGGTTAGAATCCAAAGGAAAGCAGATGTTTTATAATTATGCAAACAAAATTAGTTTTAAAAGAGGCTTTATATTCTTTGAGCACAGGGAAAGCATAGATTTGCATTTCTTCCTTTCTTAGGAAGTTTTTTCTTTCTGTTTGAATAATATTGGCATTTTCCAATTGCTATTAATCTTAGGTTGAAAAGCTCTCTGTTGGTTTTCTTTCTTAGCTATGATTTTGTTTACTGGTGGGATCTGTATGCAGAGGCTAACCCTATAGGGATACAGTACTCTTCTTAAAAGTGTGAACCCTCCCCTCTTTTTATGTTCCCAGAGGTCAAGTAGACATGGGAAGGCATGTTGTCCTCCTCTCAGAACAAGTTTAGATCGTGAACATTGCTATGAAGCCTATACCCCATCTATAATTAATCCCTTTTATGAACTTTGTGTGCAAGTATTGAAATATTTTAGAAGTATCAGGTTTTTAATCTAATTTCAATGTCATGAATTCAATAAACAAAATGTCTGTCTTCTTATTTTCATCTTTTTTAGTCTTTTTAAATCATGATTTTTATTACCTAGAAATATCATGTCCTGTTTCAGCTTCTTTTCTTGGCTGTGTAACTTCTGTTAGCACATCTCTGTGCTCCAACTTTCCCTCTGTAAATGGAGGTAAGAATGGTACATATTTTATAGAGTTGCTTTGAAGATTTGGTGGGTTAATATTCACAGTGTACGTTGGCTACTGCTTCATTAAATATTGATCTGTGTATGATTTTGATTATTAATACATAGCATTTCTTTGTTGTATGGTTCTTTCCCACTCCCCCAGTAGTTTGGTTTTTTTTTTTTTTCTTATCATGTTTTGATACTGAATCTAAAATAAGAACTGGATCATGTTTTATAGATGTTTTTGCAATATTCTTTCCCAAGAGAAACAACATTTCACATTCTGAGAGTTCACACCCTTCGAGTTGAAGCCAGCATCTGCCCTTTGGGGTAGAAGACATCCACAGAAAATCTACTAAAAACACAAAGACGTGTGTTCTCTCTTGCTGTTTTGTTCTTTTTTAAAGTTATAAAAATATTTAATGTCTTCAGCCTAAGTAAGTTAAGTCCTTTTGTATTTCACATGGGAGGGGATGAGTTGGGATCACATACCACCTCTTAACCTCTGAGGAACTTTTACAAAAGTTTCTCACTCTAAGCCTCTTCATTGGATAGAAAACAGCCTCTGGGCCCAGTGCACATAGGAACACATACCTAAATAGAAGTCCTAAGCTTACCTAGTCTTAATTTCCCTTTTCAATCAAACTTTCCCTTCCCTTACTGATTCACATCACACTTGTAGGCAGCTTACAAAGGCCTTAAAGGCCAGAGCGTTGAAGTCATTACACACTCTATAAGCAAGCTGGTCCACCCTGTGCCCAGCTTGCCTCTGATGTCACTGGTGTTGCATGCTGAGGAGTCAACACCAGAGCTTGACTCACTAGGCCAAAGGGAACCCACGTTTCCAAAAACTGCTATCTGGCTAGATTATGGGGTCTGGTGCTAGCTGTGTGAGTGTGCGTTACTGTCTCCTAGTGCTGACCCTCTCTCTCTCCCTGGGCTCTATCCCAAAGCTGTTCAGAGATGACACTGCAATTCCCCCATAGTGTGACATTCTCTACCTGAAAACAATCAATCTGTAACAAATTTCTGAGCCTTTACCTGCTATTTTATACTGCCTATCAGATCTTACGGTGAGTTATTTTCGTCACTTTCATCTTAACAGATAGCTGAATACTCTGAGCTTCAAGGCTCTTTTCATTGGCCTTTTGTTTAGTTTTGCTGTTTTGTATTTGTTTGTTGGTTTGGTTTGGTTTGGGAGGGGGTGTGTCTTTTGATATGTTCTTTCTAATCTAACTCATTTCTATCTAGAAATCTGATTGAAAGATCCTTAGGTTGTGTTTCACCCCTCTGAACCTAGCATTCTGGATACAAGACTGAATCAATATAAATGAAGTCAGCTAGTGCTGGAGAATGAAGGTTTGTGTGCCCCTAAAGTTCATATCATAAAACCCTAACCTCCAATGTGTGATTGTCAAGGTTCTTCAGAGAAGGGGCCAACAGGCTAGAAAGCAGAAAGATAGAAAAAGAGGAAGGAAGGGGAGGAGGGGGAGAAGAGGGAGGAAGAGAGAAAGAAAGAGAGGCAGGGAAGGAGGGAGGACAAAAGTAAGTTCAGAAAGGTAAATCCACTCATGATTATGAAATTTCACTTCAGTCTCTCTACCAGCTAGAGATCCAGGAATATCTCTGACATGACTCTTTCTACATCCAAAGACCTTGAAACCAGGAAAGCAGAGGAGGTAAAATCAGTCCAAGGGAAAAAGCCCAAGAAACCAAGGACGTGAATGTCACAGACCAAATACAGAAGTCTTAGAGCAGAATAGTAAGGGTTTTCGAGTCCTGGGGAGAAACGGGCAAACGGAGAGTGGATTCGGTTTTCATTTGATTCTTCTACCTGGCCCAGTGACTGACTACGTGATGCACATCCACACTGAGGGTAGATTTCTCCCCTCAGTTGGTTATCTCACCTGAAAATCTCCTCTGGAGATATGCTAACAACTACACCCAGAAACATGCTTTAGTAGCAACTTAGGTATTCTTTGATCCAGTCAAGTTGGCCCCTAAAATTATTCCCAAGAGCCGATTAGGTTATGGGAATGGAGCCCTTTGAACTGGATTAGTATCCAGAGACTCCAGAAAGCCTCTGTAGCCTTTTTATCACTGGAGGACACATCAAGAGACTGTTACATAGTAACCAGGAAGCAGGGGCTTACCACACATCAAATCTGCCAGTATCATTGTCTTTCACTCTTCAGTGAAGAAATTCATATTTGGGTGTTGAGAAAATGAAATTTCATTAACAGGCTGTATTGGCTGGTTTTGTGTGTCAACTTGATACAGGCTGGAGTCATCAGAGAGGAAGGAGACTCAGTTGAGGAAATGGCTCCATGAGATCCAGCTGTAAGGCATTTTCTCAATTACTGATCAATAGGGGAGGGCCCAGTGCATTGTGGGCAATGCCGTCCCTGGGCTGGTGGTCCTGGGTTCTATAAGAAAGCAGGCTGAAGAAGCCAAGGGAAGCGAGCCAGCAAGCAGCACCCCTCCATGGCCCCTGTATCAGCTCCTGCCTCCAGGTTCCAGCCCTGTTTGAGTTCCTGTTCTGACTTCTTCCAATAATGGACTATGATCTGGAAGTGTGAGCTAAATAAACACTTCCTCCCCAACTTGCTTTTTGGTCATAGTGCTTCATTACATCAATAGAAACTATAGCTAAGACACAGGTCTTCTAGGCAAAAAATAAATAAATAAATAAAGTCCAACCATAATGACAATAACTACATTTGCTTATCATGTGTCAGGCATAGTAAACACTTTGTTCACAGTCCTATAAGAACATAATAACATGACTACTCTTATTTTATAACGGAGAATACTGAGTGGTAGATATTAAGATAGCACACCTGGTAGAATCAGGATTTATTTAATTACATTAAAACTCTGTGCCCATACCACCATGTTATGGCTTTGCTCCTAATTGGTGTTCTGGGTCTGAGTTGGGGCCACAGCTTTACTTACCGTGTTCTAGGCTCGGTGGTTCTTGATGGAGTAGAGCTCTTCTGTAGGCTGTGACACATGCCACCACAGTGAGTGAATCAGCCAGCAAAGGGAGCTGATAGAATTCAGCTTGCTTTCATTCAGCTTAACAAACATCTATTGAGGCCCTACAACGAGTAAGATCTAAAGCTGGTTGTTGCAAAGGACACAGGAATATGTGAATAATATAATAAATTGACTTGAACACCTTATAAAATCTGAACTAAATAAAAATCTAGATTTTATATGAGAAGGAAACAAAACAGGCAAGTTTGGATGTAGAGTCCTAACTCTCTACACCATTTGGCTGAAGTTCATACTAACTGAGCCACCAGGGATGAATATGTGCCTAATCGGCTTCAGAAAGTGGTGGGAAGGAGCTGAAGATAGAAATGAATATTGATTCTAAAGCTACAGACCATTGCTAGCATGTCTACTTCTGAAACTTAAGAATGGCCCTCCAAGACACTTTCATGGCTCTGGGTAAAAAAGTATTCCAAGATTCCCTGGGGTGGAGCAAGCTAAGGAAGAAAACAGCTCTTTCTTTCAGGGGTTGTGGAAGCTCAGGTGTTGGCTGTGTATGACTGGCCATGGGTAATAGTCCCATCAGCACTGACTTTTCTCTAGTGATGATGACACATGAACTGAAGGATGTGTCAGTGATGAAATCTTGTGAACCTGGAGCATTAAGTAAGTGCACGTGGTTTGCATTGATCTGAAAAGTCACAGGCAAATATCCCAATTCGTTACTAACAGAAAATGCAGATGATGAGATAAAGTCATAATTGACCAGTAGTCTTCAGAAAAGTAGAAATAAATCTTTGAAATCATTTAAACACTCAAACATATGAAATGGAAGATACATTGAAAAACATTAAATCCTGACAAAAATATTTTAGTCAGTGCAGGGGGTCATGGATATTTTTGAAAGAAACTGGAGCCCTCCAGAAAGCCACTACTTTGAGTCGACTTCGTATTAAGAAATCTCTGTGGTTCAAACAATACATTTAAAAGACTAATCATAAGATAAAATGCTATTTATTTGAACACTATCTAAAGTATATGTATTTGAGAATCAGGAATAAATTTGACTATTATTAGTTAAAGGATTGAGTTAAGACAGAATGAGGAGGAATTTGCAGGAAGTAGACATGGACAAATGAAAGCTATCTTAAGGTTTATGTGTTAGGAAAATATTAATTTGAAATACAAAATTCCTGGCTTTGTTCTTTAGTGAAAGAACCTTCCAACAAATGTGTGCACTTCATCTGATAAGATAGCAGTTACTCTCCTTCCAGTGTTTAGCTTTCTATTAGCAAAACTGGCCCCTTCATTTTCTTGGCTATCTCAGCAATTTTGCTATAAAAACTGCCAAAAGGCCAATTGCAGAGCAACTATAACCATGAACATGTCTCCTGTAGCATTGCAACTGGCAACATCATCAGAAAATAAAACATGTAAATTTATATAGGAATAGAATCCGTACAGGTATGGAAAACCTTCTCAGAACTCTTCTCTCCTGGGATACATTGAGGTTATAGTGAACAGCCACTCTAGACCCTCATCCTGAGACTGCCATGATTGAGCGCTGGCTGCTTGTGACTATGTGACAGAGACAACAATCATGGCATGCTATTAATAATGAGGGCCAATGTGATCCACTCACCAGAGGGGGAAATGTGTTTCCCACTGGAGGAACCAAACGGAAACTGGAATATCAGCTCTAAACAGTCCTGCGACTCAAATCTCACCTTCTTCACGCCCTTCTCACTCCAGCTTTCCACATCTGGCAAAGAGAATACCCTGACTTCTCGTGACAAGCTACTTATGTTTAGAAATTGAGCTGTGAATAAGATGTATTTATACAGGAGCTGTAGGAATTTATTTTTAATATTAAGAAAGAAAAACGGGGAAATGATGCGTTTTCAGGTAAGAACCAAAGACTGCTCATGTTGCTGAGACTGGTAGCTGTGGAGACATCTGTAACACAGACCTGGAGTCTCATTCTGGTCTTCCTGTGAGTCAGCTCGTTTCATGGAGAGTCAAATCTTTATTTTCCAGTGATGGATCTGAAGCAGTATTGTTGCTTATTTAATGAAGATTAGTTGCATTTTTTAAAGATTCCAAGTCTTGATAAATACTACATAAAGCTGATCTAGTCTTATCTGTGCTATTTCTGTCTATTCAAGCACGAAGGGGATGTATTATTTCTCTCTCAGAGGCAAACCTCCAATCCATATCTATTTTGCACAGGGATTTATAAGGAGAAATGTTACAGCTTTTCAAATGAACCAAAAAAAATCTCACTCACCTTTGTTAGGGTTTCTTTTCTTTAATCAATGAATGTGGTTGATTCTTGGATCCTCTCTGTTCTCTGCGATTATTGTAGCTCTCCTCCAACTTGATTTCATTTGCATAGTTTCTTCAGTGTAGCTATAATTTTTAGGCAAAGCAGCTTTATGTCAGACTAGTTTTGGGGTTGATGTTGTCTTTTTATTCACTTGACTTTTATGAAAGCAAGTTTACAAAGCAATTTATACCAGTTGAGAGACCATCTACATTTCAAGTGATTCTGTTTCCTTTATCAATGGGTTCAGTGCTTAATTTCCACTAATTATACCTAAAATGGCACATATGCCAAGGGTAATGTTTAATCGTAAACACTTTTTGATCCCATAAACATTGGCTATTCTCAGGAAATACTTTGACTTACAGGAGTAGTCTCCTCCTCCTCCTCCTCCTCCTTCATCTTCCTCTGTCTCGCTGTCTCTGTCTATGTCTATGTCTGTGTGTGTGTGTGTGTGTGTGTGTGTGTGTGTGTTTCCAGTGTCTCATTATGTAGTCCTGATTGGCCTGAACACATAATGTAAACCAGGCTAGCTTTGAACTCACAGAAATCAGTCTGCCTCTGCCTTCCAAGTTCTGGGGTTAAAGGGATGTGCCATTGTGCCCCACACTTTTTATTGGGGAATCTTTCTTTAGGAGGTGCCAGGAAGCTTCTGTCCACCTGGTTATACCCACATAGTCTGAGATGTAAACATTTTTATATTCTTCTAATATACTGGCATTCCCAAATCAGGTGTGTTAGCCCACTGTGACACCAAATGAACAGCTGGATAAGTTCTGGGACCAAAACCAACACATGATAAGGACACAGGTGTTCTGCTGCTCACAAACCCATTAATCCATTTCCCCTTTGTGAAGGCATTTCCCATTTAGATAGTATGAGAAAGCTGTTTTCATTGATTTGTGTACTTTAAATGGGTGAATTTGTAGTCTGCTGATTACATATCAATAAAATGGATGTAAGAAAGAAAGGAAATAAGAAAACTACTTTGTTAGGCATACAATCCACTGTGACAAGATGATGAGGGAAAGAAGTGAGGGTATGGTACATTGCTCTGGATTTGAACATGATGTTTGCAAAGGCTGAGCTCAGCCTTGCACCTGCTCTTTCTGGTTCTATCTCATTCTGTAAAGGATACGCCTTCAGTACAGACTAACAAGCACTACCGTTAAACACAGAGTCTCATCAGCACCTCCATCCCTCCCTCATCTTCTAAAACTGGGATTCTTCTCTCTTGTAGCTCACAGGTTCAGCCGTCAACCAAGTTGTAAAGCACAAGCTCTGGCTTCTCTCGGAGCTGTGCTTGGCCATTCTATAGGTTTGAGTGTGTCACAGCTGGCCCTGAGAGGACACTCTAATTCCTTTCTTAGAATAGCCCCCTCTTCCACCATATCTCGTTATGGACCTTCAAGAAACCCTAGAGACAAACATTTTCATCATGAATCTTATTACCCACAAATCACCTGGGGGAAATTTCAAATTCAGACTCCATGTGGGGAAACTAACTTGGTAACAACGGGAGTAGAATTTTCCCAGTGTGGCTCTGGTGTGAGTTCTGATTAAGCATCATTTACCATATGACACTCACCCCCTTCTGCTAAAGTACTTGGGTTTAGTTCATTTTCCACACCAAACTGTGAGCTGCTTGAAGGCAGATATCACACTCTGATCTTTATTGAATCCTAATACTGTGATGTTAGGATAGCTTTGCAATATTTACAGACAAGAGGGAGAATCTCTTCCACTGATAAAGCCAAAGCTGTTGAGTAACCAGGCACATATGATAACTATGTCCCACAGTGGACACTACAGTTCAGATCATCCCATTGTCAGTTCGCTATTCTCTCTATTATTCTGAAACAGCCTATCTAGCTTTCTCCTGTAGCCCTGTAGTTTGAGTCCAGCTTCCCTCTCCATTCACAGGGAGATTCACAGTGCCCAATTGTCAGCTCTCCAATTCTCTACTTGCATCTACTCCTATCACTTATGGCATGACAAAGATCTCTGCCAAACACACTGGTAGTATTCTTCTCAGAAGTCAAAGAAACCACCATTTGTTCCCTAGAGTATTGTAAAACAACAAGAGTTTGAGTAAGTCTCTCAGATTTCAATCAAATTTCCAATCACATGTAAAAGAATATGATGTTAATCATTAAAGACTAGGGAAGAACCCCCTTTGTCTTTAATATCTAAAGTACCTGGGAATAATTTTTTTCTTGTTGCTTTGAATCATGTGAGTAGGAAAAACTTTGTATAGACCAAAAGCTGGACCATGTTGGACATGTGTGGCAGTGACACCCTGACATTAACATGCTCAGGCAAAGACAAAACAACCTCTTTCCAGGAATGCCTAGGTGTTGAATCAGGTTTCATTGGAGGATTCAAAACCTATAATGGCGCATTTTTATTGTTTTCCCAGCTTGTCAGCTATGCTGTGGCTGATAGATGATGGGTGGCTGTTGGTAACGTGGTGACTGAAGTGCAGAGAATGTTTAACTTCCAATACAAGGCCACAGTGTCATTTGTGTCCCTTGCTGATGTGACACCCATGACACGGGACTATAAGAATCTGATTTTGTGGCTGTGTGCTACTAGACTCCATGTAACATGAGGGCCAGAGAACGGCTTAGCAATTTTTGTGTCACCAGTATCCAACGACACCCAATAAATACACTTAAATGAACAAATGACACAACCTGCAATGTGAGAGGAATAGTCACACCTTTGTACTGTTGTGGCAAAGGTAGAAAGAACTGCAAACGACATTACACTTTATCATCCAATGATCTTTAATAACAATAAGTACAACACAGAATATTCATGGTAATGACTAGCATTTTTGGAGGACTTCTATGTGCCAAGCATAATGGTATATTAATTTTGTCAGCAAGTCCTATTAAGTAAATGCTGAAGATCGCCCTGTGTATACATAATATAAAACCGGAGCTTAGTAAACTTGAGTACTTTGTCCCAAACTGTAACGGGGATGAAATTCAAATTCATCCCTTTTTGTCACCACAGACTGTGTTCTCAACCACTGTGCCAGACTGTCACTTCCTTTCTGCACCCAAAGTCCTGATTATATCAAGGCAAGCCAATGGGATGCATAAATATTTGATACGACAGAGATATGAGTCACTGTGTTTTGGAACACCACTCATATGAAAATGCTAATTTCTCCAAAATACAGTTGCTCTTACATATTTTAAAGTGCTGGCTTGATTTAACTTAGATGGTTTGTTTCCATGTTGGGGAATCTGTGATTCCACCAGGCATTGGGAAGTTCTGGGGTTTATGAAATGAAATTTCTCATTAAAGTAAAATGGCAATCAATCTGGATTGATTGATAAAAGCCTTCTCATTTCCACCCTTTGCCTGATTTTTTTCAGGCCTGCCACAATCTCAGTAGTCACCAGTGTATTACATCCTTTGTGATGGCCCCATATTTTGGCTAACTGTGGCTTGTGTGTCAGCCTTCCATTGGATGATATGCATGTATGCAAGTGGTGAGCTCAAAAGAATGACTTCCTACAATAGAACTTAAGAAACTCAACACAAAGGCTGAAGAGATAGGTCTGTGACTAAGAGCACTGGCTGCTCTTCAAGAATACCTGGGTTTGATTCCTAGCACCCACATGATGGCCAACAACTATTTGTAACTCCAATTCTAAGGGGATCTGACATCCTCTTTCTGGCCTTCGTGGGCACTGCATGAATGTGGTACACAGATATACATGCATGCAAAACACCCATATACATAAAATAAAAATACATAAATCTAACGAAAAACAAACAAAAAAATGTCCAGTTGTGTTTGTCGTCAATGACACCACACTTCTTTCTACTCAACTGAAGGTACTGTCAAAACATCTTGGACTTCATAGAATAAAGTGCATCTGTATTATGTTACCTCAGGCTCCATAAGAAATGGACAGATACCCTAGAGGAAGCAAATTTGTTTGTGGCATCTACTCCCTGTTCCTCTTAGAATATGTGTCTGGCAGTCATTTCTGCGATTATCAGTTTCTTCCATTCAGCACATTCCAAACAAACGAGGTCTGTGTTGGTTTTGTGTGTCCTAATATACGCAGACAACATCCCTAACACTGCTGCTTTTCCTTCAACTAACACACTGGAATGTGGCTGTTCCCATCTTGTGAAGACTTGGGCACTTTCGCATTATTCTGACTTCCTGCTCTTAGTGCTCACTTGGTGAAAAAAAAAAAGTCATTTCAGGGAACTCAGCAAATATGAGTGGGAGAAACATCTGAATTACATGTTAATTTGATTATATTTCACACTCTGCTTAAATTCCTCTTACCTCGATGCTAAAAGGCTCTTATAAACCTTTTCAGCAACTTTGCCCTAAGTGGTTTATGATGTCAGTAATTCGTACTTCTCAAACCCCCTTTTCACATGATGTCCCAAAGTGTCTAGATTATATAATGAAAGGGGCATCAAAATTAGAAATACTTTATTTTATGCAGCCAAGAGATGAAAAATGACATCTCCATTAAACCAAACTGTCTCCTCTGTATTTTCAACCTATATTCAGTGGCAGAGGATGAGATGTGGAATAAGTTCCAAGTCCCCACCCATGGCCTACTCTTCCCTGTGGAAGGCCTGCAACCTTCAGCTGCTCCCCTCCTCCGGTGCAGCAGTGAGCATCATGCAAGTGATCCCCCAGCTTCCCTGAGCACATAAGTTAGAAAAAGGAATCTTGATTTAATTTTGGTAGGTGGAATCTATCACTTCACCAAACCACAAGGACGTTTCCTCATCTATGTTCATAGCAGCCTTATTTGTAATAGCTAGAAACTGGAAACAACCCAGATGTCCCTCGACCGAGGAATGGATTAAAAAACTGTGGTACATCTACACAATGGAATACTACTCCACCATCAGAAACAAGGAAATCCTGCAATTTGCAGCCAAATGGATGGAACTAGAGAAGCTCATCCTGAGTGAGCTAGCCCAGACTCAGAAGGATACAAATGGCATCTATTCACCTATTATTGGATTTTAGCTATATAGTACAGGATAACTATCCTACAACCAACGCACCAAAAGGAACAGGAACATAGACTTTGTTACCTGTTAAGGAGACACTTTTCCCTAGTGGTGCTGCCATGTAGACCCCCAGTATATGAGGAAGCTCTAAGCCCTCATATGATTGCTGAACTGGGGTGGGGGACTGATATGTAGGGACATCCCACTCTGGAGGAGTAGGATAGGAGGCGGGAGTAGGAGAGGGTGGGACTAGGAGGTGTTGAAAGAGGGCACTGTGATGGAGATGTAACTTGAAGTAATAAATAAACATTTTAAAAAAAGAAAAAGGAATCTACAGCTACATACTCAAAGATCATTGACAGGTAGCCCAGCCTATAAGAAACATCCCTTTTGAATGGAAATGAAGCCCCTCCCTCTTTCTGTCCATCAACAAGGCATTCAGAAGAAATATCAAGCATTTAACAGTCTCTTTGCCCCTCCAACCCCCAGAACCCTGTAGTTTTCAGACCACCAAGTTTTCTCAAAGTTAGTCATTTTCACAGTCTCTCACCCTCACAGGCATCCTCTATACTCTGAGATTAAAAAACTATTCTGATCCCTTGGTACATGTTCTCCCAGCTACTAGTTTGTCTTTATAATTATTTAATAAAATTTCCAAGTGAATAATTCTGTTCCCTTCAAAATATGTGCCATTTCAATTTTGAAAGAACATTCCCACACCAAAACAAGCAGTGGTATTATGAAGTATTTCCTTCTCTTGTATTTTAATTTGTCTCTTGTTTCTTAAAACATTATTTTTTAAAAAATAACTTGCAAGTAAAATTTTAAGTTCACCTGTGGTCACAGTCTTTTGGATACGTGGCTTTGGCTTAAAAGAGAAATATGGATTTAGGTTAGACAAATGACCAAGTCTTTTTTTTTTTAGCTCAAGGTAATTAATAATCTGTTCTGGAGGGATAAGAATTTTGTGTGTTCATGGCCTTGACTGGGTGTATTTGTCAGTTCTGTGATAGCATGACTAACCACCTGAAATAGTCATCTTAAAATGAAGGGAGTTTTATTTGAGGTCGAGCTTGCTTAGAATTCAGTCCACTCTCACTTACCTTGTTACTCTTTGTCTGTGACAACACAGTACATCATGGTGGCACTACATAGAATAGAAGCCTGTCCTTTAATGCCTGAACTTTTCTGATGGGAGACGGAGGAGGAGTGGATCTGGAGGAGACAGAAGGTGGGGATAGGAACTGGGAGGAGAGGAGGGAGGGGAAACAGAGGTCGGGATGTAATATAGAAGAGAATATTTTCTTTATGTCGACTACCTAATAAATAAAAAGCACTTCAGTATCTCTGTTCAATTTCAACTTCTTGGAGGAAATCCTCTAGTCTTTAGGAAACCTATGAAGTGGCCTAGTGGCTTTTCCTGTAAGCAAACAGGAAAGTTCCAGGAGCCTCTTTAAAAAGAAAAATTCTGTCCTTTTATGCCAGCCAAGAAGCAAAGCAATGGGGGTGAGGTTGCTATACGCCCTTCAAGAACACATCTCTAGCAACCTAACTGCTAGGTCCCATCTCCTAGAATTCCAGCACCTGCCAATAATGTCACAGGCTCCTGACCAGACCTTCAACACCGGCCTTTGAGAGCCAAGTCCAAACTGTAGCAGTGACAGGGATCCTCTTCACTTCAAACACTGGGAACATTTATAATAACCTCCAAGTGCTTTTGTATAACCCCAATTCTTAAATTGCATGTTCTATTTCTCTGAAAAGAGTGTCATCTAGTATGTTGCATATTTACTCAATGATTTTGTGAAGAAGAAAAGGGGGCTCTGTGCTACTGGGTTAGTTAGCAACACTCCTACTAACATATATTTCCCACCACTGCTCTGCTTTTAAGGACCAGTCTTCAGTGTAGATTAAAACAGTCCAGTGTTTCCCTAAGTCTGGAACTTCATCACAAAACAGGCATTTTAGGGACAGTACTGAATAACATTGAATTCTAGGTGATAAAAGTATATCCAGTCAGTCCCATTAATTAAGAGAAAAATATAGACATATTGGTACTACCATGCCTTAGATTCCTCCATAACATAACCAAGTCCCTGTGTATATAAATATCAAGTCTACCCAGCCATGGTTTGCCTGAATACAGGATTTATCCGGAGTTAAGCAAAGTCATTTTACTTGCATTGCATGTACATTAATAATCTCTGTGCATTTATGGCAGAAGATATTCACTTCTCATTAAATGTGGCAGAGGACTAGAGGACCGTTCCTTTAAATCAACCCATTTGTAGAAGAAATGTGAGATAATTTTTTTAAAGTTACTATTAAGTGGTATACAGCTGACCTTAGGAAACTGAGGAGTGAATGAACTATCGACTAGGATGAGATCATTTCCCCCGGAACTCAGATTGTTGTTATTTTTGTCGTTCAGGTTCACGGTTATTCAGTCACACCTTATCAGTCACTGAAGCAATGCTTTCCTCCCAACAACTAGGTCCTAAGCTAGGGGCGCGGGAGACGCCCCTTGCTATGAGAATCTTTCTTCCTCGGTGGCCCTTGCTTTTTAGAGAGCGGCTGTGCGGAGGCGTTCCCCTCCTGTCTTAGCACCATCACGTGTGCTTCCCACAAGGCTTTGCTTTGCTCAACTGCACGCCTCATGTTCCTCTTCCCTTTTTAAGTTTCCCAAATATGTTTTCTCTTTCGTCTTTAAAAGCAAAAGGGCTTGAATTTTTTGTGTCAGTAAAATCCATCCTCAAAAGAGCACACATATTGGAATCGGCTGAGAGTAGGAGGATTGACATGTGGGGTAAAAGACCATGGTGTGGACACTATTTGCTGCTACTTTGGATCTCATGATTATGGCTAAGCAGGATAAGAGAAATGGGTGACTATTTTTTAAAAGCCCAAAATGAAGAAATTATGAAAGTTCCCAAAAATATAAGTATCCTATCAAGTGGGCCTAATTATAGTCAGCTCTCATGATTGTCAACTTAAGGAAGCCCAACCAAGAGGGATGGTTCAACTAATTTAACTAAAAAGAAAATGTCTCATCAGTCCATCAGCACACACACCATAGTGTACTAAGTCCTGCTAAGGATCAGGAACAGGAATAGAAACAGGCTGTGCCAGCAAAGAAACAAAATCCCCTTAAATATTAATGAATCATCACATATTAGAGAATTATAATAGAGTAAAATATATTTATCACATAATTATACAGAAAGTACATCAATCACTTTTTTTGTTCAGAGAGAGCCTCTTCACATGTTTAAGATTCTTTTGTGTATATGGATGTGTTCCTGCATTAGATTTTGTGCACAATGCCCATGGAAGGCTGAAGAAGGCAGTGGCTTCCCTGAAACTGGAGTTATAGGCAGTTGTGAACTGCCATGAGTGCTGAAAACTGAGCCGAGGTTCTCCACAAGAACAAGCAATCTGCAGTGCCGGGCCACCTCTCTAGCCTCGTCTTTACATTATTGAAGTGGAAGTGTTGGCAAATCTACAGATGCTAAATCTGTAGAAGTCTGCCAGCAGCAAGCAGGGCTCAGAGTGTCTAGTTCTAGTAGAGATGTTAAGGAACACACAAGAGGAACTTAGAAGATGTCCTACATAAGAAAAATAAAGTAAAAAGTGCTAGAAGAATATGAGAGTGACCAGCACACAGTGTCAAAAGCCTTCTGCGCCCTTGGCAAGTAGGAGTACACCTAAAAACTCTGAAATAGAATATGGTAAGGAGTATTTTGGCATTATAAATCTTATTTAAGAGATTAAGTGGGGGGTTTTCCTCCTTGTCTTACAAAACTCTTAAGGTTTTGCCACCAGTAATGTTTTTCATGTGTTGTTTTAAAGCAAAAAAATAAAAATAAATGCTTCTTTCTAACTGGTGTTAAAGGAAAAGGGCACTGGGAGGCCCGGCAGAATATATGACACTACACACATGAAGAAAGGGTAAGAAATAATACCTGGGCATTGTGACCATAAAATAACCTTTGAGGGTTACATAAGAAAATAGTCACTGCTTTTGGTGTGTAAGTAATTTCATAAGTGCCTACTACAAAAATAAATCAGTTATACATTTGCCTCAAAGAATAGGAATGTGACACATACAACAGGAGACCTCTCTTTATAAGAAGTTAGGGCTGGCACACACATAGTAATCTCAACTACCAGGGAAGCTGTGACAGCAGGACCACAAATTCAAGGGCTTCCTGGGAAATGTAGCAAGAACTTACGTCCAAACAGAAATAGAAAAACAGTTCCAGGGCCGTAGTTCAGCAATAGAGCATTTGTTTAGCAGACACAGAACTCTCCATTCAATCCCTAGTACCCAAATAAATAAATGAATAATAGAGGTTGGAAAAATTTTGCAAACTATTATAATTCTTTACGTTTGAAGATTGAGAGGAACCTTAAAGGGAGCCATTTTTTCCTCAAACTAGCAAGTCAGAAAACTGAGCCCAGAGAGATTACATCTGCACCAATCGTCCAATGAGCGTGGCTAGATATCAAGATTCCAAGCTTTCAAATACTGCTCTTTCCACAGTACCATTTCTCGCTTTCATTAGCTTTTCAGATTCTCTTTAAGGGTTTGCATAAAGTCTAGTTGCTTCAGAAAGAATGAATGTCAAAAAGAAACTTGAATGTAATTTTAAAATCTAGTGATAGAAATTGAATATGACCACTTAAAATATTCTAACCATAAACTTTACTGAAAGTGTTATATGCAAGTTTTATATATTATTAACAAATAAGCTTATTTTCAATGTGTAAAAAGTGAGTGAGAAAACACCTGACAATGCCCTAAGAGCTTGAAGAAAATAGAAACAGGCCAGCTGCCCAGGAAGTCTGCACTGTGGGCTTCTTTCTTCATCCTTCAAGAATGAAGAAGAAACTTACCTCTCTCCTCTCCTTCACAAAATAGTGGGGTTTTTTGTTTGTGACAAGGCTCAGGCCTTTACACACTAAACCCACAGATTAAGTGGGTTTTTTTTTCTCTCTATCTCTCCTTGTCTTACAAAACTCTTAAGGTTTTTCCACCAGTAATGTTTTTCTGGCTGAACTGGTCCTCACTATGTAGATCAAGCAGGCCTCAGACTTGCAGTGATCCTCCAGCCTCTGCTTCTCAAGTGTAGGGTTACCAAAATGAACCACTACCCCATACTCCTGCTGACTTCTTGAAAGTCTTTCCTTCATGTATTCAGAACTTCTGTATAGCAGGGACTAAATAGAAGTAATCCTTATGAGATGAACAATTAGGAAATCTGTCTTACAGCTAAGGTTGCAAGCGTGTTTGGAGGGAGAATTAGTGTTGGCTACAGGTGAATCCTTACTACCCCTCCCAGTCACTGGGGGTGATCAATAAAGGATAGACTTGCCTACCTCAGTGCTGTATTGGAGTAAACACAGGTCTTCCTGTCTATTCTTTATCCTATTGGAGGGGGCACTCTTTTTTGCCATGGCCTACACTATTTTGTAGACTATGCCACTCCAGTGACTTCAATTGGCAGTCTTATGCCTTTATATCTTAGCCTTGCATTTTGTAAAAGAAAGGAATTAGTTCCAAAATCTCTAACACCATCAGTCCTGCCTGCCATGTCTCTCTGGAGATCTTTCCAAATCCATTAAACTTCCAGCCAGTCCCACATAGGGTCCTTGTCCTCAAACAATCTTTCCCCAGAGGTTCTGGTCTTACCTTCCTCATGCCTTCCTATGATTCTCATTATCGTAAAATCCAAATAACCCAGATAGCCTCAGCTTTTCTGTATTGCAAGAAAACATCAAGTCCTCCTTTGATTTATATGCTGGATGAACTTTACTGAGTATTAAATATAAATCAGGCACTGCAATTCTAAGGATATGAAGACTCCATTCTTGCCCTTGAGAAAGAGATATATGGGGGACTGGAGACATGGTTTAGCAGTTAAGAGCATGTACTATTCTTTCAGAGGACCCAAGTTTGGTTTCCAGCACCCACATAGGGCAGTTCACAACCACCTGAAGCTCTAGAGCCATGTTATCTGGCATCCTTTCCTGGCTTCCATAGGCCCTGCACTTCCATGCACGAGCACACATTCAGACATACATGGGCACATAATTAAAAATAACAAAAATACAATCCAAGAGACATTGGGGGGAATGGGAGGATGACTCCATTGATAACATGCTTTCCACACTAGCATGAGAACCTGAGTTTGGATTCCCAACACCTTTGTAAAAGTCAAGCTTGGCAGCATGCCCCTGTAATCCCAGCACAAAGCAGGAAGAACACAGACAGGTGGAACCCCAGAGCTTACCGACCAAGCTGTCTAGTCAATTTGGTAGTCTTCTGATTCACTGAAGACTGTGTCTCAAATATGTGTGTGTGTGTGTGTGTGTGTGTGTGTTGTATGTATGTGTCTGAAAAGAAAGATACTTACTAAGCAGGAAAGTGTGGCACCTGTATTAAACAGATAACAAAGACACTATACACCAGGAGAAGCACATTGTTTGGGGATGTTAAGAGAAACAGGAAAGAACATGACTAAATCTCAAGAAAATTTTCCCAGAAGAAGTCAATCATAAGAAATTATGAAATATGTAGGCAGGAAACATCCAGGTAGAATAGAAAATATTAGCAAAGGCCTGAATGCCAGAATCAGACAAGAGCATGTGGAAGTTTTCAAATGGTTCTGTGTTTGAGAGCATACAGTGTTAGGAGGAATGGGAGGTCATCACTGGGGAGTGGGGATGGGGGTACACCAGTCTGTGGTCTACGCAAAACACATTCCCTGAAAAATGGAGAAAGTGCTGCTATGTGGAAAGCTGGAAGATAGGAGATTAGCGAGGAGGCTGTGGATACCATCTAAAATAAATAACTAAAAAAGGTTATGCAGGTCTGAAGTAAGGCCAGGGAGAAAGATAATTTAAGAGTTACATAAAAATCAAGAAAAACATTGTGGTTAACTGGCCTTTGGGTATCTGAGGAAGAGGCAGGAGCCAAATTTGCACTAGACATCTCATGTGAAGATTGGGTGGATAGGGACAACATCTGGCCAGAGTAGGCATTAAAGGAGCTTTGCAAGTAGGACAATGAATTTGGGTCTGAAAGCAGGGGCCACTCAAATATATAAGTATAGCACACAATTAGAAATGCAGACAAGTTAAGTAATACTTGAAAATACTTCAGTAAGATGGCCAGAAAAGTTTCAAAGACTGAAAGTAAAGTTAGAGAAAAGTCCTGGGAACTACCCACATTTGAAGAACAAATAAAAGTAGATCCAGGGGCTGGAGGGGAAGAGGAGGAAGAGGAAAGAAAAAAGGAGGAAGAGGAGAAGGGAGGTGGTAAGAAAGGAAAGAAGGAAGGGACAGAGCAGAAAGAAAAAAGAAATGGAAAAGGAAGATTTATCCAGGTGTGGTGAGTTTTAATTCTAGCACACTGGAGATAGAGGCAAAACTATTTCACAAAACCAACAAATAGTTGAAAAGAGAAATGGGACAAGCCAGGAGACCATGCACTAAGAAAGGCAAGGAGGTAAAGCAGTTTGTGAATGAAAGCATCATTACCAGCTTTAAGTCCTACAGAGAGGTTCAACATTTTAAAGAACAGAAGAGTATCCATTAGATAGTGTCAGCCAACACCAAGGGCATGTTAGAAGAACTGGTAAAGTAAAACCCAAATTACAGTGAGCAGAATCTGCATGCCTCAGTGATCAGAAGAAGGAGGTATAAATTTGAAAGTCTAGTTGGGTAAAAGCAAAAAGAAGATGAGTGATAACCAGAGGGAAACAGAAAATAGAGTGAAAGGGCTCAAAAGGTAGTGGTGATTTAAGATGGACAGTTAGGACAGGCAGAGAAAATACAGTTCTAGAATTTGGGCAAGGTGTGAAAACAGGTCACATTCTCTATGCGAAATACCCCAAAAATAGAATAGTCATATGAAGATTGCCTAGATATAGGGAAATTTGGAAAGAAGCTTGGAAGACAGAAAACAGTAAGTTTCATGAGATTGCAGCCAGTGCCCCCCATGTGAAGTGAGTCAGAGATTCCAATTGAGGGGGAGGAATAAAGGCAATGGCTGAAGATAGTGAAGAAAAGCATTGGCCAGGAGGAACTTCCCTGGAAACTTCTAGTCACTTGTGATCTTACAACCAGATTAGTAAATGAAAGGTCACAGTAGTTATCCTTATTTCCAACCCATCCCAGGAGGTGGGATAGCTGAGCAACTGTGGTGGCAGAGAGAGAAGAGAAGTTAATATGGTTGAAACTGACAGTGAGAATGTTAGACTTGATGTTTTTAAAGACCCAGTTACTGATGACAAGGGTGTCAGTGAGGGGACGGACAACAGTGTAACATTCTAGCCTCTTGTTCTCTTCATTCTGGGCCTTTCTTCTTTTCTCATTTTCTCCTGAGTCCCTCATTTCTGGATCTAAATTTAGTCAGTGATTCTGAACTCCCTGTGATGGAAAAATAAGAGCTTAAGCCCTTTTTATTCTAATGCCAACTGTATTTTAACTGATGTCAAAGAAAGTACTTGAGCTCTAACCATGAAGAAAGATGGAAATGTCTGCCCCTGGGCAGCTGCTGATTTGAGCCGCACACAGGACTTCCTTCCTGGAGGAATTAATCAGAGCTGGGAGGTGAAGATACCTTCAACTTACTGCATCAGATTCCATCATGGAAGAAGTAAGAAAACATGGATTAAACGTTTCTTTTTTTCTTGAGATTATTTTTAAAATATATACACAGCATCCTGTTGATTCTGTAATGTGGCCCTGAGCCAGGATCAAGGATAAGCCTCCCTGTAGGGCATGATTCAGTTCAAGGTTCTTCACTACTAAAACTCTCTTAAAATAAAAGAAAAAAGTTCCACAATAGTCCTTGAGAAGGAAGTCACCTTTGGAGCACTTGATCTGGAAAGACATAGATTTTGATCATATTTCCTTTAGTTTGCCAACTTTTCTTTGTAAAAAAAAAAATGTAGATAGATAGATAGATAGATAGATAGATAGATAGATAGATAATATCCACCTCTAACTTCCTCCAGGACTCCCCACAAACTCATGTTCTCCTTTAATGTTTGTTTATTTTTAACTGAGTCGAATTAGTCCTTCCCATATGTGTATGGACATTGGGTCATCCAATAGGATATAGAGAACCTTCCAGTGTCACACTGCTAAAGAGATTACTATCCCTCCCAAGCTGCCATTAACTACCCATAATTCCTCAGCTAGGGGTAGGGCCTTGGGGGTGCCTCCCCTATCAATTCGGAAATTTTTAACTGCCTTGGTCTTGTGCAGGTCTTACAAAGGTAACAATGGCTGCTGTAAGTACACATGTGCTATAGCTGTGTTATGTGCAGAGGACACCATTTCACAGCATTCTTCCCCATCCTCCAGCTCTTGTATTCTTTCTGCCCCATCTTATATGATGTTCCCTGAGCCTAGGGAGAGGCAAGTTGATATAGATTCCCATCTACAGCCAAGCACTCAGTCACTTTTTCTCAGCACCTTGACCATAATATGTCTCTTTGTTACCCACAACCTACTGCAATAAGAAGTTTCTCTTACAAAGATTGGGATTAGCACAAATCTATGGGTATAAACATAAATATTTAGAGGGCAATTTGACAATATGACCATTTAGGAAAGCAACATCAATAGGTTCTCCCATGGGGCCTATTAATTTCCTAGCTACAGTTTCTGGCCATGTTTACAGCATGAAGTATTAATTCCCTACTGTGAAGCAGGCCTCAGTTACAATCAAGAGAGCAGTTGGTTGCCCCATAAACAGTCCTACCACTATTGCACCAGTGGGCACATTAGGCATGGCAAGTAAATACTGTGGCAAGCAGGGTCCAGTGATGAATAATACCATTGATGTATCACCACCCTCTCTAGTAGTTTGTATAGCACCTTCTAGCACTATAAAAGCTATAAAAACTCTCAGCATGGAGAGTTTCCTAATCAGTTCAAGATTGATTTCTCTGTATCCTACCACCAAAATATGTGCCCTTTACAGCAACGGGGTCTTATCATCTAATTATGGTGGACAACCAAAAGCAATGGCAGTAACTTGTATAACTTGTTTAACAAGTCTGTAGCTTCTGTCATTCAACAAAAAAATTATGAGCACCTAGCACATGCCCTGGCTATGTGCTAGGTACAAGTCATTCACAGAGGAAGCAGATACAGAGAGTGTCCCCGTCATTGCAGCACCTTGTGGCAATCTCTGTCACAGGAGGTTACTTTTGCCTAAGTTAGACTAGGGTGGCAAAGGGAGGTGGGGCAGTGCCACTGTCAGATTTCTGCTTTGGAAAGGCCATTCATGCTTGGGGACTTAAACAGTTCAGAGCTAGGAGTCATAAGCACCTGACTAACACTATCCAGGAGCAATTAGTACCTCCTTCAGCCAGAAATAGCCATGAAAACAAATGTAACAGTTCAAGATTTCTTTGTGCTTAGTGAAAGAACTGCTTGTACAAATTGGATTTTCTCAGTTTGTTTTAGCTGATAAAATACCCACGGAATCTAAAAATCATTTTTATTAACACACCACTGATGGAAGATTTAAGATCACCCTATCATCTCCATGCACCTCAGTTTCCCTAATATGTAAATATGAAGAAAGATGAAGTAACCCTGACACTCCCACTCTTGTAGCCAAGATTGTTTACCCTCCTTGACCATCTCCTCTGCAGAAGGCCTCCCTACACACCCCACATACTCCGAATACTGGTTCTTAGCTCAGTCACCTTGTGCTAATCACTTCCTACCACTTTTTCTTGAAGTCACACCAAGTTGTTTTTTCTTAACCTCCTTTTGACATTGAAAACTCTAGCTTCTACTTAGAGCTATCTTTACATGAGAGGAAAATAATCATTTCCTTCTGCTGTGTACTTTCGCCTTTGTGCTTACAGAGATTTTGACTTGGAGCCACTGTATTTCACTATAGCATCGCAATTTGTTTTCTATCAAGGTTCTCAAATATTTTAACCTTTTCGCTGGCTTTCCCTCTGTCCAATAATTGCAAATTAAATTATCTAGTCCCCCTGCCCCAGAAGCTAATGTTGCCTGCTGTGTTATTAAGCTCCTGTTGAAAGACAAACTATAAAAATTCAAATTAAGGGTTTTTAGACCACTTTGGCTGTGCCAGAAAAATTTCTTATTAAAGTTCTGAATGATATTTTTTATTAGTGAAAATCTACTCTGAATAGATTATGACCAGTAATGGGGCAATTTAGGTGAGTGTGAGGTGAGGGCAATTTTCCACATGAGTATGTCCTTCTGAGATGTTTACAGGAGTGAATAAAGGACTGTCAAGCCAGAGAAACAACATTCTCTTACCTGAAAATGACTGAAGAGCCCTACCAGGGAGATATGGTGATCAAGTGTGTGGTTATGTAAGGCCATCAATTAAATTATGTGCTTCTGCTTTAAACCAAGTCCTTGTCATGAAGCAGCATTTGATGAGATTTAAGGTGTACTTCCCCCAAATATAACACCTTGACACAGTGAATATTTTTTAAACATTTATTTATTACTTCGTTAGGTCTCCATTGCCACTCCCTCCCTCCATCCCTTCCCAGCCCCACCCTCCCACTCCCTACTCCCTCTCCCACCCATCCCATCCCTCCCATGTGGGCTGTCTCTGTGTCTGCCCTCCCCAGAGGGCATATGAGGTTTACGAGTTAGTCATATGAGGTTTACAAGTTTCCTCTTGCACAAAAGGCATACATGGCAGTTCCATTAGAGTGGGTGTTCCACTGACAGGTAACCAAGTCCCTGTTCCTGCTCTTTTGGGTCTATTGATTGTAGGATGGTTATCTATATTATAATGGCTAAAAATCAGTTATAAGTGAATAGATGCTATGTGTCTCTTTCTGAGTCTGAGTTAGCTCACTCATGATGAGCTTTTCTAATTTCATCCATTTGATTGCAAATTGCATTATTTCCTTGTTTTTGATAGCTAAGTAGTATTCCATTGTGTAGATGTACCACAGTTTTTTTATCCATTCATCAGTTGAAGGACATCTGAGTTGTTTCCAGTTTCTAGCTCTTACAAATAAAGTTGCTATGAACATAGTTGAGGAGATGTCCCTGTGGGTTGGTGAGTTATCTTTTCGATATATCCCCAAGAGTGGTATGGCTGGGTCTTGACGTAGAGCTATTTCAAGTTTTCTAAGATATCTCCAGACTGATTTCCATAATGGTTGTACAAGCTTGCACTCCTACCAGCAATGAAGGAGTATTTTTCTTTCTCCACAGCCTCATCAGCATGTGCTGTGATTTGAGTTTTTGATCTTAGCCATTCTGGCAGGTGTGAAATAGAATCTCAGCATCCTCTTGAGTTGCATTTCTCTGATGATTAAGGATGTTGAGCATTTCTTCAAGTGTCTCTCAGTCATTTTAGATTCCTCTTTTGTGAATTCTCTGTTTAGATCTGTTCCCCATTTTTTGATTGGGTTACTTGGTTTGCTGGTGTTTAATTTCTTGAGTTCTTTATAGATTTTGGGTATTAGTCCTCTATCAGATGTGGGCTTGGTGAAGATTTTTTTCCCAATCTGTAGGCTGCCGTTTTGTTTTAAGGGGTAACTCTAACCAAGCAAGTGAAAGACCTGTACAACAAGAACTTCAAGTCCTTGAAGAAATAAATTGAAGAAGATATCAGAAGATGGAAAGATCTCCCATGTTTGAGGATAGGTAGGATCAACATAATAAAAATGGCCATTCTTCCAAAAGCAATATACAGATTCAATACAATTCCCATCAAAATATCAACACAATTATTTACAGACCTTGAAAGAATAACTCTCCACTTCATATGGAAAAACAAAAAACCCAGAATAGCTACATCAATCCTGTATAATAAAAAAACATCTGGAGGTATCACCATCCCTGATTTCAAGCTATACTACAGAGCAATAGTAATAAAGACAGCATGGCACTGCTATAGAAACAGACAACTTGATCAATGGAATCAAATTGAAGACCCAGAAATAAACCCACACACCTATGGTCACCTAATCTTTGACAAAGAAGCCAAAAGCATACAATGGAAAAAGGACAGCATGTTCAACTGGATGTCAACTTGTAAAAGAATGCAAATAGACCCATATATAAAAAGAAATATATGGCTAATTAAGGTATTTAACCTGTATTTTGATTATAGTTAATTTTTTCGGCAGCCTTTAGTCCTTATTCCGCCATTAAGCAGACATTATAAATGAGTACACACAGACACAGAATGGATTTTAACAAGCCTTGGCCTGAGTTGTGCAATCCTGGTCCATCTAAGATAGCCCTTAATTCTATTTCCCAAATATGATCCCATATATACATATGTCCCCTTGGACTGCCATTTTCCATGCCATGCCGATGTTCCTGGCCATGTGGAATGAGGTTCCTTTTTCTAACCCATGGTGTGTGCCTCCTTCCTGCTGCTCCTGGCTGGAATCCTTCTTCTTCCTGCTGCTGGATGGAATGAATTAATCCTCTTTCTAAAGCACAGGCTTCCTGCTCTAATCCCAGGAAGTCCCACCTTTCTCTGTCTTTGCCCAATCTCAGGCCTCCACACTTTATTTAACCAATCAGTTTCAATGTAAGTAACATACAGCAAGCAGGACCAATTAATTAACATTTAGAATGCTTAACACTACCCCAACACCCATATTTATCACCTTGCACAAAACTTAAGTCCAAGTGGATCAGAGACCTTAACATAAAGCCGGACACACTAAATCTAATAGAAGAGAAAGTGGGGAAAAGCCTGGAACTTATTGGCATAGGTGACAACTTCCTGAACAGAACACCAATAGCTCAGGCTCTAAGACCAATAAATGGGACCTCATGAAACTGAAAACCATCTGTAAGGCACACTGAATATTTTAAGCTGAAAAGAGTAGAGAAATGAGTGTAAGAAGGTCTCTCTGACCTTCCCCTGATGCAGATGCTCCTGTGAAAGGTGTCATCCTTATTCTTGGAGAAAAAGGACAATCAAGCCTGTAGTGCTGATTGGAATATGAACAAACAAGCTTCACTCAACCTTCCCTGTATGCAGAAGCCTTAGCTCATACACTCATATTGTATTGTACTTTTCCATTTGTCAAGCCTGTTGTTAAAAAATGCTGACATGTAGCCATTTCCCAAGGACTGCATTTCCTCATTGTGTGAGTCGGCTCTCCACTCGCCAAAGGGAATCAACTGAAGAAGAGGAAAAGATTTGTTTCAGCTCCTAGCTTCAAGAGTTTTAATTCATGGTTGTTTTGCTATGTTTCTTCAGGATTGTGGCTACATATATCATAGTGAGATAGCTAGGAAACAGAGGGAGGGGTGGGGATCAGGGTTCTAATAGTTCTTTCAAGGATATGTCACTAATGACCAAACTTCCTTCTACTAGCCCCATCTCCTAAATGCTACACCATCTTCATGGGCTACAGACCAAGCCTTCCATATGTGGGACTTTGGGGACATTTAAGATACAACTCTAATACTTTTTAAGGCTCTTGTGTCACATAAAACTTATATGAACTATATTTATGTATTCTCTTATTTTAGGCATCCAATCAAGCAAGCAGGAAATGCAGATGCAAATGGTATATTTTCTTATCCTATATATTTAATCACCCAAAATCATTACCATTGGCTTTTTATTTGAAGAACTATTTTTGTTAGAAGTCTGACATTTTATCCAAGATAAAATATTTCATGTGAAGCTTACCCTTGAAAGAGACCTTTAGATGGTCTGAGGGATGGATTTTTGAAGTCCCTTTGAGGGTAGAAGGAGGTTCAGTTTTGTATCTCCTTGTGAATCCCTGTGTAAAAGACCATCTTTGTTTTAAAGAGATCACACTAAAACTGCAGTATATCTTAGAACTCACCTGGTTCCAATGTTCTTTTAGAGGGAAGAAGCCCAGGCTGCAGCAACTCTCACCCTAGTCACAGGCTGGACCAGAAAGTGCTCAGTCCTCAACTCTATAATGTGTTGATTTGTCTTACAAAGCATCATCTATGTGACAGGACATCAGGAACACAGGATTAGCTACCTGAACCAAGCAGGGTATTTTATCTAGTTCTGCGCCTCAGATAGAACCACTTGACATTTGCAATTTCTACTTCATAATAACTTCAGAAAGAACTGTTGAACATCACTCAGTAAATGTTTACCAAATGCATACTGTGTACCAAACATTGGGTTTGATACCTTGTTTACTTTCATTAAATAACCCAAAAGCATATATTGGATTTTAATCAATGGCTTATGTCAGCATTTTATTAAAAACCTTTACAAGAAAATTTGCTTCAATATATTTTTCATTTAAGTTACTTAGATATCAAGTATCTATGATATTCATAACTATTGTGGAGCTTAGCAGGACAAATGTCATAGAAGAAAGCTTTTACCATGAATAGTTCCATAATTACCAGTCTGTGAAAGTGAGGTTCCCCATGGCCAGGAGACCAGCACCTGGCCAAAGATATTTACATTTGGGAATAGAATGAGGAAGTTTGACTCAAGCAGTATCTAAGTGGGACTATGATTATCTGGTTTGTTTTTATATCGATATAGGTATACAGACGCATATGCATGTATTCCTCCTAAACAGAATAGATTCTTATTTCATATGAAGGGCTTAAATCTGTAAGTGGTTTACCTTAGTGTCCTACTGATATTCACCATTTGGACCGGAGTTCTCTTGTCTCATAAACTATTTCTAGGGTCCAGAGAGATGGCTCAGGGTATAGGAGCAATCTTAACTCTTAACTGTTCTGGAGGACTGGGGTTCAATTCCCAGCATCCCTATGGTGGCGCACAACCATCTGTAATCTCAGTTGCAGGGGATTCAATGCCCTCTTCTGGCATCCTCTAGCACTGCATGAACTTGGTTCACGGACACACATGAAGGCAAAATACTCATACACATAAAACAATAAAAAGTTTAAAAAACACATACTTTCTATACATGTCAATGATCAAGCAAGAGACAGAGTTTGTTCTTCATAATGTGAGATACATTGAGCTTTGGCTTAAGAGGTGTAAGTGGTCAATCTCTGTGATCTTGTGCTTCCTACAAAGCCAGCTTTACAATCGTCTGCCCAAGTTTCCTAATTCAGTCTGTCTTTAATCAGTGCTTAAAGTGTTCCCACAGCCATACAGGCTCTCTTTTGCTCCTCAACCACAGAAAAGTGAGAAAAATATATCTGGATTTTTTTCTCTGTGGAGGAAAAAGTAAATTCTAGATGGAAATTCTGTCAGTCCACCATCTTTCATTGTGGCATATATAGACTATCAGGGAAATTGTGTCAGTGATAAAGAAATGTGATAGGACATTATTTAAGATAGTTTTTCCAAGCCACTTATATTGGTTGCTTTTTGTCCCATGTGTCAAGAGAAAGTTATGGGCCACTAGCATTTTCAGGAAGGAGGTTTTGGGACCTGTTATCTGTGTTTTATAATTCACAGGTATAGACTCATTCTGGAAGGCTCTCCACAGCGTGGGTGACCCCCAGCAAGCATCCCCTTCCCACACTGAGCTGTCTTTGATGGGCTTGATTCAGCTTGCCATCCACTTCATGAGGATTTGAACACTAGAGTTTCCTACTCAGGAAGGACAGGGTTAGCCTTTGGCTGCCATAGTTAACAGTATTCAACCACAGGTAACTCTTACCCTCACCAGGTTCCAAGCAAACATTCTGAAGGTCCAATGAAGCCCCTGAAAAAATAAGTTGAACATGAAAATGTCCAATTGATATTAGATCATATCATTCCATCTCATGCTATAGCCAGCATTCTGGCCTTCTGTCATACTCCTAACCTTGCTTCGGCTTTCCTAGTATCTAGTCCTCAGCACTGCCCCCACTTCAACTAGCAGGAACCACTCTGGGCTCTCTCTCTCTCTCTCTCTCTCTCTCTCTCTCTCTCACTGTATATTCTAGTCTAAAGAGATTTAGATTTAGATTTACTATGTGGACACATCAGCAGATACAGTCTATCACAAGTGTCAGCTGAAGACTACATGCTAGAGTCTTTCCTTTTCCCAAGCATGTCATTGTGAAATTTTCAAATACATGAAAAGTTGAGAGACTTGTGCCTATGTGGTTGTACCATATAGATTGCAGATTGACAAGTTTGGGCTTCATCACATATTTTGGTCAGCTATCCTCCCATCAATCTATCATATACATACATATACATATACACATACACATACACATGCATATACATATATATAATGTCAAAGTGAGTTGCAGACATTCATAACTCATCACTTCAACATACATATAAGTACCTAGAACTCAGTGTTTCATTTTATATATAACATATGAATTATAAGCATTCCAGTTAATAAGTCTTGACAAATACATGTATCACAAATACCTATAAATATCTATCACAATAGATTCCTCATTCCAACATCCAAAAAGCTATCTTTTCTTATTTTTCCATAGATTAATTTGACTTGATTTACAATTTTGTATTAACTGAATATTACTCCTCTGAATAAAACATACTTCTTTTAGATGTTCATAAGATTCATCCAAGTTGATGCAATTCCTTTTATCACTGGGTAATAGCACTCAAGGTATGAAGATACCTGATTTATTTATCCATTCTGTTGCTCATGGGCATGTACCTTATGTCCAGTTTATAAGAATAGATAAAGTTATTATGCACACTCTTATGAGTATGCCTATTTCCTTGAGATAAAAAGCTAAAACATATGGTCAATATGTTTATGTGTTTTATATAAACATATAAAAATATGTTTACTTTTAGAAGAAATTGTTAGAACAATTTCAAGGGGGTTGAATAATTTTACACTTCTATTGGGAACATGAGAGTCTTATTTGTTCTATATCTCTGCCAAAATTTTGTGTTCTCTGATTGTTTTAAATTCAGATATTCTGAAGATAAGAAAAATCCCCACAATATCTCACCATGAGATTTCACCCTAAATCACCAAAGACTAACAATACTGAATGCTTTTCCACATATTTATTGTCCATTATACATACTTTCTGTGAAGTTTTTGTTAAAACATTTTGTCTATTTTTATTGATTTGTTTCCTAAGCAAATTTTTAAAGTATATTCTGAACGTGAGATCTTTGTTTTAAACAGACATGTTTGTTTAGATGTGTGTTTTGCAAATGTCTCATCTCATTTTTTTCTCATTCTGTGACTACATGCTTCATTGACTTAATGTTATAATTTAATGACTATAAATTTTTAGTTTGATTAATAACTTGTTGAGTATTTAATGCTGTGCTTATTACCTTCTGTATCCTACAAAGCTCCCTACTTTATGATTATAAACCTTTTGCCCACATCTTCCTCTAGGAGATCTATAGTTTCATCTTCTATGTTGAACCTGTGAATCTTGAGATACTTTTTGTATGTTGTGAACTTTATTTTTCTACAGAGAAATCAGGAACTACTTTCTTGTCACAAAGCGATAACCAAATGAGTGTGGGTCCATTCCTAGGCTCTCTGTTCTGTTTTTTTTTTTCATATAATTTTCTATTCTTAAAAGCAAAATCAGAAAATGGGGAACAGAGCTAAAACAAGAATTTACAAAAGAGGAATCTAATGGCTGAGAGACACTTGAAAATGCCCAACATCCTTAATCATCAGAGAGATGCAACTCTGAGATTCCATCTCACACCTGTCAGAATGGCTAAGATCAAAAACTCAATTGACAGCACATGCTGGTGAGATTATGGAGAAAGGGGAACACTCCTCCATTGCTGTTGGGAGTGCAAACTTGTGCAACCACTGTGAAAATCAGTCTGATGATATCTTAGAAAACTTCGAATAGCTCTACCTCAAGACCCAGCCCTATCACTCCTGGGCATACATCCAGAAGATTACTCACCAAACCACAAGGACATCTCCTCAACTATGCTCACAGCAGCTTTATTTGTAATAGCTAGAAACTGGAAACAACCCAGATGTTCCTCAACCAATGAATAGATTAAAAAACTGTGGCACATTTACACAGTGGAATACTGCTTAGCTATTAGAAACAAGGAAATCAGGCAATTTGGTGCCAAATGGATGGAACTAGAAAAGCTCATCCTGAGTGAGCTAACCCAGACCCAGAAAGATGCATATGGCATATATTCACTTATAACTGGATTTTAGCCATATAGTACAGGATAATTATCCTACAACCAACAAACCCAAAGGAACAGGAACATAGAGGTTATTACCTGTTAATGGGACATTTTGCACTAGAGGATCTACCACGTAGGCCTCCAGTGCAAGAGGAAGCTCTTAGCCCTCATATGACTGCTGAGCTAAAGGAGGCTGATATGTAGGGCACCAAACATGGGAGGAGTGGAAGGGGTGGGAGAGAAGGGAGAGAGGGTGAGAAGGTGGGACCCGGAAGAGTGGAGGGAGGGGACTGGAGTTGTAACTTGAAGTAATAAATAAATATTCTTTAAAAAATAAAAACAGGCCGGGCGGTGGTGGCGCACGCCTTTAATCCCAGCACTTGGGAGGCAGAGGCAGGCGGATCTTTGTGAGTTCGAGGCCAGCCTGGTCTACAAAGCGAGTCCAGGACAGCCAGAGATATTCAGAGAAACCCTGTCTCGAAAAACCAAAATAAATAAATAAATAAATAAATAAAAATAAAAACAGGATTTATTTATTTTTATTCTGTGTGTGTGAGTCTTTTGCCTGCATGTAGTTCTGTGAACAACATGTGTGCATTCCCATGGAGGACAGAAAAGGTGGTTGTAACCTCTGGAACCAGTTACTGACTTTTGTTAGCTGCTAGAGGGGTGCTGGTAATTGAACCTGGGTCCTCTGCAAGAAGAATAAGTTCCCTTAACCATTAAGACATCTCTGCAAATCTAGTTGTCTACTCCTATGCCAGGAGCAATGGCCTTTACTAATGTAGCCTGATACAGAAGGTTAACAAAGCCAGTTATTGAAGGTTTCTAAACTTTTTAGTTACTTTTAGTTGCTTTGGGATATTCTATGCACTTTTTCTTTCCACACAAAATTTTAAATAATCTTTCTCATTTTTACCAAAGAAATCACTGAAGGCAGAGTTATCCAAATTGCATAGATTATGTGGCCAATTCAGGAAAAATATGGCAATTATACCAAGCCTTTCCCAATCAAGAACTTGGAATCTCTTTCCACTTCTTCAGTGTTCTTTAATTTCTGTAACAGTATCATGACTTTTCAGTAGAGAGATCTGTGTGCCATTTTGAAGTATTTTGCTCTTTGTAAATCACTTTCTATCAAGTAAAGTTGGTTCTGCCCATATACCTTGATGTGTGGCCTTCATTGTGTTCAAGTTGCCAGGGGCCACACCTTTAAAGGAAACTGACTCACACCCACCCAGTAGCTATGAACTACCAAAAGCTACTTAGCCAGGGGTGGAACTGTGTGCATCTCCCTGACCCCTATCCATGTTGGAATTTTTTGTCTGACCTGAGCCTACACAGGTTTTATTCACACTGCCTCAACTGCTATGAATTCCTATGTGCAACTGTTCCATTCATTCAAGTAATTAAATAGAAATTAGAGATCATTCAATCTTTCAGCAAATTTTGTGGCATAATTTTATTCCTTGCACGAGCAGTTAACTAAAAGATCATAAAAAGTCATTCTCTGGGGATACAAAATTCAGTTTTCATCTAAAATATTGGAAGACTAACCAAACAAAATCAACCCCCTCCATGAATTCTTAACATAGAATCTTAGGTAAATACGAGGAATACATTTTCTTAAGAAATGTTCGTATTACTACTTAAGGTGGCATAGTAGTGGCCAAAAGTCACCAAAGTAAACATACCATGAATGAGCCCTGCAATAAGAAGTCATAGGTGACGGAGGGCCACAAAATAGGTATAAACCAATACAGGAGACATAGAGTTTGAGGAACCTGAGCTAGGCATAGATGCTAAGAAGAACAGTGTGGGTGGCAATTATTAGACGGAGATTTTCACTTTGTGTGCATATATTTTGTTTATTTACACATGAAAATCTCATGCACATGTACGAGGGAGACTTTCGGTTACACTGTGTTCTTGTTGTAGTGTGAGCCCTGTGGCTCTCTATCATAGTCAACACTTTTCCCTCTCTCTTATCTTCTGTCCTAACCCTACTCTCAAAACCTACTCTTCCTTTCCTCTTCCTATCTGCCCTCGGTGTCAGGATCTACCACAGCTTTTCTTGGTACCCGGGAAATCTCAACAGGAGTCACTTCATCTGGAGAGGTGGCTAGTACTAAAAGGAGCCTTTTAACCAGTTCTTTGGTCCTTCAAAGGACAAAGTTAATAATTATCAAAAGCAAGTATCATATGTCATTCTCCTCAGCATTTTTATCTGATCATTATATTCTAATATGGTGCAGCTAATAGGGACAGTAGAACAAATCAACCCCTCTCAATCCTACCCTCCTCTCTCTGTTCTCCACTCCTCTCTAGCTCCCAGCTTTATCCCATATCTGTGTCACAGAGAATGGAAGCCTTCACATGATGTAGGCTTGAGAAGGATACATTGTTCTACAATTTATTTGTTGATAATTCTTCTTACCTCAGAGTCATTATATTTTCCCAAAAGACAAATGTTTAGTGAACTCTAGAAATATACAGGCTCTACAAAATTGAAAAGTTATTAAACTAAGAGTATGTGGGAATGTAGAGGAATGCTCTGTGTGTAATTCTGGGGAAAATAATTTAGAATGAGCTTTTCAAAAGCTCAACAAGTTTGCTTAAAATCTTGCAGGAAAATAATAAGCATTTTAAAAGCTGATATTCAAGGATTTCAGCTATCTGTTAGATCCTGTTGCTACAAAATAGTTAATGTATAAGTTCTTCAAGTTGTTAACGTCTGCATCTAACAGTGCCTTAAAAATTAATCAAATCACCTTAAAATTATTTCAGTTGTTGAGAAGAATTAAACACATTCAAAGCTTCTGTGGTAATAATTACACATGAAGAGGGTCAGTCAGTTGAGAATTAAATGAAAAGTGAATAGAATGAGAGTCTGAACTAGGATATCAATGTGCATAAATTGTGGAGAAAGTGAACCATGAAAATAAAATTCATTTAGGTTCATTTAGAAGGAAGAAATAATAGAAAGTATGTAGAAATTGGAGCTTAGGGAAAACTTAAGGAGCAGGCAATTCTGGTATAATAAAGGAAAGTAGATAAGGGTGACTGAGAAAGCAAGTGAAAAAAGAACATTATATACTCTTAGACCCATTGCTCTCATTTCCAGGTGCGAAAGCAGCTATTATGACATATAGGTTATTCCCTCACACAAGGATCTTCTCCTCAATGCCACCAATATGCAAACCTTTCATCTCTTGCCCCATAGTTTTAAATGAAGAGATAATGTCATCCATCGATTATGCTGCTTCTCCAAAAATGATGGACTATACATAGCATTAGAAAAAATAGAAAGTTGAGCTGACTTAAAGTAAAATTGTTTTCTTCTATCTATCACACCACCCAGTTCTCCTTTCCTGAAGTTAGAGAGCTTTGAGTGTTAGTTTTATGCAGTTACTTTAATTTTTTTTAATGATTTCCAATGGATGAAAGCATCATTCTCATGTCACACGTACTGGCTACGTTTTCATAGAAGGCAGCTGTGACAGGGTAGTAACTTTAAAAATAAAACCCCTTGACTCAGTAAACAGATGTGTGTCTTCCCTGGGAAATTCTAGCAAACGTTCTTACAAAACCTTTTCTAACCAAGCCTAGTAAAATAACTCTTAGGTGTTCCATACTTAACTATTGATGATAAAAAGCAAAGACAGTTCTGGGCAATGAACCATTGCAACGGTCCTTCAAAAATGTATCTGTTGAAAATTGTATCCCCTTATTTTCTACATGAGACTTATGTTCGACTTATGTTCCTTGTGTGAGTGTAAAATAGAGACAATAATTACCGCTTTTATGTCATAAAATAGTCAAGGGGTGAACAGTTTGAATTATTCATTTGCTTGATCTCTGTGTGTATCTGTGTGCTTAGCATGTTATAGGCATTATGGTTGGGACTTGAGACTCATAAATTAATATGAAAGTACAGTCCCTGCAGCTATCAGAGAGGTCCAATTTTTGGCAATTTCATATTTGCATATAATGTATTCTGGCTACATTTTGATAGTTGCTAGGAAGGTATGGTGGGTGGGTTGACAAAGAGGACTCCTAGTGGAGTCCTTTTACATCAGCACATAACACAGCAGCTTAAACGTTAAAAAGGTAACTGCCCTCCAGAAGGGTAGAGAATACAAATTTGCAGATGGTTCTGTATACTGCTCTGTCACTCAAGGGTTCAAAACCTTCAGATGCTGGTGATGGATTATTTGATTAACATGTTGTACTAGATAGTTTTGTGTCAACTTGATACAAGCTAGAGTCATTTGAAAGGAGGGAACCCCAGTTGAAAAGTTACCTCTGTAAGATCTGGCTGTAAGGCATTTTCTTAACTAGTGATGGATAGGGAGGGCTCAGCCCATTGTGGGTGGTGCCCTCCCTCGCCTGGCAGTCCTGGGTTCTATAAGAAAGCAGCCTGAACAAGCCATGTGAGCAAGCCAGCAAGCAGCATCCCTCCATGGCCTCTGCATCAGCTCCAGCCTCCAGCCTCCTGCCCTGCTTGAGTGCCTGTCCTGACTTCCTCCAGTGATGGACGGTGATCTGGAATTGTGAGCCAAATAAACCCTTTTCTCCTAACTTGTTTTTTTGGTGTTTCTTCACAACAATAGAAACCCTAACTAAGATACATGTTAATTATTGTTTTGACGGCAAAACATCCCTCTCAATCATATCTCAGAACACAGGAACTGCTCAGCCACTGCCTCATTTAGATTTTAGGAAAAATAAAACTCTTAAGGTATAGTATGAAAGAAAAAAATGACTACACCCAAAGAAGTGTCATTTTTTGCATGTTTTGCTGTTTTAAGCCTCATTGTATAGAGAGTATCAAACTATTTCTAGAAGGCTTTGATTTCCTGACTAATACTCTATAATTGGCTTTTGGTTGAAAACAAAAACCTAGAAAGGAATATCTGCCCACTACACTGTGTATGGCGTAGAAATAATTAATTCACCTGCCATTATAAATGAGCACACAGATACCTGATGGATTTTAACAAGACTTGGCCCAGATTGTGCAATCCTAGCCCATCTAAGCTAGCTCTTAATTCTATTCCCCAAATATGACTCCATATATAGCTACATCCCCTGGGTTGTTATTCCCCACGCTATGCCAATGTTCCAGGCCATGTAGAATAACATTCTTTTCTCTAATCCATGGCATGTGTTCTTCTTCCTGCTCTTTACTTCTTCTTCTTGTACCCAAGATGCTATCTGCCTCAGAAGCCTGCACCTTAGTCCCGCCTACCTCTGTCTTTGCCCAATCTCAGGCCTCAGTATTTATTCAACCAATCAGAGACAATGATTAGAAAACAAAGTAATAGACAGCAAGCAGGACCAATTAATTAACATTTAGAATGCATAACATCATCCCATCAGTATGGACCAGTTATTATGACTTCTGACTATTGTCTGGATTACATGTGACTAAATTCATACCCAGTGGTACAATCTCTCCCTTGTAAGGTCTCAGTTTCAGAAAACTACCTTCAGAATCTCTGGCCTACTTCCTGAGTTGAATTGTTCTAGAAGCATAATCCCTTAGAAATTGACTCTTACCGATGAGAAGTGATTCTCAGAAGGCTTCCTGCTGCCCTTCATAATAAGAGAAGATTTCTCTTTGAAAATGCCATTGAGCTCACTGCAGAATTCACAGCAACAAAAATGTAGTCATAACCTTGAAGGTGCATGGCAACCTTGGCAATTTTGGCAGAGGACCATGAAGAGTGCACCATTTTATCATTAACTGAGCAAACTTTTATGGAGAGCCCACTGTGTCCAAGGCACCATCCTATGCTATTTTTCTGAACCTAGACACTAGACACTTCTTTTTTTATATAATTTATTTTTTATTTCTTCAAGTTACATCTCAATCACAATCCCCTCCATACTCCCCCCTCCTGTCCCATCCTTCCACCCTCTTCCCCCTCAACCCCCCATCCTCTACCTTTTTTTTTAGTTTAAGGTATATCTTTTTCCCCCAACAGCTCCCCCTTTCAGTCCAACAAATGGTTCTTTCTCTTATAACAATATAATATAAATATAATACAAAACAACAGAAATAAATAGGCCACAATTGTGAGAGTTATATGGCTTAGCATACGTTCCCAATGTCCAGTCCATATGTATTTGGCACCTGACTTTAACATTCTACTATCTAACCATCTCCATGAGTTTAAAGTTCTATATCTAACTCAGCCTTCATACTAACTTGCCTCACAATTTTAAAAATACCTTTTTAGATCCAGAACACCCTCTTGATTCCTAAACAACTCAAAATTTAACTATGAGACTCTAGCTATCTATTCTTCAACCACCTCAGAGACCTGAGAGGGATAAATATATCTGATTATATAGGAAGTGCAGGGCCCACAGCTTCCAAAACTAAGAAATGACATACCAGTGGCTGCCTGGACAGTTCCCATTTTCTCTCCATACATTACAGCATCAATCTTCAGCCGTTTGGCCTCATTTCTCTGACAGACATTGATTGTAGAGCAGGAATTATGAAGGACTTGCCTACCCTGTCTTGGCAGAGCTAGGCTGTCGACTTACCTGCTTCCAAGTTTTGTCCTTTTTGGACAGAAGTCTGTCTACAATTGAAGCAAGGGGTTGTTCTTGCCAAGAGATAGGCTTGCCACTAATTCAATCATCTCCCATTGGAGATTCTCCGATGCTCATCTTCTACTTGGAGTAGAATAGGGGGTGCTGTCAGGAGCTGACATGTCTCTATATCAAAAAATCTTCAGTTAAGAAAACATCTTTGAATGCCATATTCTGTAGATCTCTTGAGGTTTTTGAAGACACCCTATCTATCTCTTATATTTAGATAAAGATCAAGAAAAAAGGACAGATTATTGAACATGCCCTATACCTTTGTATATTGTTACAAAATTAATATTATATTTGGCTAAATTGGTATTTATCATTGTATATTAATGCAAAATTAAGATTGTATTGGATTACATCAGTATTGATCTTTGTATACTGATACAAAATTAAGATTATATTTGGCCACAATGGTATTGACCCTTGTGTATTGATGCAAAATTAAGATTGTATTGGGCTACATAGGTATTGATCTTTGTATATTTATACAAAATTAAGATTATATTTGGCCACATTGGTATTGATCTCTGTATATTGATACAAAATTAAAAGTAACGCTTCTTAAAGGTATTGTACCTAGTAATGCTTAAAAAAGAAATGTGAAGTTTTGGCCTTCTGCTACCAACCGTCGTAAACTGTTTAGGACAATTAAGAAATGCAAACTAATAGTCATGCAAGCATGTCATTTTGTTAGTTACTATGACAGTCTATCACAGTTATTTTCTAAGCTACTCAGAAATCAAGTTGCTAAGAGACAAGCGACACTAGATACTTCTATGACCCCATCATATGTCATCATTCTTCAGGTCTCTACCAAACACTAAGAATAGCTTCTCTATCCCAAGAAGCAGTGGAGGTCAATGCACCTCCTTGTCTCCACTGTTCCCAATGTTCTTTTAGGGAACTGCTGGTCAACATCTCCCTGGTGGTGGAAAGGACAGCATTTGACTTTTTATAAAGGTTTTGCCTATCAACTCCAGCTCAACGTGAAACTTGCCCCATTTGCTTTTGGGTAGTCTAATTTGACCCCTTTGATTGGCTTTCCCTTCCCTCCTCTTCCTTCTCTTGAATAGTTGAGCACTTTATGAACTAGATTTACATTTCACTCTAAGTTATTTAGATCTGCCAAAGCCTCCCCTACCTTGAAAAGATAGACCCACCACAGTGCTCAACAAGGTCACTAAAGCCTCAAACCAATTCCAAGGTCCCTGTTGAATTAACTCTTCTGTGAACACAGTCCTGTCAAGTCCTGAGAATGTAATGTCAAATATTGCTTCTCTTATGCCCAATTCCCTCAGCAATACCTTTCCTTCCTATATTGTCTTTCAGCCACCCAATACCCTAACAGTTACCCATCCCTTCCTAGTGCATTCAACCAGCATTGACTGAGTACTTTTGACATACCAGGGACTGTGCACAGCTCTGGGAATAAAAAGATGAAGGGGACACCACTATATGAAGAAGGAAACATCAGATAGTTCACATTCAGATACAATTTAGGAAAACACAGATATACATAAGGCTTAGGGAAACTTCTCAAAGGGACCTACACCAGGAATATTTGTCTTCATGGCAGCACGGGTATAGAGGATTCAATTGGCTTGGTCTCTCTTGTTTTCCTATTCAGTCAACCAATGTGCCTCTGCCAACTACACATCAGCAGCAATGCATTTTCATGGTGGTTTTTTTTCAATTTTAAATATTGTCTTTTTCAGCTCATGATGGCAGGTGGTTGTCTTTCTCCATCATGGACACCTCAGACAGTGAGGATTTGTCACATAAAATTCATTGTATTCATATCCATTTTTCCTAATTCTAACATTTACACTTTTGGCACTGATGCATCTAAACAAACTTAATTTTTAATATATGCTCTCCCTGGGGACTTAGACTGCAAGTCAGATTGTCCATTGTTTCCAGGGATGTTTGTTAGCATAAAAGTATGGTGCTCAGATGGAGTCTTCTTACCAGTGTGCTTGAAAATGAGGCTACCACTTTTGGAATCCATGTCAATCCAGATGATTAAATTTTGAGGGTCTTTAGTTTTAAACGTGTGAGTGTCTCATATGAATCCCCCCAGGCTGGTATAAGGTCCTAAACCAGCTCTTCTAAGATGACAGAGTAAACAGCACCTCTGCTACGTCAGCATTCCTTTTTCAACTTTGGGGAAAATCAAATAGCAGGAAGATCAAATTCCTCAAATAATGGATTTTTCCACTCGATTATTCAGCTGCGAGAGCTGGTAGGCCATGCAGAACTGCTCCAAGACTGCAGCACTGCTGGATGAAGTGATCACGATTGTCAGTCCCCAGGGAGCCCAGGGAATGTTTCAAAGTGGCCACCAAGGATGCCAGAATTAAATGTACTTTACTGAGGGAAAGTAGTCATTTTCCTGCTGGGATTTCCCAGCCATATCCTTCATCATGCAATGTTCTGGAATGATTTTTAATGAATGTGATTCTGTTATCCATGTATCTATGCTGAAATATAACCTAGGTTTGGGTAGCCAGAAGAAAAATATCTTCTTCAAAATCCACAGGAAGAATTCTACATTATCAAATAAAGGTCTTAAATCCTTGACTGACACTTTTAGTCAAAATAATGATTTTACTTCATTTCACATTGTCAACAATTTAACTTTCCTTTCCTTTTCAATTATCTGATTATCCAAAAGATCACTTTCTTACTAAAGGACTAAAGAATTAAAGAATATGTTCCTGTTAGAGCAGGAAGGAAGCAGGCATAGTAGCATACTTGCAATTCGAAATACCTGAAGCTACTATGACTTTTATCATTTTTTTCTGAAGTTTAGCATTTGTCCCTGTCTATAAACAACTGTCTTTGTGATTTTTAGCAACTAACCAGGAGTATCAGGGATAACTGCATTTAAAGTACTTCATCTTTTTTGAGTTTTGAAATCACTTGTCTCTTTAAAATATGTTTCTTTAAATTCAAAAAAATGTAAAAGTGGAGATATGGAAAACATCAGTCTGACTGCCTCAAGGGGTTTTGAAGAGAATCAAGTGAGATCCTAAATAACAAGGGGCTTTGAAAGCCACAAAGTCCCATACAGTATTATCTTGATCTCCAAAGAGTTGTCTACCCCAAAACACATCAAGCCATCCTGAAACCTTAACTCCATGAGGAGATGTGTGTTTAGATCAGTCAAGTCTATGTCCACCAAAGGCTTTGAAAAACATCTTGTATAATATGATATTTCCTCTACAAAACATCACCATTGTCAGGCCAGCAAAAGTAAGGATTCAGGGATCATTTAAGATCTGCCCACTCTGACAGTCTCAGAATGAAGGCGCTACACCTGGCAGCTAACTGGGACTCGTTTCCTTGAAGTGGGAATTAATTGTATATGAAATATGTTAGATGAAAATCAGCATGGCACATAGTACATGTTTTTTTATTCACTTACTCATTCATTTATTTCTTTCATTCACTCATTCATGTTTTTATTTCAAACCCAGGGCCTCATGGAGGAAAGGCAAGCACTCTACCAGCTGAGCTATACTCCCAGCCTCTAGTACATAATTTTAAAAATTAGATTCCAATTGTTCACCTATGTGGACATGTGAAAACACCTTTCTGTGCCTTTTATCATTCATAAAAGAGAGGTAGTAATAATGCATGTCTAATAATGGTCTGTTTAAAGAACTGAATAGTAAAATAAAACATCAAGCAATACCTTTAATAGAACAAGCTATAATCACTTCTCTTTTATCTTTAATATTTTATTTCTATTTTTATCTTTATCTTTTATTGTCTTAAACTCCTTTACCTCTGTTCCCTGTCTATAACATAACTGGAAAAAAGTTCCCATTTCCTGTAAGGACAGAACTCTCTCTACTGTACCTTGTGGTTACATGTATAGACATTTCTTTTTTAAAGGAAATAATTTCAATAGGAGCACTCTTTTGATGCAAGAAATTGGACACTCTAAGAGACCTCTGCCTAAATTAGAGGAAAGCAAGCTTTGCTGGCAATGAAAACAGTGCAGAGAACATAAAATCCCAAAAGAATAGTAAAACACATTTAACACGACAATATGGGTATCACACAGTGCCCATAAAGCAGCCACACATGTAGTTCCTGCCAAGCTCATTTGCCATTGCTTCCTAAATTTGGCTGGTAAGCAAAGAAGACATCTGGAAAAATAGTTAAAACAAAACAGTGTCTAATTAGTTTTAAAATATTTTGATTTAAAAGTACAGTAATTAAATAATGCAATTCCGATGGGATAAAAGGAAGCAGCTATTCTGGGAAGATACAATATTGCGTTCCCAGACATTTCCAATAGAGACATTTGGAGCCTTGATGAGGAAACATGGTTATTTCTACTTTAATTTGTAATTATGAGACTATTCAAACTAGCATGTTTCCAGAGTAACAAAATAGCTCCTTTTCCCACTGTTAAATCTAAATAAACATCAATATCTGGTCTTACAACCATTGCTGAAACCAAAATTATATTCAATTATTTTCTTAGCTTGCCCTCATTTTAGTACTACCAGTGATGGTATGACTATTATTCTGTGGCTACAGATTCAACACAGTAAAACTAAAACATGGAAGAAATTTTAAGTTCTGAGTTATAAATTCTGAGTCTTTCCTTGAATCTTCTAAGAGGTTCCTTAAATATGTAGGCAACTTAGTCAAGTTGGTTGTTTTACGATTGGCTGGTTTTTCATTGATTAAAACAAAGCCAACCCACTATGTTGGCACATTTCATGTGCTATATGTACACTATTTTGCCTTAGCCAATTAGAGGGGAATGTTGCTAGAATACTCAAAAGTGCCAGTCCAAGAGCAAACCAAGGAAATGGTTTAGCAAAAACTCAACTCAGAAAAGTTGGCAGTGAAGATAGCTTTTGCTCTGAATGCAGAAGAAGAAAGGGAGAAAGAAGGAATACGTCATTCCACCACCAAATCTTTCCATCCCTACCCTTGACTAATTACAGAGAAGGGGAAAAGTAACAAAACATGAGAAATTGAGCATTTGATGAAAATGCAGAAAATTCTCTAACAGAATTGAGAAGAGTTTTTGTGTAGGGACAACATATAAGAGCAGCTACAATTACGTGAATTACACTTATGTTTAGCTCGTCTAAAGGACGGCACCACTCTGCATCTCAAGCTGCACAAAGGCTACGTGATTCTGTGTACACTGCGCAGCTCCTGACAGGGGTTACCATGCTGAATGCTCAATGAAACACTGTGACTCCTCTGCACTGAGCCAGACAATCATCACAGCTTTCCATTATTAGGTCAGGGTCTAAATTTTCTTTCCTTCAGAGTTATATGGCTTAAGAATCATTAAAGGTCTTACTTAAATGGATTTAGAAATTCAAGACCACAGTTGGATAATATGGACTTCATAATAACTAGGTTTTAATCCCAGATCCTCCACCTCTTAGCTCTAAAATGTTGAACATGTTGCCCTATCACTCTAACCCTCAGTTGTTTTATTTATAAACTAGTGTTGAAAGCCATGTCTGGTTATTGAAAACATTGAAGGACAGAGACATGAGTCAGGTATTATTATGACTCTTCAGTGAAAGGGAAACAATAAAGAGGTAGACAACTGAAAGCAGTCATAAAATACAGACACTTCAAAAAGAACTGAACATGCTGAGCAGTGGTGACACATGCCTTTAATCCCAGCACTCAGGAGGCAGGGGCAGGTAGATTGTCTTTCTGCATCCAGTGGGGAATTCTGGCCTTATCTGGTATCATGTCAGAAGTGCACGCTTTGGGTCTTCCCTTGTCCTGCGTCAAGCCAAAAGAGCATGCTTCTCCACTAGAAGACCAGAGCTCAGTCGGTTTATGGACAGAAAATGGTGTAACATGGGACAGGATCTGTCCAATGCCACAGGATATCCCAGAGACTTGGGAGAAAGAATTTTTTACTCACTGCCAAAGTGTTACAACTCTTTTAGCTAAGAAATCAGGAAGGTCAGGGTAGTCTTAACCCTCTCTGTCATGCAGAGAAGGGTTTTTGCTCTTTTAGGTAAGCTGCCAGTACTGGCCTGGGAAGTTTCAAGGAGCTTGGAGTTCCTGGACCTAGCCAAGCAACTTCAGCAGTCTGGCTTGGTTCAGGCAGATCTGGAGGCTGCTTCAGGAACAGTCAGCAACAGGCCTATCATGCTGATGAGCACTACAGCAAGCTGCATGGGCACAGGAGAAATAACAGAAGCTCAGAATCTTGGCAAGCTTCAGAAGCAGCTTCTGGTGTGGCTGCTGTGATGAGGCAGAGGCTGTAACTTGCAACCAAGATACCCTGAAGTGAGCTCTGGCTGCCAGTGGTTGGAGATTGGCTTAGGTAGCATCAGTGGCAGTGAGGCAGAAGTGTGAGTTGGCACTCTGGGTGCTCAGAGATGAGCCCCAGCTGCCAGCAGTAGGAGACCTGGCTAGGCAGGCAGATCCAGTGAATTCTTCCTTCCCAAGCCCAAAATAAACAGCCAAGTCTCAGACAATAGATGGTGGTGGAGGAATGGAGGGAGAGTTTATTTCATGAACAGAGGCATTATAAACCTTGAGCAGTGGGGAGGGGTTTTGGAGGTAAATGTGTTTGATTCTCTGGGGCTAAGGGTGCCAGGGACACTTCATTAGCATGGTACTATCATAAGAAAGGGAATACAGTACCTAATTATCCCATGGGAAGCAGAGGTGGGGGAACAACTCCCAGTATGGGTAGAAGCATGGACAGAAGGTCATTGGCTGAAAGCCAAGGCACCATGAGACCTCATTAGCATGGGGAGGGTATTCCGAGAATTCCAGGTGCTCACTGGGCAGATATCTTACCAGGAGAAATGGCGGGGCCTGACACTTCCCTGAGGGCTACGTGACAATCCTCAGATACAGGGTGTGGGGTTCAGGATTACCCAGATCAGGTGAAAGAGGGAACCCCAGTTAGAGAAGGGACTCTGTCATGTAGCACTGAGCTCAGGGGCTTTCTGGTAATGCCTGACTTCTGCCTTAACAGCAGGTCCAACAGTGAATCTCTGAGTTCAGAACCAGCCTGGTCTAAAGAGTGAGTTCTAGAACAGCCAAGACTACACAGAGAAAAACAGTCTCAAATGTTTTTAAAAATTAAAACAAATTTAAAAGGTAATGAACGTACTTAAGGACATCCAAGACTGACTAAAGAGAAATCTTATGGTTTTTTTGGAGAATGGCACCATCTCTCCAATACATGTCAGTAGTGTTAGAAGTATTTTGAATGGCAGTGTGGTGTGTTTGACTTCTGAAATATGACCATGAACTATAAAGTGTAGAAAGAGTTCTTTTTTTTTAATAGTCTAGCTCTAGTGTTAATTTACATTCTAATTCTCTTTAACTAATAAATTTTTTAGGTTTATTTATTACTTCAAGTTGCATCTCCATCACAGTCCCCTCCCTCCACCCCTCCTTGTCCCATCCCCCACTCCCCTTTATCCCACCTATCTTACTCGTCCAGTGTGGGGTGCCCTACATATCAGCCTCTTTCAGTTCAGCAACCATATGAGGGCTAAGAGCTTCCTCTTGCACTGGGGGCCTACATGGCAGCTCCACTAGGGCAAAGTGTCCCACTAACAGGTAACAAAGTCTATGTTCCTGTTCCTTTTGGTGTATTGGTTGTAGGATAGTTATCCTTACTATATGGCTAAAATCCAGTTATAAGTGAATGCATGCCATGTACATCTTTCTGGATCTGGGTTAGCTCACTCAGGATGAGCTTTTCTAGTTCCATCCATTTGGCTGCAAATTGCATGATTTCCTTGTTTCTGATAGCTGAGTAGTATTCCATTGTGTAAATGTATCAGTTTTTTTTAATCCATTCATTGACTGAGGAACATCTGGGTTGTTTCCAGTTTCTAATTATTACAAATAAAGTTGCTATGAACATAGAACGAGTTCTTTAAGGGAAGCTGATAAGGCACCTGTGCTGAGACCTGAGGCTTCCATGAGCTTCAAGTGATTAACTGTGGAACTGTGGGCCACTACAGGCGAGTCTAGTACCTGGGTAGGACAGTGGCACTGCTTACTTCTGAGGGACTGACATGTCATTTTTCCCATCTACCAAACCAAATGATTCTGTTTCTCCTTCTACAACCTGTGGTGTTATCATGGCTTGAGTACTCCAGAACTTTTCATACCAATGATTCCCCATGCTACACCCAGCCCTCATGTTCACTTCTACCTCTGAGAGGTGGAAGTGGAGAAATTCATTTGAAAATAAATATGCAAATAATTGTATTTAACAATTGCAGCACTTATAATGCAAGTCCCTCCTGAATGCAAGTGGGAGCTAGATAAGTGAGCAGCTAACTTCTCTGTGTTAGATATGTTTTCAGTATGTCTTTCACAATGTGAAGATGGTCAGCAAAGCCATCCTCTGCTGAAGCATGGCCCTGCTCCTTGGTGGCACCTACAAAGAAAGACAGCATCTCCATGCTATACAGGAGCCCATTCTAAGTGATGCTAGAGTCTCAGAACTCATACAGCTCAATGCCCAGGCACAGCCTCCTGATTGACCTCAGGCATATCTGCTTCAGAAGCAACTGAAATGCCCAAGAAAGTCTTATTTCCTTGAATACTTTCCTTTTTAAAAAATTTTGGCTTTAGTTTATTGTTTTGATTTTTTTTGTTCTGTTTGCTTGTTCATTTTTAAGATTGGGTCTCTCTTTTTAGCCCTGGCTGTCCTGGAATTTGCTATGTGCACCAGGTTGGCCTTGTCTAGACAGAGATCTACCTACCTCTGCTTCCTGAATGCTGGGATTAAGAACATGAGCCCTGCCTGACTTATTTCTTGATGGTTACATTTCAAATGAATGCCTGCCCCTCATCTGGAGAAGAACATTCACGTGTTGCAGACTTGACAGGGTTTCTCATTTCTCAAAAAAAAAAAAGATTTATTTGACTATTGAGTGAATGTGCACCTGTCTAGTTAGTCTTCTTTGATTTTTCTCTTTGAGAAGTCAAGCAAATACATTGTGCCAAAAATCTACACACAAGAGGTAGGAAACATTTTCACATATATGAGTTGGCTCAAAGAAGTGTGAAAATTTTTGCATTCTTTTTCAGCCTTTTAAAGATAATTTAGAGAATGTGAATGTCATATGTCTCTGTGTGTAGACACACACATGCATGTCACTTACGTACATGTAGAGGCCAGAAGTTAACATTGGCCTCTACAGCACAATTGGTCTTCCAGAGGCAAGGTATTTGACAGAACCCAGTGCTCACTGATTGATTAGACTAGCTTTATCTACCTGCCAACCCCATCCCCAACACACACACACACACACACACACACACACACACACACACACACACA
>CAJQZJ010033004.1:915382-952986 GCA_907164525.1 Lophiomys imhausi | reverse complement strand
ACACACACACACACACACACACACACACACACACACACACACACACACACAAGAATCATAAATGTGTGTGACCACACCTGGCTTTTTACATGGCTAGAGTGCTGGAGATCCAAATTCAGATACTCATGTTTGTGCAGTAGGCATCTCCCCAGCACTGCCATATGCCTTTTCAAAGAGTTATTCGAAAACAATTGTACTAATGCCATTTTTTCTCTCAAAAATCTCTCTTCCAAAACAAGTAAAGGTGTTAACAATAACTCTATTGATTGCTGCTTTTCAGAAGTTGTCTTGGCATCTCTATAAGCATTTTTTTAAAAAATCACTCCAGTCTACCTGGATAAGAAAAACACTTATTATAAGAAAATTTAAATATTTCAGAGCCTCAAACTCTAGCACTTTACATAGGAAGAATTTCCCTAAATTTAATCATTCAGCTTCCTTTTAAACAAGCTAAAACTGATTATAAATTGAACAAAGGCCCAGTGAAAAATACCCTGTTAACAACAAAACTGAGCCAGGAATAGTGGCTCATGTCTGTCTACCCAGCATCTAGGGGTCTGAGGCAGGAGCTGAGACAGTTGTCCTGGGCTCCAGAGTGTCACTCCATTAGAGAGAGAGGTGGGAAGGAGAAGAATGGCTGGACATAAAAACGAACAATGAATCAGAAATATTTGAGTTTTTTCTAGCTTCCAAGAATCACTCAGGTTTGCTCATGCATGAGATGGGACAATGACCATAAATATACCCATACATGGTGACACATATCAATTAAAAGGCTGAGGTAGGAGTATTGCCAGTTCCAGGCAAATTTGGGTTACATGAGAAGACCCAGTCTCAAGAAACAAACAGTATCTGTCATGTTGGCCAAGAGCAATCTGTGAATGTACTGTAAGGACAACACTGTCCCATCTATATTTAGTTTGATCTTTCCAAAGCTTTGGAGTTAAAAGCATTCCAATAATAGCATTGTATATTTTGTTTTTTTCTAGATAGAATGTGTAAAGTACTAAAACACCTGTATATTTTTTAAAATATCTGATGACAAATACACACATTACCAACTAAAAGTTAAATGGTTTTATTTTTGACAACTGCTCCAACTTCATGTCACCCCAAAGCTGACTGACTATTCTGTGGCTTGAGCAAACAGTTTTCCTTATCACATGTAGGGTAACAGTAATTATTTAGTTTATTGAAGATAAAATCTAAGTCAGTGTCTGTATATCTACAAATTTGCAATCTAGATACATTATGCCAATCTCCTTGTGACAACCAAGTGTCTTGGTCAGCATCTCTTCCTATAAAAAGACATCATGACCATGGAAACTCATAATGGAAAACATTTAATTGGGGCTGCCTTACAGTTTCAGAAGTTTAGTCTATTATCATCATGACAGGAAGCATGGTAGCATGCAGGCAGACATGGTGCTGGAGAGGTAGCTACATACAGATATGAGAGTTTTACATACATATCCACAAGCAACAGGAAAAGAATGAGACCCTGCTCCTGCCTTGGACCTTTGAAACCTCAAAGCATAACCCCAGTGACACACTTCCTCCAACAAGACCACACCTCCTAATCCTTAAATAGTGCCACTACCTGATGACCAATTATTCAATCATATGAACCTATAGGATCCATTCTCATTTGTGGTAGAAGTTAGGTCTATTAGTGAATTAGTAGGCAGTTCAGATTAACATCTAGAAGCATAATAGGAAAGCTTGGCATCCCTTTACTTGTTGATATGGACAAAGCCAGCTGTGGACTGATGATATGACCTGTTGAAGGGGCGTGGCTAAGAAAACTCGAAAGCCACACAGATGATGTAATTTGCCCTGAGAAGCAAAGGGACTGCGGGAAATCTTAAGAAATCTTATGAACCCTCAAGATGACCACCAAGGATCACAAGATAATGCCATTTGTAAGCCAGAGACTCCAACCAGTCGCTCTCTTCCTTCTGCCTTTACTGACTGAGAAGTCATACTGAAGAAGAGCACAGCAGGGGGATCCAAGATGGCGGCGGCCGGCACAGACGTATTTTGATTTTGGGGTCAACAGTCACAAGGCGGAAAGTGTTGCAGAATGCTGTACAAAGGGCATGACCCCTTCTAAATCTCACCCAGCTACAAAAAGACCATGGAAGATACCTGGGCAGGACGCACCTTCCCATTCTCAGACACGCTAGGAAGCCTCTGGGTTCCCGGGAATCGGGATAACCCATCTCCCAACAGGAGAGACCCCTGGTAAGTTCCAACCTAATACCCAGCTAGCAGATTCAGAACCCATGCAGAGATAATCCCCAAACTGCAGGGCACTCCCAGGTCTCACGCAGAAGATCCAATTATCTGACGAAAGGTTGCGACCCTTGGAAGTGAGCGGAGCTCCGCTGCGAAGTGCCTTCAGACTGCAGATGGCAGTCTGTGACATCACTGGTCAGTTTCCAAGCCGCGGGAGCGGCAAGGCTACTGGAGCTGAACTGCAGATTTACGCACTACAGGAACCAACCCCGGGCAAACTGCGAGATATTTGAAACTGTCGTATATCGGACTTTTGTACTAGTGCGGGCCCTTCCGGAGGGGACCAGAGCTTACTTGTACACAGCTCTGCCACCTGGATTAGTTAGGAGGCGGGGCTGAATGACTCACCTTATAGGGGTGGAGTAAGGCAACGCTACTCCTACACCAAAGCACCCCCTTTGGACCCAAGTCCAGAAGACAGCAAAAAAAATTCCACATGGCCAGAGGCCCCAGACAAAAAAAAAAAAAAAAAAAACAGAGCAAAATGTCTCCAACAAAAGAAAGCAACGCCATTCCATCCAACCCGAACCACCTCACCACAACTGAAACACATGAAAACGATGACAATTCTACATTATGGAAAGTGATAGAGTCCCTTCAAGAAGAACTTAAAACTATGAAGGAATTCAAAGAAGCCATAATGTTACAAGTCAAAACAAGGAATAACACCATTAAAGAGCTCCAAGCCAAGGTGACCCAGCTTGAACAGGAAAAGGATAAAGCAATGAAAGATCTCCAGGCAAAAACAAGCAAACTGCAGAAGGAAATGTACAAAACGAACACTACCATTCAAGACATGAAAATAGAAATAGAAACAATAAAGAAAACACAGTCAGAGTAAAAGAGGAAATGGAGAATCAAGAGAAGAGAACAGGAACTACGAATGTGAGTATGAAAAATAGGATGCAAGAGATGGAAGACAGGATTTCAGGCATGGAAGATTCAATGGAAGAAATCAGTACAACATCCAAAGAAAATAAGAAAGCTAAAAAATCTCTCACCCCCAACATCCAAGAAATCAAGGACTCAATGAAAAGACGGAACCTAAGAATTATAGGCATAGAGGAAAGAGAAGACTCCCGACTCCATGGTCCAGGAAATATCTTCAACAAAATCATAGAAGAAAACTTCCCAAACCTAAAGAAAGAGATGCCAGTAAAAATCCAAGTGGCTTACAGAACACCAAACAGATTAGATCAGAAAAGAAACTCCTCTCGCCACATAATAATAGAAACTCCAAATGTAGAGAACAAAGAAAGGATATTACAAGCTGTAAGAGAAAAAGGCCAAGTCACATACAATGGCAGACCCATCAGAATCACACCTGACTTCTCCTCAGAAACTTTAAAAGCTAGAAGGGCCTGGACAGATGTCCTACAAGCCCTGAGAGAACATAGGTGCCCAGCCAGACTACTATAACCAGCAAAACTCTCTATCAACATAGAAGGAGAAAACAAGATATTCCATGACAAAATCAAATTCAAACAATATCTCCTCACAAACCCAGCCCTACAGAAGATCCTAGAAGGAAAATTCCAACACAGAGAAGAAAACTACACCCAAGAATACAGAGGAAATAGAAGCCTCCACAGCAACTAAACAAAAAAGAAACACAAGACAGCCAGCTATACCAAAATAATGGGAAATAACAACCCCTGGTCACTAATATCCATCAACATCAATGGACTCAACCCACCAATAAAAAGACACGGACTTACAGACTGTATCCGTAAACAAGACCCATCTTTTTGCTGTATACAAAAGACACACCTCACTATTGAAGATAAACACTATCTCAGAGTAAAGGGCTCGGAAATGGTTTTCCAAGCAAATGGACCCAGGAAACAAGCTGGAGTAGCCACCCTAATATCAAACAAAATAGACTTCCAATTGAAGTTAATGAAAAAAGACAGAGGAGGGCATTGCATACTCATTAAAAGAAATATCCACCAAGAGGTCATCTCAATATTGAACATCTATGCCCAAAATACAAAGGCATCTACATTTATAAAAGAAACGCTTCTAAAACTTAAATCGCACATTGATCCAAACACTTTAATAGTGGGAGACTTCAACATCCCACTCACAACTATGGACAGATCATCAAAACAGAAGCCAAACAGAGAAATAATGAGTCTAACAGAGATCATGAACCAAATGGACCTAACAGATATCTACAGAACGTTTCACCCAAACACAAAAGAATACACCTTCTTCTCAGCACCTCACAGAACCTTCTCCAAAATCGACCATATAGTTGGACACAAAGATAGCCTCAACAGATACAAGAAAATTGAAATAACCCCTTGTATCTTATCAGACCATCATGGAATAAAGCTGGACTTCAACAGCAAAAGAATCAACAGAAAGTCTACACTCACATAGAAATTGAACAACTCTTTACTAGAGGACCACTGAGTCAGGGAAGAAATAAAGAAGGAAATCAAAGACTTGTTAAAATCCAGCGAAAATGAAGACACAACATACCCAAACCTATGGGACATAATGAAAGCTGTGCTACAAGGAAAGTTCATAGCACTAAGTGCCTTCAAAAAAGAAAATTGTGACAGCTCATATTAGCGAATTAACAGCTAAACTGGGTGAATTGGAAAAAAAAAGAAGCAAACACTCCCAAGAGGAGCAGAATGCAGGAGATCATCAAACTTAGGGCTGAAATCAACAACTTAGAAACAAAAAGAACTATACAAAGAATCAATGAAACCAAGAGTTGGTTCTTCGAGAAAATCAACAAAATAGACAGACCCTTAGCCAAATTAACTAAAAGAGAGAGGGAGAAAACACAAATCAACAAAATCAGAAATGAAAAGGGAGAAATAACAACAGACATTGAGGATATCCAGAGAATATTTGGATCCTACTTTAAAAATCTATACTCCACCAAATTTGAAAACTTAAGTGAAATGGACAATTTTCTTGATAGATTCCACCTACTGAAGCTAAATCAAGATCAGATAAACAGATTAAACAGCCCTATAACCCCTAAGGAAATAGAAACAATCATTAAAAATCTCCCAACTAAAAAAAGCTCAGGGTCAGATGGCTTTAGCACGGAATTCTACCGGACCTTCAAAGAGGAGCTAACACGAATACTTTTCAAACTCTTTCACAAAATAGAATCTGAAAGAACATTGCCAAACTCATTCTATGAGGCCATGATTACCCTGATTCCTAAACTACACAAAGACCCAACAAAGAAAGAGAACTTCAGACCAATCTCCCTCATGAACATAGATGCAAAAGTACTTAATAAAATACTAGCAAACCAAATTCAAGAACACATCAAAAGTATCATACACCATGATCAAGTAGGCTTCATCCCAGGAATGCAGGGATGGTTCAACATACGAAAGTCTATCAACGTCATTCACCATATAAACAAGATGAAAGAAAAAAAACACATGATAATCTCACTAGAGGCAGAAAAAGCATTTGACAAAATCCAACACCCCTTCATGCTAAAAGTTCTGGAGAGAATGGGCATACAAGGGCCGTACCTAGAAATAATAAAGGCAATATACAGCAGGCCAGTGGCCAACATCAAATTAAATGGAGAGAAACTTGAAGCATTTCCTCTAAACTCAGGGACAAGACAAGGATGTCCACTTTCACCATATCTCTTCAATATAGTACTTGAAGTTCTTGCTAGAGCAATAAGACAACTAAAGGACATCAAGGGGATAAACATCGGAAATGAAGAAGTCAAATTATCCCTATTCGCAGATGATATGATAGTATGCATAAGCGACCCCTAAAATTCCACCAGAGAACTCTTACAGCTGATAAACACCTTCAGCAAAGTGGCTGGATACAAAATTAATTCAAAAAAATCAGAAGCTCTTCTTTATACAACAAACAAATGGGCTGAGAAAGAAATAAGGGAAACAACCCCCTTCACATTAGCCACAAACAATAAAAAATACCTGGGGGTAACTCTAACCAAGCAAGTAAAGGACCTATACAACAAGAACTTCAAGCCCTTGAAGAAAGAAATGGAAGAGGCCTTTAGAAGATGGAAAGATCTCCCATACTCATGGATAGGTAGGACCAACATAATAAAAATGGCCTCCTACCAAAAGCAATATATAGATTCAATGCAATTCCTATCAAAATACCAACACAATTTTTATAGACTTGGAAAGAGCTATTCTCAATTTCATATGGAACAATAAAAAGCCTAGATAGCTAAATCAATCCTACAATAAAAAAACATCTGAAGGTATTACCATCCCAGATTTCCAGCTGTACTACAGAGCAAAAGTTGTAAAAACAGCATGGTATTGGTATAGAAACAGACCAGTAGATCAATGGAATCGAATTGAAGATCCAGAAATAGACCCACACACTTATGGCCACCTAATTTTTGACAAAGAAGCCAAAATGGCACAATGGAAGAAGGATAGCATCTTCAACAAATGGAGCTGGTCCAACTGGATGTCCATTTGTAAAAGAATGCAATTAGACCCATACTTATCACCTTGTACAAAACTTAAGTCCAAGTGGATCAAAGACCTTAACATAAGGCCAGTCACACTAAATCTACTAGAAGATAAAGTGGGAGAAACCCTCGAACTAATTGGCACAGGCGACAACTTCCTAAACAGAACACCAACAGCTCAGGACTTGAGATCAACAATCAATAAATGGGTCCTCATAAAACTGAAAAGCTTCTGTAAGGCAAAAGACACTGTCATTCAAACAAAACGGCAGCCTACAGACTGGGAGAAAATCTTCACCAACCCCACATCTGACAGAGGGATAATATCCAAAATCTACAAAGAACTCAAGAAATTAAATGCCAAGAAACCAAATAATCCAATCAAAAAATGGGGGACAGAGCTAAATAGAGAATTCACAAAGGAGGAATCTCTAATGGCTGAGAGACACTTGAAGAAATGCTCAACATCCTTAATCATCAGAGAAATGCAACTCAAGATGACTCTGAGATTCCATCTCACACCTGTCAGAATGGTGAAGACCAAAAACTCAAATGACAGCACATGCAGGTGAGGGTGTGGAGAAAGGGGTACCCTACTCCACTGCTGGTGGTAGTTCAGGCTTGTGCAACCACTATGGAGGTCAGTCTGGCGATATCTTAGAAAACTTGGAATAGCTCTGCCTCAGGACCCAGCCATACCACTTCTGGGTATACACCCAAATGCCTCTTCACGGAATCATAAGGAAGTTTCATCATCTGTGTTTATAGCAGCCTTATTTGTAATAGCTAGAAACTGGAAACAACCCAGATGTCCCTCAACCGAAGAATGGGTTAAAAAACTGTGGTACATCTACACAATGGAATATTATTCAGCTATCAGGAACAATGAAATTATGCAATTTGCAGCCAAATGGATGGAACTAGAAAAGCTCATCCTTAGTGAACTAACCCAGACTCAGAAGGATGCATATGGCATCTATTCACTTATAGTAGGATTTTAGCTATATAGTAGAAGGTATCAATACTACAACTAACACACCAAAGGGAACTTGGACATAGACTTCTTCTTTTTAATTTTTATTTTTTATTTATTTTTTTATATATTAGTTTTTTTTCTATTTTTTAGTCTTTTTTATCTATTGTCTGCTTATTGGTTTGTTTGTTTAGTAGTTCTCTCTCCCGGGCAACGAGACACTTTTCACTGATGGTACTGCTTCATAGACCCCCAATGAATGAAGAGGCTCTTGGCCCTCATATGACCTCTCAACTGAGATGAGGGACTGTTATATAAGGACACCCCACCCCAGAGAAATGGGATGGAAGGGTTAGGAGGTAAAGAAAAAAAAATGAAATGTGATGTTTGGCCTTTTACTACTAATTGTCATAAACTGTTTAGGATAATTAAGAAATGCAAACTAATGGTTATGCAAGCCAGTCATTCTGTTAGGTACTATGACAGCCTATTATAGTTACTTGCTAAGCTAATCAGAAATAAACCTGCTAAGAGACAAGCAACATCTGCTTACCCTAATATAAGAGATAGATAGGGCCTCTTCAAAAACCTCAAGATATCTGCAGAATATGGCATTCAAAGATGTTTTCGTAACTTCAGATTTTTTTATATCAAGACATATCAACTCCTGACAGCACCCCCTATTCTCCTCCAAGTAGAAGATGAACATCAAAGAATCTCCAGTGGGAGATGATTGAATTAGTCGCAAGCCTATCTCTTGGTAGGAAAAGCCCCTTTCTCCAACTGTAGACAGAATGCTGTCCAAAAAGGACAAACCCTGGAAGCAGGTAAGTCAACAGCCTACCTCTGCCAAGACAGGGTAGGTAAGTCCTTCATAACCCCTGCTCTACAATCAATGTCTGTCAGAGAAATGGGGCCAAATGACTGAAGATAGATGCTGTAATGTATGGAGAGAAAATGGGAACTGTCCAGGCAGCCACAGATATGTCATTTCTTAGTCTGGGAAGCTGCAGGCCCTGTACTTCCTGTAAAATCAGATATATTTATCCCTCTCAGGTCTCTGAGGTGGTTGAAGAATAGATAGCTAGAGTCTCATCATTAAATTTTGTGTTGTTTAGGAGTCAAGAGAGTGTTATAGATCTAAGAAGATACTTTTAAAATTGTGTTGCAAGTTAGTATGAATGTTGAGTCAGATATAGAACTTTAAACTCATGGATATAGTTAGATAGTAGAATGTTAAAGTCAGGTGCCAAATACATATGGACTGGACATTGGGAATGTACACTAAGCCATATAACACTCATAATTGTGGCCTAATTACCTCTGTTGTACTGTATTGTATTTATTATTATAAGAGAAAGAGCCATTTGTTGGACTGAAAGAGAAAACTGTAGGGGGAAATAAGATATACCTTAAACTTAAAAGAAAAAAAAGGGAAGAGGATGGGGGGTTGATGGTGGGAGGGTGGGACTGGAGGGGGAATAGGGAAGGGACTGCGATTGAGATGTAACTTGAAGAAATAAAAAATAAAGGAAAAAAAAATTAAAAATATAAAAAATCTAAGAATTGATCTAGCTACCAGGGACTGTTGTGAATTATTATATATACACAGATGATAAAACATACTAACTGTGCAATATTCTAATCTGTTCCCCAAATAGGAATGATGCTGGTTTTACTTTCTAATGCTTTCATTATTGCTAGTTCATCTCACCAAATGTGTTTGGTCCAGTAATAAAATTTACTTTAAAAAAAAAAAGAAGAAGAAGAGCACAGCAAGGCACTCGATTAACAGAATTTAAACTACAATAGAGGCAAAGGCATAGCCTAAACCTGCTGATAGAGAGTCCTTTAAAGGCATCTGTCTTGGGGCCCCAGAGTGCCAGAAAAGTGAGCGAGGCAAGCCAAGTTCAGAAGCCTCTTGGAGAGGATTTCGGCCTTGAGATTTGCCGGGTTCAAACAGACCGTGGAGGCAAGTCTTAGATGATTGAAAAAGCCACCCTCAGTTTGGCAGTTGGAGCAGACTGACTTTACAAACCAGCCACAATTTGGTAGTTGAAATAAATTGACTTTGCAAACTGACAAAGTAAGGCCCAACAAACACTAAGCTTTGAAAAGGACTGCCAAGAAAACTTGCCATAAACCAAGTTATCCTGCATGGACCTACGCTAAGAATACTAATATCCTTTTAACAAAGTTAAAATAGTGTTAGTTAAGTGTTTTTAGATAGTTATTAGAGTTTTATTAGATATTAGGGTGTTCTTAGATAGACTATAGATTTTAGATTATAGGTTGTATGTTATAAGATTTAGGTATTTTATAGATGTCTGTTAAGTATTAATAAATACATGTTTATAAATAAAAATGTTCTGTTACACTCATTCAAACCACCACACCAAGTCATAAAAGCTTAAAAACTTTACACCTTAAGCTTAAGTTGTGAGAAATCTAATTACCTCATTGAACAAGGACTCTTTGATGGGCTGCTGTAGACTAGTTGAAAGCGTTATCATTGACCATCTTCCCTGTCCTGCACCTTTCACCTGCCCTGGCCTCAGGACCCAGATGTAACAGCTTGGGAAAAGAAAGGATTTTTAGCTCCCCAGCTCCTTTCTGAAATTTACAATGCCTAGTCTGATATTTTGACATATTGTGTGCTTTCTAACCACCAGAAGGAAAATGAAGAATGCAGAAATGTAACAGACATGGTGGCACACTCTTTTAATTCTAGCACTTGAAGCCTAAGGCAAGAGGATTGCAATTTATGGGCTAGCCTTGGTTACACAAGGAGGTCTTCCCTAAATTAAAAAAAAAATTCAATATGGCTAACACCTGACAACAATACCCAGGGATGTCCCCTGGTCTACACATGCTGTGCACATAAGTCTGCATACACATGCATACAGAAATTCTACACTGAAGAAAGTAACTTCATCAGAGCATTGGTGGGCAGATGTGTGATTAGTATCCACTGCCTCACCTCATGCTTAACCTGTGTTTCATGACAGACTCTCACAGGGATCATCACAACCCTGTGTTTCATTTTGCTGTCCCATCTCGTAAGTGAGGAGACTGAGATGTACGGGACTTCCATAAAGTTCCCCAGGGGGTCAAGTGTCAGAAGAGAGACTCAAACTTAAGTCCTCATTTTCTGGAAGCCCTGATTTGCTGAATCTAATTACTGACTTTAAATATCTTCCTACATTTTGATGAAAGCTTACTTGGGCTATGTCACTGACCTAAATAATCCAAAGAAGGGCATTGGTCTTTTCATTTCTTTTTAGAGAGAGAGCAGCCCTCTACTAGCAATCTGAAAAGGAGGAGTAATTAGTGTACAGCTCACAGGACTCAAAATGATCATGTGACTTAGCAAAGTCCCACATCCGCTCAGTGATACAGCTCAAACTAGAACTCATCTGTCCTGGCATGTCTTTTAATTAGGTTCAGACCACATGCAACACCCTACACACTGATAGAAAGCAGGGCAGCGAGGAACAGGCTCCTTATAGTTCCTCAGCTTGTCCCCACATAGTAATTTTTCATTTTGTGATCAAACAAATCCATTAGCTATGATTTTTATCAACAGAATTTCTCAGGCTTTCTCAGAAGTGAGATGGCCTGCCAACTGCTCTGGGGAGTGTGAACAGTTGGAAGTCTTTTTAAGATGGCACAAATGGAATTTTTTTTTAAAGATATAAGTGACTTTAATTAAAAGAAAACACTTTCTCATATTCACACAGTTCTATAGTCACAACTTTGAATTTCCTTTATTTGTCACTAACAATGTTTACTTCTCAGACTTTTTTAGGCCATGGTATATTTAAAAATGTGTCTCCTTAATTCTATGGCTTTTCCTTACCTATTCTCTCCATTGCTTCAATAGAGTTCCCATAGTCGTTTTAGCCTGGCTGTTATAAAACTTAGTAAAAGAATGATGGTGCTTTCATGTTACATGTGAGCTTGCCACAATAATCCCTTTTACTTGTTTAATAATTTCTTTATCAGTCCTCATTAAATTTCATTTTCTGAAAGTCAACTAATGCTATTCTTCTCCTGAGTGATTGGGATAAGAAACTTTCTGGTTAATAGAGTGATTGAGTCTATATTTATCATATTGGCAGAATTTTACTTATTTGCTAAATCAATGCAGTTGCATACAAGTCTTAAAATAGTTCAAATAAGTTAAATGTACTTATCATTTAATGATTCCTACAACCAGAAAATATGTATTAGATGGCTCAGGCAGTGTGCTAGGTGGTAGAGAATAATACCATCCTGCTTCTGATCCTTAAGGAGTTTGTGATGCACATGGGGCCACTAGACAATGTATGTGCACTATGATGAGGGTCCTGTGATAGGAAGAATTCATAAAAACCTATGGCACAGCCTTTGGCCCTCAGAGGAAACACATTGTAAGTTGAATTAAATCTTAAACAATCCAGAGGGAGCTTGGAGGTCACTAGAAGTGACTTGTCTGTGGATTTACAAAGGTTTTGTTGAGTTCAGGATGGATCAGTGGTGAATAAACTCTTGTGTCTGCTCATACTGTGCCGTATCTCTGCCTATACCTCACCTCCTGCTTCATTGTCAAATGGGGCACATTTTTCTTCTCTTTTGACTATTTATCACTGCATGACAGCCTCCGTCATCTCTTCCATTTGTGATTCATTGGATACTTTCATCAATCAACAGCCATTTCACTTTATAGGCACCTATCAGTTCCAGCCTGTCTCATGGCCTTGTAAATCCTCTGGCTTGGCCCTCTGTTACATACAGCACTCCTGGACAATAGAAATATATGGACTTTTTATCATCAGTGCCACACTTTTTTAAAAAGAGATTTTTCCACTTCTCTGCCCAGAGTATGTGCCCAGAGTCCTACCTCAGGATCTTGAAATAGCAACAGATCCCATCTATGGGAGCTCAATTCAGAGAATTAATGTTTTTTTAAGGCTAAATTAAATACGCAAACATTTTTTTGACAGTCAGAGTGCTAATACAGACAAAGATGCTATAAGACCCTGATGTCAGCCTTTGATCCCTGGACAATGGAAGACTCTTTTCCTATCTTGTTTCTATCTCCACAGAGACTAACTTCTTTGAAACCTTGTCACTGATCTGTACTTCCTTTAGGCAAGTTGCTCTCCTCTCTCACAGGAGTTGAGCTTATGGACACTTACTGTGATCTGAGAGTGGACTGTCCCCATAGATTCATGTGTTTCGACACTTGGTCCCCAGGTGGAGGGCTTTTCAGGAACTTGTAGGACTTTTATGAGGTAGGACCTCCCTGAAAGAAGTGGGTCACTGGGAGATGGGTCCAAGAATCCTATTTCCCATTTCACTGAGATGTGAGAAAGTTACACTTGCCTCACATCCATAGAGCTCCCTGCAGTATGTCCTCTCTGCTGGCCCTTGAAACCATGATCCAGAACAAATCCTTCTTGCCTTAAATTGCTTCACATTAGTTATTTGGCCATAGTGGTAATAAAAGTAGCTACGATAAAAACACAGCTTTTGTTCCATTCATTTCTTAGAGCTTCGGGAAGTCCATTGGTCACAATGAGTGCTCTGGTTCAGAAAAACTTTCTTCACCTTCTAACTCCTGGACCAACTCTTACATCTCCAATTTTTACATCTCTATCCTCAGTCTCTTGTAAGTCCCCTTCTACCAATCCAGACTTTAATGACACCCTATCCTGACAGTTAATTGTGTAGCTCTTGAGGTTTAATGGCATTGGGGGTTCACTTTAATGGGTTAGCAAAATCACTTAACTAAAACTCTAGGTGAAATTTTGCTGAAAGTGTTTGTCACCTCAGAAACAAGTGTTGCTGTAGTAGGTTTAGTGTTAGCATATGGATAGGGATGGCAAAAACCTAGACTTTAAGATAAAAGACTTACTTCCAAAGTAACATGTCCTTGGGAACTCAATAAGGACCAGGACCTCTTTGATCTTAGGGCTAGGGTCAGAACATGCCCCCTGAGGTGCCCACCCTCCAGAGGTCTCCTGTCATTTCACAGCCCTCTGTGAAAAACATCTGAATGACATGCCCTGAGGCACCTTCCCACATCTTTGTACTGCCTGTGAATTCATGCCTCTCTGCAAAAAGCTTTTGTGAAAAAGACTGAGCCCAGGGGCATAACTTGAAAAGTGCACGAAAGCTTCTACTGACAGGTGAAGATATTTAAAGCAGGAGTCACATGGACAGAGGGCTTACTCTCTCTCCTGTTCCTGACTCACTCAACATTTTCCTCAACTGGCAGAAAAACACGCATCACAATCTCATCGAAGAAAAGTTTCATCCTCTGATGTTGACCCATTCCAGATCTGGAGAGGAGATGGATTCTCCCTGAGATTTGTGAGTGCTTAGACACAGAGGGTACTTTGCAGGTCATAAGCATCTGAATAGGTGAGCCTCCTGGGAAACTTTCATATATTAATTGGTTTTAAGACCACCAAGGCATCCAGAAATGAGCAAAATTCAGAGACTTTAAGAGACTTCAAAACTGTAAAATTGTATGAAGACCAGCCATCCATCAGGACCCACACTCAGAGAAAAATATCTTTTTGAGAAACCTTAGGTTAATGCTAAATGTTTGTATTATAGGTACTAAGAAGTTTTAGGTGCTAGGTTTCAGAGTTAGGGTTTGGGTTTAGGATTTAGGAATTTTATAGGCAATTGTTAGGTAATTGTTAAGTATTAATAAATATATGTGTGATAAATAAAAATTTACTGTTACTGTTCCTGCCAGGCTGTTCCAGCACACCCTTTTCTAAAGACATGATGCTAATGTGTGATCTCCCAGTGACCAGTCATTGAACACTGAGTCACAGCCCACTGCATCAGACTTACTAAAAGAAGCAACTGCTGCTGGAATGACCGACAAAGATGACTAAAGAGTGTGCCTGGCTGGGCTGGAGAGATGGCTCTGCCGTTAAAGGCTAAGCTCACAACCAAAAACTTAAGAGTTTCCTTGGCAGGAGGAGGGGCACTCAGTTTCTACCGGAGCTTCCAGATAGAGCCGATGACATCAACACTCCCTCCATGGAGCTGGAAGATCACTTCATGTTATTGTCATCTGTGGCAATAATGACATACTAGGAAATTGTTACCTGTCTTGCAAAGAGTTGTAATGGGCATTTTAGTTGTACCTGGAACTAGGAAAGGGTTTGGCAATGTGCACATTCCAACTTCAGTCATCTTATTTTACCACATAATTGTTAAAAGGAAGAAGGCTGGAAGAAATTACCCCTTGCATATAGACTTCACAAAGCCCTAGCTTTATAACAAGTCTAATCTCAGTCTCACAAAGAAGTAAAAATTAGGCCTTCACCTTCTGACTTTTTAGTTACTCTGACAGAAAACATCATCTCTGCACCAAACAAACAAACAAAAAAGAACCTCTCCCCACTTCAGAAACTAGAGCCTTCATGTTGGCAATTCAACTCTTCTTATGTTTACTCTAGCATGATACCACCCATGAAGGTCTTTCAGTACACACGGTAGACCGTCATTTGAAATGGCTGCAACAATATCCCTCACCTTACTTTTTTATTTTCTGGGATGTAATTCACACACCATGAAATTTACCCATCTAAAATATATCATCCAGTGTTTTCTATATATTCAAAGGTTATAAAAATCATATCATAATTGGTTTTCACTTGGACATTTTCATCACATTCTTCAAAAAAACATCATCACATCTATCAATAGCCTCCTTACTTCCCCTTCCTCATCTCAACACCACAGCCCTAAGTAACTACTAATTTTTCTGTCTTAATAGGTTTTTATATTCTGGTCATTTCATAGAAACAGAATCATGTCATATGGAGCATGTAGTGACTGGCTTATTGTACTCAGTATATTTTCTTCTTTTTTTTTTTTTTTTACTTTTTATGATTCTTTGTGAATTTCACATCATGTATCCCAATCCCACTCATCTTCCCGTCCCACCACATCTGCCCTTCACCCTTAAAACCTCCCAAAAGAAAAAAAAAGCAAAAACTAAAAAACAAAAAATTAAAACATCTTGCAGTAGAAGCTGCAGTGTGTGAAAGTGTGTCACACAGTATACCCTTCTGTCCACACATCTTTACTTGTAAATGTTCATTGCAATGAGTATTGGTCTGGTATGAGGCCTCTGGCTTCTGCTACACTGTCAATACTGGATCCTCATTGGGGCTCTTCCCAGATATCTTGTTGTTTCCTTGTGTCATGGAGATCCTGCAGTTTTGGATCTGCAGGACTGACTCCATCATGTGTTCTAGATGGGGTAGATGTTGGAGTGGGCCAGTGCAAAGCCCTGGATCTATCTGGGCCTGGATGTTAGTTGAGTTGGTAAGCCCACCAGTTCTCCTGAGCTCAAGCCACCAGGGCCAGATCTCCATCACTGCCCCAGTGAGGGGTGGGGCTTGCTCTCCCAAATGCTTCAGCAAGCAAGGAGTGGGGGGCCACCTCTCCCCAAACACTCATTCCCTTAGGGCATCTCACCTATACCCCTTTTACCTGGGCTAGCTCTACTGTGCTGCCTGGATGAAGTTCCAGGGGAGAGGGTGGCTCTCCTAAATGCTGTAGCAGACAAGAGCCAGCTCTCTTGAATATCACAGCTGTTAAGGGACAGGGCAAACTCCATGCAGCCCATCAGACATCAATATGGCCTCAGGCAGCAGCCCAGACCAGGGACATTTGCAAAGCACTTGTGGTAACATGGGCCGTGAACATCAACAAAAACCACTGCTACTGCAGGGCCATGGACCCAGACATGGCCCTTGACAGCAGCCTAGGCCAGGACCTCACCATGGTCTCAGGCAGCAGTACAGGCTACTCACATCAGGATGTTCCTTACCATCCTCCCATCTCCAGTTCCACCTTCCTTTATTGGGCACACACCATTCTCTTTCTCTCCCATCTCTCCAGCACTTACTTGCTCATCTTATTGGGGCCCAGGCCTCTAGATGCCTTCTGCCTCACCCCATGGGGGGGGTCCTACTCAGCATATTTTCAAGAATCATCTACAATCAAGCAAGCAACAGAATTTCAGTTGTTTTCAGTGTACAGTTTCTACTGTATAGATATACCACATTCTACTCAGCTATGTATGAGCTGATGTTCCCATAGGCTGTTTGATTTGGGGAGTCCTTATGAACAATGCTGCTGTGAAAATTCACTTATAGCACAGCACTGGCTCTCAACCTTTCTAATGCTATAACCTTTTAATACAGTTCCTTGTGTTATTTTGTTGTTACTTCATAACTGTAACTTTGCTACTGTTATGAATTATAATTAAATATCTATGTTTTGCAATGGGCTTAGGCACCTCCTATGAGCAGGTTGTTAGATCCCAAAGGGGTCATAACCCACAGGTTGAGAACTACTTACTTATAAGTTTCTCTCGGGTATTCACCTAGATGTATAAAGCTATGGAATTTCACTTACAGTCTCTCTTCTGTTTACACTTTTGAGGGGCCACCACAGCGCCCAGCCATTGCACATTTCTACCTATGGTAAATGGGGCTTTCAATTTCTCCACAGTCTGACCAACACTTGTCAGTACCTGTACTTTTTATTATACCCTTCCTGGAGAATGTTAAATGCTATTTCACTGTGGCTTCATTCTCCTTTCCTTGACAGCTAATGATGATGACCATCTTTTCACACACTGCTGACAGTACAATTCCTGTTCAGGTCCTTTGCCCATTTGTTTTACTGTGAGTGGTTTTACTACTGAAGTTTAAAAGTCTTTAAATATTCAAAGCTCAAGTTGAACATAACATGCCCAACTAGTGAAAATAAAAGATTTTTTTCCAATTAATTTCTGTGCTTTATAAATACAGAAAGATATGTGTCAAATTAGAAAAATTCTGTAGAATTTCAGTCACTATAATAATTTGTGGGTAGCAAGTCACTCTGTTTCCTGGAAACTCATTTTCTTCCTCAGTCTCCTAGGGTTCATGGAGATGTTCAGCTCCATTCCTGGTTGGGACACAGGGATGGGAGTGAGGACAAAGCCAGTGGCTGGGTTTCTTTCTTTGCCTATTGGAAAATCTGGAATGTATTATTCAATTTGTTAGGTATGAGATCTATCTATTTCCAAAGAATTTGTTAAACAAAGAGGAGGAAAATGTCTTGGTTCAGGTTTTAAAATGAAGCTTACGGTTTTCTCAATATTAATTAGTGAGATGGCTTACGGTATAATCAGTACTGTGTTTTCTCCTTAAAGATTGTGAAGCCAATATGTTACCTGTAGAGGGCCCTTCACATTTTAATGTATGAAAACAACACTGAAAATCATATATGGTCAGAGGAGCTCTTCCCAACACTGTTCTTACACTCAGTCTCAACCTGGATAGCTTTAAGGGCCATGCATTTGTTAAAAAGACAATAGTTACATTGAATATCTCATCTTTCTTTGTAGAACAAAACATAAAAAGAAGGTGCCCCTTCAGTCTGAAATAATTATGACATTCATTCAAAAATAATAACTGTAATTATTGTAATACATTTGGCATTTAGGGGCTTCCTATCACAGAAAGCACCCAATTGAACAACAAACATTACCTTTTTGTTCCATGACTAAAATGCTGTGTGGCTTAGTTCCACAGTGTTGGAGACAAAAATCCTCCTGACTGTGGGCACAAGACCAGCACCAATGAGCAGCAGAAAGGGAAATTAATACTTGGCATTTTCTATCATCGAGGTGTTTTCCATACCCCCACCATTAATTTTGTACCTCTGTATCTTAGCCATAAAGGAAGGAGAAGAGCATATTATATTTTTCAGCCTTAGTCTCTGAGACTCAACTAGTCATTTGCAATGAGCATTTGTGAAGCCAACCCAGCCCCTTTTCCATTGGTTGTCTTCCATCTACAAATCACAAAAACTTTGCAGTCACCAGCAGGTCAACTTGAAAGCTTAAGGACATATTTTTGCCAGTTCTTAAACTCTTCCATTCAATGAACTTAACCTTACTAACTAAATATAATCAAAGTTACCACACAAAGGGTAGAGTTTTAAATGTCCTCATGGCATGCACATCATGAAAGTCCTTTAGAGCTTCCAAAACAACACTCTACCCAGCCGGCTGTCATCTCCCCTCCCATAGCTCTGCCACAGCCAGTTCGCCTGACAAAACTTAATAGGCTCCATGGTTACACTTGGCATATATTCAGAGAGAATAAACAACACAATGTACTATAGTCCTGTCATATAAATAAGACAGTACTGTTCTGGAGGAAACATCTCTGAGCCTGTGAAATTTTCTCATGTTAATGAAAATTCATGCTACCTGCAGGACATAACATTTCAGACGTGAGAGCCTGCTTTCTTACAATATACCTTACCAGAAAGGATGGTGTGCGACTCGTTATCAACCCCAAAGACACTTAATGACAAGGTCCTGAACATCTGTCTTCCTGCCTCTAAAGCCCAGCTATTACAAGTGTAAGTGTCACGGGACTTCAGGTTTGTTCTCTGTGTCTTTAGTTTTCTCAATTGAGATCTACAAATAAGCAGATTTTCTCTGGCAGGCCTGCTTTTGTTGCTATCATTTCACGTAAGCATTTTTAGATACTTCCCTTCTGTCTAGTCTTTCCTTTGGCCCTCTTCATAGCAACCTGGGATTCCCAGTTCAGCACACAAAACTATGTAGTTTAGGATATTATGAGGGCACAAAGGATTTCAGATATCAAATGCTAAGAATGCCTTGTTTGGTAACATCCATAAACAAAGTTAGCTAACTGATGATACAGAGACCTTCCCACTCCTTTAAAGACAATTGTAGATTATGAGCCAACATGGTTGGAAAATTCTCTAGGGGGAAGTTACAGATATGGTAATATTAGACAGAATTTTAATAAACAGACTTATTCACAGAAGTTTTGTAGACTCCTCCTCTTCTTCATCAGTGTGGAAGGTTATGATAACCCTGTGTTATTCTGCTATACACCTTATGATCCATCACAATTGCCCGCTATTCTTTGTTTTCCCATTGACACATGAGGATCATCCATATTGACTAAGTACAGCTTATTGTTCTGATATGCTGTGGATGGTTAACTGGTGTTAATCTATTAATATTCTTACCTTACTGGCTTATTTTCTAATGATGAGAGCACCTCTCAGAAATTTCCAAGTGAACAATATGTGGATTGGTAAGCAGAAAAAGAATGCTGGAGTTAACTGACTTTTTCCTTTTCCCTTTTCAATTCAGTCCAGGATGGCCACCTAACCACATTCAGGGTCGATCTTGCACAATCAGCTAATTCTCTGTAAGCATCCTCAGGGACATACCCAAATGTGTGCTTCACAGATGCTTAGGGGTTCCATAATCCAATCAGAATGAGAACTGAGATCCATCAATACAGTTGTCATGTTTTAGAGCAAATTTCTTGAATTTATTGTTCATTTCTAATTAAAATTGTGTAGCTTTTGACCAAATCTCCCCAGCCCACAGCCCATCAGTCCCTAACAGCCACTGTTCCATTCCTTGCTTCTATTAATTAATCTTTTTTAGATACCCCATATAAGTAAGGCCATGGGGGATTGTTGTCTACTACAATAATTGCACTGTCTTTTACACTGTTGTAATCAAGTACCTGGCAAGAAGCAGTTCCAGGGAAGAAATGTTTGTTTTCCCTTGTGGTTTAAGGGATAAAGTTTATCAGGCTAGGGAAGACATGGTAGCTGAGGACGCTCTGTCCTCAGCCTATCTTATGTAATATGATATCCAGGCTTGTCCATGTTATTGAAAATGAGAATTACCATTTTTAACACTAAGTAGTATTCTATTGTGTATATATAGCACAATTACTTCATCCATTCATCAACTGAACACTTGGGTTGATGCCACACCATGATTATTGAAATTTCCTGCTATTCTTTTAAACAGATTGAACTTTCTTGTTTTTTTATTTTTATTCTAAAGGTTTTAAAAGGCATGGGGGATAGTTTGCCCCTGAAAATGTATGCAATTTCTTACTATTAGTTGTATGCACTTCTGTTTGAATGACCACCCTAAAAATTCAGTTAGAATTCAGTTAGAGCTGCCACAGGCTATATTTCTAGGAATTTTGTCAAATTCCCATGAAAATTTGACACTTTCATCATTTGTACTCAAGAATTGTCTACATGAGAAACTAGAAAGAAGTCAGCACCTAGGATAAGTCCTTGAACACTATCGTGCCTCTGCCCTGAGCAATTATTAGAACTCTAGCCTTCTAAATTTTACCTGTGATCATACTGCAAGACTGTACTTCCTCCAGAATAAACTTTCCTATAGGCACTTCAATTGCATTTTGTGGCGATAGGGAAGGAGGAAAGGAGGGGCAGGGAGGGATGGAAGGAGGAAGAGTGGTGCAAAATAAAAGATAGGAAGGGCAAGGATGTTTGTGAAAAATCACTATGACTGCAAATGGTCAAAGGTAGCTGTGAATAGTCCACTAAATATAATAAACTAAATGCTCTTCCATCTGGAAGGTCATGTAGAACATGCTTCTAAGGTCAGGGACGATGCTCCAGGTAACTCTGGATGCCTTTCATGAAAGAGCTTAGAAAATAGGGAGAAGGGAGCACATCTGTGAGGTGTATGACAATGACCACCATTCTCAAACTGACTGGAAATCAGTTTTACGTAGCCCAGTTCTGCTTTTCTTCAGTGCTGGTGGTTGTGTGTGTGTGTGTGTGTGTGTGTGTGTGTGTGTGTGTGAAAGAGAGAGGAGAGAAAGAGACCTCATAACTATGGTGTGTATAAGGTTCATTGCCAATCAAGCCTTAAATACTACTCTAGACAAACTTTTTTTCTAAATCACTGTCATGCTCAGCTAAGATAAAGCACCAGGAAATCAAAAAAATCCAGCTCTAGCATACTTAATGCTCAGACATTGGAAAATCAAGTTGTAGAGTTTGACAAGTGAAAGAAAATCAAATGCTTAATGATTTTGTATCTGATGATGTGACAATGATATTTATCAAGTATCTCTTGGGGACTTGCCAGTGATGACATAAATAACATTTGCTTTGATCCTCTGTTGTTGGAATGCTAAATGTGGTTAATAAATGCTCCCTTTTAGTCTCAGGTGCAATTGTCAAGGAGCTCATCCTATATGCAGAATTGTTAGATTGTTTGCAAGAAGTAGCATTCTTTGCTAAGCATTGTGAGTAATGATCATTCATTTTTATATGAAAAAGAGACAGAAAGATACAGCCCTGTTACTGAGATTTCCTCAGAGATAATTTTGGACTTTTCCAAGTTAAACATACCATTTTTGCAGGATTTCCCAGTGTGATTTTAACTAAAGATTTGTTCTGTTTTTAAAGGTGTTAAATTATAGTCCCATTGATTAATGATGACATCTTTGTCCATGTAGGTCATACATTTTAGAACATATTCCTTGTATGACAGTTTTCTGATCTGGAGTGTGAGGCAGGTTTTTCAAATCTAAGGGAATACTGGCTGCCTCCACCAGTAGTTATAGCAAATATTAACTTAAGATATTCTAAAAGTGTCATTTAATCAAATGTCTGAAATGTTGCTTAAAATACCAAATTGCTTTCTGTCATATAAATCTTGTTTGGGGTTTACTCCTTTTATTTCTTTTATGTAAACCTAATACAGCCACTTATGTTGCCAAAAATACCTTATTCATGTTACCAGCTGATTACTGGTAAATCCCTCTTTTGAAGGGTGTCAACGTTCCATATTTCCTGTCACAGTGGGCTCTCTCACTCGGTCCTTTATATTCAAAGGTCATTGCTGATGTCACTGACACAATGTGGTTCAGCATGTGGTGAAAGCAGATCAGAAGCAATCTGTTCCTTGCATCTGTGGGAAATTATCTCATAATTCTGCTTTTTCTTTTTTCTTCTTCTTCTTTTTTTTTTTTTTTTTTTTTTACTTTCTAGAATTGGGGGATTTCCATAGTTTAAAGTCATTTAATTTGCTTTTGATGCAATAAGCTAGTGTTGTTCACCTTGCAGTACTTACGGTAGCAGCAACTTTTCTTCTTCAAGAGGTCCTCATCACATTTGCTCTGCCTGCCTTGCCCATCTCTACTCGGAAGCTCATGAGCAAGCCTTCTGTTATCTGTCATTGTGCATGTCCAACCCTGCAGAGCCAATCCAACACCACTGCTGGCTTCAGTGTTCCAATGGCTGAATTCTAGCTCACTCCTCATGACTCAGACCTCACGCATTAAAGGAGTTGAGAAACTCCTTAAAAATCTATTTATGTCTTATCTCGGCTACACTGACCTTTTAAAATGGCCGCTGTGCTTCCATCTTTAGTTGAATACTCTGTTTAATGTAATGTTGAATCTCCACTGGACAAGGTAGAAAACTTTTCACGTGAACAGTATTTATTTTTAATGTTGTGTATGCTTCAAGAGTATGATGCTTCTTTTTGCATTATTCTTAATCAATGTCTGCCAGAGAAATGGGGACAAACGGCTGAAAATTGAGGCTGTAATGTATGGAGAGAAAATGGGAACTGTCCAGGCAGCCACTGGTATGTCATTTCTTAGTTTTGGAAGCTGCAGGCCCTGTGCTTCCTATATAACCAGATTTATTTATCCCTCTCAAGTCTCTGAGGTGGTTGAAGAATAGATAGCTAGAGTCTCATAGTTAAATTTTGAGTTGTTTAGGAATCAAGAGGGTGTTCTGGATCTAAGAAGATGTTTTTAAAATTGTGATGCAAGTTATATGAAAGCTGAGTTAGATATAGAACTTTAAACTCATAGAGATGGTTAGATAGTAGAATGTTAAAGTCAAGTGCCAAATACATATGGACTGGACATTGGGAATGGACGCTAAGCCATATAACTCTCATAATTGTGGCCTATTTATTTCTGTTGTTTTGTATTGTATTTATTGTTATAAGAGAAAGAACCATTTGTTGGACTGAAACGGGGAACTGTTGTAGGGAAAAGATATACCTTAAACTTAAAAAAAAAAAAAAAGGGAAGAGGATGGGGGGTTGAGAGGGAAGACGGTGGGAGGGGGGACTGCAGGGGGGAGAAGGGAGGGGATTGTGATTGAGATGTAACTTGAAGAAATAAAAGATAATTTTTTTTAAAAAAGGTAGGCAAGATCAGACATATAATACTAAGTAAGTATGTGTTGAATGTTTTGATAAAGTGCCATTTCCTGGACCACCTATCTTCCTTCCAAGTGAGACAGCAAATAACTTATGAATAATCAACAGAAATAAAGTTTAAATGTTCAAATATATGGCAGAACCGAGATGGCAGCAGTTGGCAGGGACACATTTTGAGCTCAGGGGAAAATAGCTACAACATCACAGAAATATGAACAAGCTGAACAACATCCTGAGAAGCATGAACCTGCAGGGTCACACCTGGTGAACCCAGGGACTAGTGGGGGTCCCTCGTGGGACCCTCAGACTCAGGTAAACAGACCTACGCAGGCCACGGCACAGCATGGATAGGACATGGGGAGCAGCACAGCACAGAACCCAGCATGGACCCAGGCAGCGGGGAGCAGCATGCTGGGGAACTCAAGCAGTGGGGCACAGCACTGCGTGGACTCAGGCAGAGGGACGCAGTGCGGGGCTCTCGGCACAGAACCCAGACTTCGAGAAGCAGCATGGCAGGGAACCTAGATATGGCATGGCATAGAACCCAGGCTAAGGAGCGAGCCCCAGAAGTGGGCAAGAGCAATTCAAAAACCCAGTGAGTGGACAGGCTCAGGCCCAAAGCAGAAGTTAGTGGAGGAGACACAGTCTCAGGGCCCAAAGTAGAGACGAGCTGCATGGGGCAGAGGTCTGGGGTACAGAGCAGAGGCCACTGGTGCTGGGCACAGGCCCGGGACCCAGAGCAGAGGCCAGCGCAGACCCTGCCACTGAATGGGGCAAAAGCCACACAGTAGCTGGGAGGGAGGCACAAGCATATCTGGGTTGACATAAAGTTCCCTCTACTGGACATACAATCACTTGGAAGAACATTGTGCTCAGACAGAGCAGAGGGCTGCTCTTCCTGCACCAGTACAGTCTCCTGAAGAGTGATTACTGCAGGGTCTTGAGAGGTAGTCCCAACTGCCAGATAGAGTTACCTCCCAGATACCTGAGTGCCCAATATTCACACGGTCACTGCAACACCCTAAAGAGGACCAGCAGTGCTATTGAAATGGTCCAGAAGACATCAAGAGAGATCAGATTAGGGCAATCAGATGTCTAAAGGTCAGTGAAAGAACAAAACTGACAAAAATCAGGGAACTATGACTCCAATGAAATTCAGCAATGTGAACACAGCAAGCCCTGAACAACCCACCACAGCTGAAATACATGAAAATGATAACAAATCTATATAGGAAAACGATGGAGTCCTTTCAAGAAGAAATGAAAACACTGAAATAATACAAAAAAATCATCAATTTTACAAATAAAAGCATTGGAGAATACCATTAGAGACCTCCAAGCCAATGCAGCACAACGTGAACAGGAAAGAGACAAGACAATGAAAGATTTGAAAGATCTGCAGAGAAAGACAAGCAAATTGGAACAGGAAACATATAAAATAAATAAAATACTTCAAGACTTGAAATTGGAAGTAGAAGCAATAAAGAAAAAACATTCAGAGTTAATCCTGGAGGTGGAGAATCAAGAGAAGAGAACAGGAACTACAGACATGAGTATCAAAAATGGTATACAAGAGATGGAAGACAGGATCTCAGGTGTAAAAGACTCGATGGAAGAAATCCATACAACAACCAAAGAAAATGAGAAATCTAAAAAAGTTCTCACCCATAATGTCCAAGAAATCAAGGACTCAATGAAAAGACAGAACCTAAGAATTATAGGCATAGAGGAAAGAGAAGAATCCTGACTCCAAGGTCCAAGAAACATCTTCAACAAAATCATAGAAGAAAACTTCCCAAACTTAAAGAAAGAGATGCCAAAAAAATTCCAAGATGTATACGAACACCAAACAGATTAGATCAGAAAAGAAACTCCTCTCACCACATAATAATTGAAACTCCAAATGTACAGAACAAAGAAAGAATATTAAAAGCTGTAAGAGAAAAAGGTTAAGTAACATATAATGACAGACCCACCAGAATTTCACCTGACTTCTCCTCAAAACTTTAAAAGCCAGAAGGGCCTGGGCAGATGTCCTATAAGCCCTGAGAGAACATAGGTGCCCAGCAAGACTACTACACTCAGCAAAACTCTCTATCAACATAGATGGAGAAAACAAGATAGTCCATGACAATATCAAATTTAAACAGTATCTACCCACAAATCTAGCCCTATGGATGATTTTAGAAGGAAAATTCCAACCCAGAGAAGATAACTACACCCAAGCCAACAGAGGAAGCAAAAAACTCGACTGCAGCTAAACCAAAAGAAACACACAACCACCACCTACACCAAAATAATAGGAAATAACAACCTTTGGTCATTAAATCTATCAACATCAATGGACTCAACTCTCCAACAAAAAGACACAGGCTTACAGAATGGATCCCTAAATAAGACCCATCATTTTGTTGCATACAAGAAACACATCTCACTAACAAAGATAGAAGCTACCTCAGAGTAAATGCTGGGAAAAGGATTTTCAAGCAAATGGGCCCAGGAAGCAAGCTAGAGTAGCCAATATCAAAAAAAAAAAAAAAAATAGACTTTCAACTGAAGTTAATCAAAAAGATAGAGAAGGACATTACATACTTGTTAAAGAAAATATTCATCAAGAGGACATCTCAATATTGAATATCTATGCCCCAAATACAAGGGCACCTACATTTGTAAAGGAAACTCTTCTAAAGCTTAAACCACACATCGATCCCCACACATTAGTAGTGGGAGACTTCAACAGCCTGCTCACAACAATGGACAGGTCATCGAGACAGAAACCAAACAGAGAAATAATGAGACTAACAGAGGTCATGAACCAAATGGACCTAATAGATATCCACAGAATGTTTCACCCAAACACAAAAGAGTACACCTTCTTCTCAACAATGCATGGAACCTTCTCCAAAATCAACCATATAGTTGGACACAAAGGAAGCCTCAACAGATACAAGAAAATTGAAATAAGCCCTTGTATCTTATCAGACCACCAGGGAATAAAGCTAGACTTCAATAACAACAGAAAAAACAGAAAGCGGGCTGGAGAGATGGCTCAGCCATTAAAGGCTAGGCTCACAACCAAAAATGTAAGAAATAACAGAAAGCCTACACACTCATGGAAACTGAACAACTCTTTACTGGATGACTGTTGGGTCCGGGAAGAAATAAAGAAGGAAATCAAAGACTTCTTAAAATTCAAGGAAAATGAAGGCACAACATACCAAAACCTATGGGAGACAATGAAAGCAATGCTATGAGGAAAGTTCATAGCACTAAATGCCTTCAAAAAGAAAATTGTGACAGCTCATATTAGTGAATGAATTAACAGCTGAACTGGAAGAACTGGAAAAAAAGAAGCAAACACTCCCAAGAGGAGCAGAAGGCAGGATATCATCAAAGTTAGGGCTGAAATCAACAACTTAGAAACAAAAAGAACAATACAAAGAATCAATGAAACCAACAGTTGGTTCTTTGAGAAAATCAACAAAATAGGCAAACCCTTAGCCAAATTAACTAAAAGGCAGAGGGAAAAAACCCAAATCAACAAAATCAGAAGTGAAAAGGGAGAAATAACAACAGACATTGAGGAAATCCAAGAATCTTTAGGTCCTACTTTAACAATCTGTACTCCACCAAATTTGAAAACCTAAGCAAAATGGACAATTTTCTTGATAGATTCCACCAACCAAAGTTAAATCAAGATTGGGTTAACAGATTAAACAGCCCTATAACCCCTAAGGAAATAGAAACAGTCATTAAAAATCTCCCAACCAAAAAAAGTACAGGGCCACATGCTTTCAGCACAGAATTCTACCAGACCTTCAAAGAAGAGCTAATACCAATACTCTTCAAACTCTTCTACAAAATAGAATCGGAAGGAACACTGCCAAACTCATTCTATGAGGCCACAGTCACTTTGATTCCTGAACCACACAAAGACCCAACAAAGAAAGAGAACTTCAGACCAATCTCCCTCATGAAGATAGATGCAAAAATACTTAATAAAATTCTGGTAAACCAAATCCAAGAACACATCAAAAGTATCATATACCATGATCAAGTAGGCTTCATCCCAGGAATGCAGGGATGGTTCAACATACAAAAATCCATCAACATAATTCACCACATAAACAAGTTGAAAGAAAAACACCACATGATCATCTTGCTAGATGCTGAAAAAGCATTTGACAAAATCTAACACCCCATCATGCTAAAAGTTCTGGAAAGAACGGGCATACAAGGACTATACCTAGAAATAATAAAGGTGATATACAGCAAGCCAGTAGCCAACATCAAATTAAATGGAGAGAAACTTGAAGCAAAATCCAGTCTCCAAACTCAGGGACAAGACAAGGATGTCCACCTTCACCATATCGCTTCAGCATAGTACTTGAAGTTCTTGCTAGAGCAATAAGACAACTAAAGGAGATCAAGGGGATACAAATAGGAAACAAAGAAGTCAAATTATCCCTATTTGCAGACTATATGATAGTATACATAAGCAACCCCAAAAATTCCACCATTGAACTCTTACAGCTGATAAACACCTTCAGCAAGTTGGCTGGATACAAAATTAATTCAAAAAAAATCAGAAGCCCTTCTAATAAAAGGGCTGAGAAAGAAATTAGGGGAAAATACCCTTCACAATAGCCACAAACAATATAAATTGTTACCCCAGGGTAACTCTAACCAAGCAGGTGAAAGACCTTTATGAAAAGAACTTCAAGTCATGGAAGAAAGAAATTGAAGAGGCTATCAGAAGATGGAAAGATCTCCCATGCTCATGGATAGGTAGGATCAACATAATAAAAATGGCCACCCTACCAAAAGAAATATACAGATTCAATTCAATTCCTATCAAATTACCAACACAATTCTTTATAGACCTGGAAAAAGCAATTCTCAACTTCATATGTAATAACAAAAAACCTAGAATGGCTAAATCAATCCTGTACAATAAAAAAATATCTGGAGGCATCACCATCCCAGATTTCAAGCTGTACTACAGAGCAATAGTAATAAAAACAGCATGGTACTGGTATAGAAACAGATCAGTAGATCAATGGAATCGAATTGAAGACCCATAAATGAACCCACACACCTATGGTCTCTTAATTTTTTTTACAAAGAAGCCAAAACCATACAATGTAAAAAGGACAGCATCTTCAACAAATGGTGCTGGTCCATCTGGCTGTTGACTTGTAAAAATGAAATGAATTATCTCCTTCTACGAAACATAAGTCCAAGTGGATCAAAGACCTTAACATAAGGCCGGTCACACTAAATCTATTAGAAGAGAAAGTGGGGAAAACCCTCAAACCATCAGCACTGGTGACAAATTCCTGAACAGAACACCAACAGCTCAGGATCTAAGACCAACAATCAATAAATGGGACCTCATGAAACTGAAAATCTTCTGTAAGGCAAAAGACACTGCCATTCGAACAAAATGGCAAACTACAAATTGGAAAAAAAACTTCACCAACCCCACATCTGACAGAGGGCTAATATCCAAAATTTACAAAGAACTCAAGAAATTAAATGGCAAGAAACCAAATAATCCAATCAAAAAATGGGGAACAGAACTAAACAAGAATTCACAAAGGAGAAATCCCCAATGGCTAAGAGACACTTGAAGAAATGTTCAGCATCCTTAATCATCAGAGAAATGAAACTCAAGACGACTCTGAGATTCCATCTCACACCAGTCAGAATGGCTAAGATCAAAAGCTCAAATGACAGCACATGCTGGAGAGGGTGTGGAGAAAGGGGTACCCTACTCCATTGCTGGTGGGAGTGCAGGCTTGTGCAACCACTATGGAGGTCAGTATGGCGATATCTTAGAAAACTTGGAATAGCTCTATCTCAAGACCCAGCCATACCACTTCTGGGTATACATCCAAATGACTCCTCACCTAATCACAAGGAAGTTTCCTCATCTATGTTCATAGCAGCCTTATTTGTAATAGCTAGAAACTGGAAACAACCCAGATGTCCCTCAACCAAGGAATGGATTAAAAAACTATGGTATATCTACACAATGGAATACTACTCAGCCATCAGAAATTACGAAATCATGCAATTTGCAGCCAAATGGATGGAACTAGAGAAGCTCATCCTGTGTGAGCTAACCAAGACTCAGAAGGATGCACATGGTATCTATTCACTTATAATTGGATTTTAGCCATGTAGTACAGGATAACTATACTACAACCAATGCACCAAAGGGAACATAAACATAGACTTTGTTTCCTGTCAATGAGACACTTTTCCCTAGTGGTGCTGCCTTGTAGGCTCCCAGTGTATGAGGAGGCTCTTGGCCCTAATATGACTGCTGAACTGGGGCAGGGTCTGCTATGTAGGGACACTCCACTCCAGAGGAGTGGGATGGAAGGGATAGGGGGTAGAGGGTGGTAGGGTGAGACTGGGAGGAGTGGAAAGAGGACACTGTGATGGAGATGTAACCTGAAGTAATAAAGAAATATTTTAAAATGTCCAAATATATCAGACATGTTATGTGGCAGAAGAAGCTGAAAGACCCAACTTTATATCCTCAACCAATGAGTCAAGTTAGACTCAAGAGTAGCTTCTTAGTCAAGTAGGACTGTGCTTAGCTTAGCATACCCATAAGGAGCACTTAGGATCTCACATACAGAGGTCGATTAATGGGTTAATTTTGTTACTAAAGACAACTCAGCCTATTATTGTGGAATAACTATAAGGAGTAATTATATATTAATACATTTCTCACTCAATAGTCCTTATTTGTTCCATTTTTATCTGAGGTACCCTGGAAAACCAAAATTGATTTATTCTGGGGAGATATTCTCTAAGGAAATAGTTCTCCTTCTGGGAAATTTCCCACAGGTTTAAAAAAAAAAATCAGAGTGTTTCCTTGGTGGCTAATCACTCTTTGATGATGCAGTTTTAGTTACATTTTCCTTTTTAAACTGAGGAAATAAAGCTTGGTGTGAAAGGACAGACAAATGGTAGCAATTATAAAGCTTCATGCCAAAATACTGACAAGACTCACATCCTCCAGTGAGTGGGTTCTATCAAAACTTTCTTCTTTTTTTCAGAGAGAGGAAAAAGCAAAGAAAAACTTCCTAGTGGATTTGATGGGTGTGTGGGCATCTGTCTTCCACTCCTTACTATATTAGCTAATGGTTTTGGTTTTGAAGAATACATAAATGATTAAAAGCAACTCAAGTTGTGTACCCAGAAATAGTAAAACAAATGCTAAATATAGTTTTGGACATTGCTCTTTAAATTTTCCTGGAAACACTACTTAAATTACTTTACAGTGGGATTTTCCATCTTTCCCCCTGGAGTAATCTGATTGTTCCAAAATAAATATGGTAGAAAACAAATGCAAGTGGAAGTGTCACTACCTAAAATTTTTGTTTCAGTCTCTGCTTCAATTTCCAGAACCCATTATGTCTCATGCATATAAAATAGTAGATTTCTCTTCCTTGTAAAAACTCTTCTTTCTGTGTAAAAACAAAACCCATTTCTTCTCCCTTCCAATAAGATAGACCCACCTCCCACCCATGAGTGACAGGAGAGGACCCAGCATGCCCCATTTCCATGCGCTGAAGATCTGATTATAAGGCCTCAGCTGGAGTCTACGTCTGAAGGTCCCTTTACCAGCTGGCACTCTGGATGCTGAAGGGCTATTGAACTGTAAGCCAGCACTTGGATCTCAACTGCATCCTGTTAGGGATGTTTTTAGTCTTGAGAATTTGGTGATTTTCTTCAGCCTTATGAAGATAAAAGTTTATGCCCTTTTATATTTAACATCAGTAACATTTGGCCAATGGTTTGAATTTTTTATTTACCTCTTTTGTTCAAGGCTTTTTCCACAAAGAATCAATTTTATGTTTGTGCCACGGAGATGGCAGAAATACCTACTGGAAGTTGCCATCTAAATTTTGTGTAACATCCCATCAAGAAGGCATTGACCCACCAAATCCCCCTAAATTGTTCTTGTTGAAAGGATTGGCATTGGTTCAGGAACTCCAAGACCAAGTTCTCGGCACAGAGGAGATTTGTTTGCCCCAGAAGGACAGAGGGCAGGGAATAAGAGACAAATTAAGTTAGTTAAGGGGGACTTTTAATTGTTGGACTTCCGTGCTTTGAGAGTTGGACCTTGGTAGTCAGTCTCAGGAGGAGGAATTGGGCAAATAAGGAAATAGACCTTGGAGGCTAGCTTTAGGGATATAATCTGTTGGGTTTTTAGCAAGGCTGAGGGAATACAGGAGAAGGGCAAGGCCTACCAGTGCCATATTTGTCATTCTGCAGCTGGCTAGAGTCCCTTCAGAAACTATATAAATTGTTTGGTCTGGAATACAGTCTGGGTCCTAAAAAAATAAATAAATAAATAAACTCCTTATGTGATTCCAGTGGGTAACCACTGCTGAAAGCTGCTGTTTCTGTTTACAATCAGGTCCAGGCCATTTGAGCAACAGAATGCTACATTTTTATCATTTTTTGCATGCAAGGATACCAATACACAGTCAGTTCAAACAGAATTCTTCTCACTTCCTGTTACGAACTGCAGTGTCTTTTGGGAGAGGATGCTGACCACAGAACCATGTTCTTCTCCATGGGAAACCGAGAAATCTGTTTATGGCCTGGTGAGCTAAAGGGGCTCAGATGAAAGCATTATTGGTGGGTGTCATCTTTGTGCATATTACCACTGATAAAATATTTCACATTGTTGAATTGTCAGAAGTCAAAATAGCTTGTCACTGATGTCATAAACTAGTTAAAATACTAACTATCAATTGTCTCTTTCCCTACCAGATAAATATTTCACTGGTACAGTCATAAACTACAGTTGCACTTTTTGAACCGAATAGACTATGAGGCCTGGACTGTGGAGTGATTAGTCTTACGGCTACACGTGGAGAAACTCCTCCCCATCCTTTCACTCATGCTCATGCCTATTAACCGAGCACTAATGTAGCCTGCTGATGCTCAGAATTCTCTATTAGATCTCTTTAACCCCACAGCTCTTGAGGAGCCTTTTATCCCCAGTCACTCACTGCCTCGAACCCAGCCACATAGATAACATTTGGAATGCTTATGAGAATGCTGGCATGCTAAAGCAAAGATGAGCATCTGCCCGCTCCTGAGAAAGTAACATCTAGGATCTGTCCTGAGACATTAGTCAGTGGTATTTTCTTCATGCACGAAACTGAACATGTTATGATGCTCAGGCCTGTGGAAAGGTTCCCTGTTGCCCGGCAGCATGTGCAGTTCAGCAGGGGGAGTCTCTGTATCCTTAGCTGTTAGAGCCCCACTAAGAGCTCTGAGAGATGGAGGCCAGGGGCTTGCTCTGTCTCCTCATTCCCTGCTGTTGACATGTCTATCATCTATCCTGGTGGGTCCCTAGCCTCAGCCAAATACAAACTTCACCTGAGGGAGTTTTAAACTATAGGAATCCCTTACTTCACACCAGATCAATAAAACAAAAAATTCTGGTCATGGGCAGTTTTTTAAAAACTGCCCTTTTGGTTCTAAAAATGTATCAGTTATTGAGGACCAGTGAACTGTCTCTCCTCCATCATTCCACCACACATCCCCAGTGAACTTCCTAAACCCTGTCTTTGCTCCAATAACACTATAAAATAAGTATTCCCATAGTACCAAAGAGGCAGCCACTCAAGGTTCTCAGTTTAACTTTATGTATATGGCTCTGTGCTCTCTTCATCCCACATCTGCAGAGCAATCAGCTGGGTTAGCTAGGCACTTCCTAAAAAAGATTACACAGGAAACAACTCCATGACATAACTTATTAGTTTTAACTCCCATTCTATATTCCTTTACTATTTTGATTCACACACACAAAAAATAATTTTTCCTAGCAATTAATCTCTTAATTGGTTTATTGTTCTTCCTACTTGTTGTCCTTTATTTTTATAGAAAGAAAATAGTGAACAAAAATGAAGTGAAAGCAAAACTGTGGCAAAGGTGGGTTGGGCACATAAGATCCAGACTTGAATAAAGGCAATAAGGGCCTAGAAGCAGCTTTTATCTTATGGGTACTCTGTGTCAGAGAGCTCCGTGTTTGTTTTGTGGATTACTTCATTTAATGCCAACTGTTTTGTGCACTCCTAGAAATGCAGATACTTATTTGGATGGTAAATAACCCCCAGGTCCATCCTAATAATGTGAAAGAGTTAGAGCTATAGCATAAATTCTCTATTTTGAGTGGGTATGTGAAGATGAATAAAGATATGCATATGCAGATACCTAGGCATGTTCTGTGGACAGAGGTGCATGAGCTCAGGCTAGAGGGCAGCACCGGGGGTCATTCAAGGGTCATCCACCTTGAGTCTTCTTGTTGTTTGGTTGATTGGTTTTGGGTTTTGTTGTTGTTGTTTGTTTGTTTGTTTTGGAGGTGTGATCTGGCATTGGAATCAAGAGTTCACAGATTAGGCTATACAGTGAGCTCCAGGGGTCACCTGTGGCACCCTCCAAGTGCAGAGGTTACAAGTGTATGCCACCATGCCTGACTTTCTATATGGGTGCTGTGTATTGAACTCAGGACATCCTGCTTGCAATACAAGCACTTTGCCATCTGAGCTATCTCCTTAGCCTTAAATTGTACATTTAGTTCTTTCTATGGGCTCTCCGCTTCCTCTATCTCCACATGTAGTGGCTAGACGTTTTACAAAATGCTGCCCAGTCCTCAAGTGATTGAATCTGATTCAAGTCAAGATCTGAGAATTGAATCTGTGAACTTGAGATGGAAATTGAGAGAGGATGATTTCATTTCTTTTCATAGCCAGATTTTTTGGTACCTAAGCTTTGCCAAATGACTGTGTGTGAGTCTTGCTTGGGCTAACTCCTCTGCCCCCATCTCTGTCATCCAAGAGCAGATGGCAAAGAGATCTTCCCCAGGAAGCCTGGTGGCTACAACAAAAAATAAAATGCCAGAACAAGCCTCCAGAACAAAGTGGTTTAACTTTTCCCAATGTTTCTCAGGAGGTGAAGGAAATATTGGAGGTCCTGTAGCTCCTATGAGAGACACTAGGGCATAGGTCTGAATCTGAACTTTCTCCAAACAGTTAAGCAGGCAACTTATTTACCCAGTGCCCACATTTATAAAACAAGATTGTCTTAGTGTGCGTACTGACTGAGACAATATGTAAAATGCTTTAACACAAGACTTATGAGCATCCAATAGATGGCCATTTTTGCTATTGTTGAGAATTTAAGAGACTTTTACAATTTGGAGGGTTTTGTTTTGTTTTTCAGTTTCTCCATTTTAAAGAATTAGGATGAATTATTTTATATGGCAGCATTAACTGGATGAATTAAGGAATCAACTCACTGAAGCTGTTGGACTTTCTCAAGAACACCCCAAGATATTCAATAGGATTAAGAGAAACGTGTGAAGTCTGGGAGAGACCAGAATAAACACTCACACCAAAGAAAGTAAATAGAAGAAAGTTCAAGAATAGATCCAGTATATATGACATTCATATACAGCAAGATAACAACTGTACATAGGATGAACTAGTCAACAAATGATGTATATAAATACATACAATTATTATGTTACCAGAAACATTTTAAATATTTAAGAAGACAGAAATATTTGATCATTCCTTATCATATCCGTGTCTTATAATATCACACTGTGCCTTGTAATCTTGTACAATTAAAGTAATAATTATTCTAAGTGGCATGAGAACAATTTTGTGCAATTTATAAAATGTAAATTTGTCATACCATGTATGCTCAAATAAACAAGGTCACATCAAAATGTGTTAAGTACAGAGCTGGGAGATAGCTGAGTAGGCAAAAAAAAAAAAAAAAAAAAAAAATACTAGCTGGGCAATTCTGAGGACCGGAGCTCAAATCCCAGATCCCCATAACTCACACAAAAGCAAAGCAAAATAGGTGATCAAGACAGGAGAATCCTGGAAGCTCGAAGCCCAGATAGCCAGGCATGCACAGCAGAGACCTTAAGCAAGGTGGATTTTGACAACTGAGATCGTCCTCTATCCCCCACGTGCATGCCATGGTGAGCACTCATCAAAACACACACACACACATAGCATAAACAAACATCACACACAAAAAACTTTGTGTACAGTGTAAACTAATTTTAATTTTAAGAATCATTTGCAAATAAAATGATCTAGAAGTTCACATAGCAGAATCATAAGCTACTGAGTAGTTTTCTGTTTTCATTTTCTGTGGTGAATAGTGATTAAGGGAAAAAAAAAAGTTATGCCATTCTGGTGCTCACTTGGAATCCCAGCATTTAGGAAGTAGAGGAAGGAAAATACTGAGTTCAAGATCACCTTGAGATACATAGAGACTTTGACTAAAAGAGAAAGAAAGAGAGGAGGTATATGAGAAATTTTAAAGAGGGAACCAAAAGAACACCAAAAAATGAGTAGTTAAACCAAAATCATTAATCAAAGAAAGAAGCCTTGAAATTTCAGAAGCTAGCTTGGCTTTTTCCTGATGACAAAAGATAGTTTTTTTCCTTATTTTTTATTTCTTCAAGTTACATCTCAATTGCAGTCCCCTCCCTATTCCCCCCTCCAGTCCCACCCTCCCACCCTCACCCCCCATCCTCTTCCCTTTTTTTTTAAGTTTAAGTATATCTTATTTCCCCCTACAGTTTCCCCTTTCAGTCCAACAAATGGCTCTTTCTCTTATAATAATAAATACAATAAAAAACAACAGAGGTAATTAGGCCACAGTTATGAGGGTTATATGGCTTAGCGTACATTCCCAATGTCCAGTCTATATGTATTTGGCACCTGACTTTAACATTCTACTATCTAACCATCTCCATGAGTTTAAAGTTCTATATCTAACTCAACTTTCATACTAACTTGCAACACAATTTTAAAAGCATCTTCTTAGGTCTATAACACTCTCTTGACTCCTAAACAACTCAAAATTTAATTATGAGACTCTATCTATCTCTTCTTCAACCACCTTTGTCCTGTCCAAAAAGGACAAAAGATAGTTTTAAAATATTAAATAATATCAGAGTAAAAAATATTTTTCCATTGTGGGTTTAAAATTAAGGATTAATGGGTAAAATACCAATGTTTCCAAATAAATGAAACTTGGGAAACTTCTAACTGAAAAAAATACCTTAAGCAAAATCAAAGTCTGAACAATAAAACAGAGGAAATATTTGTAACTTAGACCACAGACAAAAATCTAAAATTTTCCATATATGGAGAGCTCCTAGAAATAAAGAAGGAAAAATGAAGCAGAAAAAAAAAAACAGGCAAATTACTGATAAAAATACAAAAAAATAATTACTAATGACTTAAAATGAATCATATTCTACTTATAATAAGAAATAAATTTAAATTGCACTGGGGAAAACATTTTTCTTATATCAGATTAGCAAGGCTTCACAGATGTGATGGTTTATTATATTGATGAGGCCATGGGGGAACATTTTCATGTGTAGTTTATGCAGAGAAAGTTGGCTCAATTTCAATAAATACTCTTGTCTCAGACAGCAAATACACACATCCTTTGGCCTTATAAATGAAGTTCTAGGAATTTATCCTACAGATAGATAGGACATCTATATTTAATAGGTTAGTTGTTGTAGATTATAAACCAAATTTTCATCAGGTGGGAGTAGTTACATATGACACATTTGTACACTAGAAAATAGTGTTTCTGTGAATGGATATAAGCAAGGTGAATGAGGTATTTTGAATACTGGGAGGGAGGGAGGGGGAAAGGGAGAGAGACAGAGAGAGAGAGAGAGAGAGAGAGAGAGAGAGAGAGAG
>CAJQZJ010033004.1:878305-912834 GCA_907164525.1 Lophiomys imhausi | reverse complement strand
TGTGTGTGTGTGTGTGTGTGTGTGTGTGTGTGTGTGTGTGTGTGTGTATGTATTTCCAACTCATGACTATTTATGTTCTGAACAAAGATGGTAACAGCTTTGTGCACTGTGTGCTTACTGTCACACACTCACTGCATTCAAGAGCTCCCAAGAAACTGTTCATCAGCCCACTAAGTGCCCATACTTCCTCAGTTCTGAGTCGCAGATCCCAGGTGACAGGCTCTATTAGCATCTTCTTTCTCCAAACCTGCATAAAAAGGAAGTCTGCCCAGGAAATCAGTGAAGGATATTTCATGGTAACTATTCCCATCTGAGGCTATAAAGATGCAGAGGCAAGGTAAGGTTTAGTAACATCACAGCTGTCACTCCAGATAGAGGCCAAGCATCTTGTATGACAGTCTTTCTCGGGGGCATGGTAACGTGCAACATGAGAACTACACTATGGATGGTGATTCTGTTGTGTCAGCCCTGACATACATGCTGGTCATGCAGAAGCGTAATACATAAGCAGCTGCCTGTGTAGTGAGTTCTATCAGGTGAACAGGTCTTAAAATCATCTGTGGCTTTCCAGACCACAGCCAGCCCATCTGATCCATGGTGTCATGTTCTTCATGGAACATATATGTCAGTTGACACAACAGAAGCACAATCCATAGTGTAGTTGCACATTGCCATGCCCCTGAGAAAAAGACTGTTCTTCATGGTCTCTCAGGAAACATGTTATCCTGCTGCATTTGACACATCTTGGTGTGTCCAACCCAAAACCACAAGATCTGTGTAGAAAAATCCTGCTTGGGCCTTTCATGTTCCTTCTTATTTGTCCTCACCACTTGGCTGCTTATCTAGTGGGCTGATGGACAGTATCATTAGGATGGTGCTGTCTTTCCTACCTTTGCAATCTAGGGGCCAGAAGAGAGCTCCACGGTGCTGAGGAGCTGTACATCCGGAGGCAGAATTCACTTTGTGCCATTAATGTGAAGAGCAGAGAAAGGCACTGAGTTGTGTTCTAGGAGTGACAATGTACTTTCAAGGACCCCCAAAGAACGTATAAGCCACAGGGTATGTGTGGGAGAATGAAACAGACAAATGAAGGAAATAAATCACATCTGTCCAGGAAGCAGTGGAAGGAGCAAAGGATTCAACCAGCCCTGCCTGGGGGGAGTCCACAATTGCTTTCCAGAGGAGGTTCTGTGGGTCTTCAGTGTTCAATGCTGCAAAAAGAGATCCTGCTGAAGGTGCAGTACATCCAGGAGCCTTGAGCAATGATGGGATGCGGGCAATTTCAGGTACCAAAAGACAGAACCTGGACCGTAGTGGATGCTCAGCTAGTATTTGTCTCCAGGAAAGTGTGACAAGGGATGAGAGTGGGACATCAGAAAGGCAGAGGATCAAATCATAATATTTTAACAAACTGAGTGCAATTTCCTGTTGGGAGGCCACAAGAATGTCATTTAAATTCAGGGAGAAGAACTAGAAAGAAGAACATGACACACATTGGGTGGGGGGGGCTCTTAGCAGGGCTGGGAAATGGTGCAATGGAATGTGTGTGACAAAAAAGGCAGGAAGGGATATCACATAAGACAAGAGGAAATCAGCCGGAGATGGGAGGACACGTCAGAAGGCAGTCAGAGAGGGGAGTGCATGGTGAATGACATATATGAAGAAGCCATGATGAAGCCCATTACTTTACATTGTAACCTAAAAAGTTACATTTTTAAAAATAAGCATTGTGCCAGTAAGCTGGCTCAGAGAATAAGGGAATTTGTGTCCAAGGCTGACACCCTGAGTTCAATCCCTGAAACCCATATTTCATGTAGAGTGCACACACACACACACACACACACACACACACACACACACAAAATAAATGAAATAAATATTTTTTAAAAAATTGAGCATCCAAAAAAAAAAAAAAATGAGTCCAAGGCCTTACATTTGGAAGTATAGCCATTGGTCCACATAGACAGAGTGGAAGTGTGTTTCATAAATCAGAATCTCAATCCTATCTGAGACCTGCTGACAGCACGAATCTCTGTTGGACCCTCACATAACTTCAATTATCATACCGACTAGAGCTGGAAGCACCTCTCTCGCACCCAGAGGCGAGGGAGAAAGCCTTGTCAAAGTGCCTTCTTTAAACCCATCATGCAGTGAGTTCCAGTCAGAGGCTTACACGGGGGAACACAGCTATGGGAATACACACCCGCAGTTGCCCGTATAGAAGGGAAAGAGTTGTGATCAGATACCCTGTGCTGTAGGGCAATGGGCTGCAGAAGTAGCCCATAAACACGAGCCTGCATTAAGCCACCTTACTGTGAAACACTGGCTTCATCAGGGACACATGGTGCACTACTCTGTGTGTGTATCATCAGCAGTCTCAGAAAATGCTGGAGGATCCATAGATGTGGCCCCACGGGGAGGAAGCATATCAAGGGACAGCACCCATGTACAAGGAACAAGGGTTCAAGAAACCACTGTTCCTCCATGCTTCCTGTTCTGCAGTGGACAGTTCTTTCTACAGGACTTCACTAATTCTCTACTTACTCCATCTGTAAGCATTTTATACAGTGAGAACAGTAACAAAACATGGCTATTGCTAAGCAAAGTTAAAGTAGTCCATTACAATTAGTACACTCATTCTGAAGCCATTGTTTCCATTGCTCCTCGGTGCTAAAGCCTGTAAGCTTCAGAAGACTTCTTCAGTCTGATGAAGGAAAATATCCATGCTATAAGCTACTGGCTGTCTACCTTGTACTTTTGTTTTAAAAAAAACAGTTTTGTGAGTAAATACTCAAACATATAAGGAATGAATGGTGCCCTGGGAATTATGGACTTAGGTAAAAGAAACCAGTGGCAGGAGAAAGCGAAGAGGTTGTGAAAATTAAAATAGGGAACTGAAAGTAGTGATCTGAAAAGTCTGTGGAGCATCTCAAGGGAATCTATAAAATGAATGGTTCATGTTGTCAGGGAGTTTGGCTTTTAAAAATCAGATTCGTCAGTGACTTGCTTCAGTATGAGGCTGTCTTCATCTTAAAGGATTTTCAAGAGTCTAACTAACCATCTGCATGTGACATCAGGGTCACTTCATAGTGCGGCAGTGGGGTGAGGGCACAGCTGCCACAAGAAGTCAGACTGTGTAACCCAGCAGGGGTTGTGGGATGAGTGAATTTGAAGCAAGCCATAGAGAAAAGTTATCAGATCTTTGAACAATGGGAGCGAGGCTGCAGTTTAATGGGCCACATTGAGAAGCACGTTCCGTGGTGATGTGATTTCTCTCCATGACCTAAAATTTCAAACTTCTTCAAGCTCTAAAACTGGAAGACATTTGAACAAAGATTTGATTGTCTGGAATGCATACTGCCAGGATTTTGAACTGAGGATCTTAAAAAATAGGATAGCTGACTAGAGTGATAAAGGTGCTCAAAGGATTAACAACCCTTCCCCTAAAAAACATGACTATGCTCAGCCCTGTACCCAGGGGTCTTTGCACCTGCTCCATGGTTCCTCTGCTCCTGGCAGTAAATCATATCCTCACCTTGGCACTTGCCCTTGGTTTGCAGCATATAAAGCAAAGTGGGAAGATGCCTTTTGTTTACCATGCAGGCATGGCTGAGTTTCTGAGTGCTCCAGCAACATAGTTATTTCATATAGACATATGCAAATGAGGTAGAGTGATTAGAGCCAAGTATTCACATTTGTCTTCCAATTCTGTGTTATAATCTGTGGGGCATGTGCAACTGAGTAAGCTATCCTGGAGCAATCGTGAGATTGAGACGTGTCCAACCCCCAAAAAAATCTCATCTTGAGACCAGCAGGAGTAAGGATCACTCTCTCCCTGTTCCAGGCCAACATGTCCTAGCACACATAGTTCTGCTCCACCCCTACCTCCATCCTTCGTGAGGTAGTCCCTTAGTATAATGGCCAAATTACAGGTCTAACTTCCTCTCTCTTGATAAGAACCTGTCCGGCAAGGACCTGGAATTCCTTTTCATACAAATGAAGCATTCCCAGCACCTCAGCCCCAGCCAATAATGTATATTCGCCCTGAAAACCCCTGCCTACTCTCCAAGGTTTAGATATCCCTGGTTCATCCTGAATTTAAAGGAACTGTTTCATTGAATATTGTCTAAGATAGTTGTTTCATTGAATACTATGTAGAAGAGCTGTAACACCAAAAAAAACTCTCAGAGAAGTCCTTCTCCCCCCGGCACTCACAGCCAGACTGAGATCCTGCTGACCCACTGATTCTGAGTTCAGCTTCACCCTTCCCAGTCTGGTGTGAAACAGCATCTGGACACCCGAGGGAAGAAGGATGCAGCACAACAACAATGATACCTTTCTGGTTTCACATTCTATCCTTCCAGCCTGTATGATCACCTTGACCTTGCCCATGAAGCACATGCAAGCAAATATTCTAGAGTACCTCCACCCCCCATTAGTGGTGAGCTTGGAAACAGCCTGTCTGAGCTTCAATTTGTTGATTTGTTAAATGGTTCTTATTCTTGACTCAAGTTGTTATGAGGATTGGTGATGTCATGTTTATAAAATATGAAACATGGTACAGAAAGTCAATAGAGGTTGGTTATTACTATTCCCCCATAAGATTTATGGTTTTTTTAATGTTTATTTATTACTTCAGGCTACATCTCCATCACAGTACCCTCTTTCCACCCCTCCCAGACCCTCCCTCCCATCCTCTCCTTCCATCCTACTCCTCCGGAGTGGAGTGTCCCTACATTTCAGTCCTCCACCCCAGTTCAGCAGTCATATGAGGGCCAAGAGCCTCCGCATACACTGGGGACCTACAAGGCAGCACCACTAGGGCAAAGTGTCTGGATTTTTGTAATAAGATATGGGAGAGGAGCAACAGTCTGCACTTTTAAGTCTCTTAATGTCTAAAATTGACGACTAGCTTAATAGAGATGCTCTCAGCTGAGAAGGGAAGTACAAAAGGATGAGATCTGAGGACAAGAGTGTGTTTGGTTTCACACACACTAAGTCTGACGGGACAAGATGTTCACATACTTGAAAATGTTTGGCAACGTAGAGATACAGGTGATGTTGATTGAAACCATTGATAAAGGTGTGAAGCATTAGAGAAAGGGCTTAGATCTAGCTCCAGGGAGCACCAATGTTGAAAGGCAGATGTAGAAAAGAGAAAAAATTTGGGGAGATTCATAAAAGAAGTTCTGAAAACTGGTCCCAGTGATACCTTGGTTAAGAAATATGTGTACTACATAGAGACCTCTGAAAGGTCGGAGACAATAGTGTTCTAGAGATGCCTCTCTGATTGTTAGGGAGTCACGTGCTGTGGGTAAGAGCTGGCAAATGAAGGAGGCCAGGGCCAAGCCAAAAAGATGCAATAGTTGTATCATAGAGAAGCAAAGAGAGGCACCGGATAGAGGCAATACAAACAGATTCTGCTCATACTATGTTGAAATGAGAATCCAGTGAGAAGGAGGCCCAGACTCTGCAGCTACTTTTCGGAGTAAAAAATCCAGCACTCAGGAAACTGAGGCAGAAAGACTGCTGCAAGTGTGAGACTAGCCTGAGCTGTACAGTGAGAGCTTGCCCAAAGGTCATTATTACCCTTTAGGTTGGGCCTTACCAAGAAAGCCTACAGCTGGATTTAATATCTTCTGCTTGCCCATCTCAGATCTAAATTGGTTTGAAACAATGTACATATGGGGCTCACCCTTTGCATCCCTCAGACTTGCACAGAACACTTTGATACTCCACCTACCTATGAGGATTTCTCAGAACATTTGCCCATGAGAGTTCACCCCCTCCTTCCAGCCGAGCAAAAGAAATTACAGCCTCATCTATGAGATGCAGAACTAATTTGTTGCTTGGCACTGCCCCAGGTCCACAGGCCTGATTCATTCTGTCAAGCTGTGTGCCAGCAGTCTCTATTCAGAGCCAGGTGATGCTGTGTCCCTGGAGACCATGCCGCTTTGCCCACTACTTAAGCTTAATTGGGAGCAACTTCCTGCGTGACGATGCTCACATTAAAAATACCTTAGGATGGCACCTAAGGTCTGCCCATTCACCATGTGCCAAGAAACGCCTGACTTGATTCCAAACAGAAACCACAAGTAGGCAGCTCCAGGTCCCCTTGGATTGCCACTCCACATGCACTGTAATTAGTGGGCTTCTGAGTCAGTTGCTCTGTCTAAGAATGGAGCTGGGACGACAGGAGTGGGGCTGTGCTCGTTCCCCAGCATTGTAGCATAGGTGGAAACATCAACCCTCGGCTTCTCCCAGATCGTGAGAATGTCTAGCTTTTTGTTGTTCTTTTGTTTTTGTTTGTTTGTTTTTATTTTTTTGTTTGAAATATACAGACATGTTTCCAGGACTAGAGGGAGGGGAGTGGCCTGTCGTGAGCAAATGACTTCTTAAGATCAGGAGCCTCTGAAATGAGCTTCCCAGAAAAACAGCATCTTAGAGAAGGTATTGTGGTTTGAATGAGAATTACCCCCCATGGGCTCAAATATTTGAACACTTGGTCCCCAGTTGGTGGAAATGTTTGGGAAGAATTAAGCATTTTGGGAGGTGTGTCACTGGGCTTTTGACTCCCTGCTTCCATACTCCCCACCATAATAATCATGGACTCTAACCCTCAGAAACTGTAAGCCTGAATAAACACTTTCTTTTATGTAAGTTCCCTTGGTCATGCTGTCTTATCACAGTAGTAGAAAAGTAACTATGTCAAAGGTAACAGCCTCAGTTGGAAATTGAATTTGTATCTGCACCGCTGTGCCAGGTCTGCTTGATCTTGGGCAAGTCAGCTGACTTCTCCAAAGCATAGATTCTCATCCATAATATGAGGATAGCTGCATCTGCCTTGTGAGACACCAAGACACAGTATACTATTCATAACCTACTGGATGAGATTCTTGACACCCAGAAAGCACTTAGTAAATGTTCTAATGATAATATATGTAAGATCATAGGCTGTCATCTCAGAAATCAAAAAAAGAAGTGAGGTAACATTTATGTCTAGTGGTTTGGATATTTGTATGCCTGGAAGTGAAGGGCTGAACATTTTTTTAAGGTCCCCTTCTGTTCTGATTCTATAAGCATCTAACTTCTAATCACATGCTTCTTTACTCCACAAGCCCTTACCTATAGTTCAAATTACACTGTATGTAAAGGTAAGCAAGCTTTACAGCACACACACACACACACACACACATTTGCACACTCACTCTCTTGCCTCACATACAAATTCTTCACACTTATTTCTGAGAAACCATACCTGACATACTTTCCACATCAGAATCTTCTTACACCTGCTTCCAGTCTTCCCCTCCTCCCTTCCTCCTTCAGCTCATTGGGGAGCCTGCACAAGTGGACACCAACTCCTGTTCCACTCCAACATACCCGTGCACTGTGTGCAGCTAGCTGGAAAGGAACTGTGCCTATGTTTTATATTGATGAGGGATTTTTCCATGTCAATTGTTTTATCACCTCTGCATGTTTGCTGTGTCTCTTAAGTATGGTTCCTGGGTCCACGGTTCTGTTTCTTCTTCTATTTATGTCTTCTGTCTTCTATTCACTGAATTGCCAGCACACTGTGACTGCTTTTGACTGGTAATTAAAATGGAGAAAGATGGCTGTGTGGACAGGCAGCTGGATCTGCATCTTGAATTTGCAGAATTGACAGCGCTGTATTCAAAGAGTCAGGACTTGGCCATCACAGAAGCACGTCAGCATTTAGACACTGAGTAGCATTTGGTATTTATGTTGGAACGCAGTCCTTGTGAACAGAACTGGGAACCCTTAAGGAGTCCCAGACAAGATGAAATACCAAATTGGCTTTATTATCAATATAACTCCGAAAGTTAAAGATATGTATCCAATGTGCCATGCTGCTGGTAACTGTGGATTTTATCCAAGGAATCAGAAAAGTTTAGATCCAGCTGGTACTTCCTGAATCCTTCATCAATGCAGTTCTCGAAGTGGGATTTTAACCTGAATTGCATTATCTTCCTCCTACCTGTTCTTATCTTGCTTTAAATGAGTTCCAGTGACACTCAGCAATTTGCCATTGGTTTCCTTGGTTACCAATGACTTTCTGGTTTTGTTTTTTCTTTTTTTTCATTTGTAAGTTTCTAGTGTTAAACAAAATATCTCTCTGCTTTTGTGTTGTATTGCTAAAGGTTAGAACGAGTGATTGTGCTTTTGTCTCCAGAAAAGCATTGCATTTTGTTTTTTCAATAAAATCACTACAATAACAAAAGAATAGAAAAGGCCCTTGGGAGTCTTCCATGCTGGCGAGGTTTCATTTCTCTTGTCACAGATTTCAAAATTTTGACATTTGATTTAAAACTTTATATAACCAATCTGATTACCCCTCCCCCCAAAAAAAAGCAATTTGAGCTTCTCTGGCTAAATAAAATACATAAGACTACCACTACTAATATTTTTTTTATTCAGCATCCTTGAAAGGACTAAATGTGCATATATAAATTCCAGGGGAACCAGGAGAAATGGAAATCAAGGACTGTGGATGAAAAGCCTGCTCTATACAGGCATCTATTTTGGTGTGGTTGCTAAGGATCATTCTACACAGCAGTGAGTTCAAATGAGCTTTGCCCTAGTGAGGCCCAGTGTGGGCCACAGTGCCTTGGGGGCTGGGAACTGCTTTCAGGAGTGTGACCCTGGGGTCTGCTGACCAGATCTCCCGGAAGAGGCTGGTGTGCAGCTCTGGGGCAGTGGGGGTTATGTGGTATACATAGCATCATTCCCCTCTGTGGTCCCCAAGAGGATACAAAAGGTGTCTGTCCCTTTTAGACACAGGTCAGCACGAGGCTGGCCTGCCAAGAGGAATCTATAGCTTACTCAGACTACCCACCTTGGAACTTTCACCTTTGAATTTCTCAGACTCCTGTAGGTCTCTCATTGAGAAGTGTGGGCCTACCTGGCTGAATACCTCCTAAGACCATTCACAATGATGTTTTATTTTCCTTTCAAGACTCATACAGCTAGAGTGACTATTGTCCTAAAAACAATAAAATAGTAACTGCCAGTGAGAAAGGGAGCCCTTTGACTTGTTTGTGGGAGTGTAAATTACCACAGCTACCATGGAGAACAGTACACAGATTCTTCAAAAAACTTAAACTGCCATGTGCTCCAGCTATTGGACCTAAGCTATAGATCTAAAGAGAATGAAATCAACATGTCAAAGAGTTAGCTGTGTATTGATGAACTATTTCCACACCCAAAATATGAAATCGACCTAAGTGCTCATGAAAGAGTGAATAAAAACAACATCTAAGTTATGTACACATGGTGGAGTGGAGTATTATCCAACCACAAGAAAAGGATGAAATCCTATCATTTGCTGCAAAATAGACAGAACTGGTGAACATCGTTTTAAACAAATTAACAGAGCTCCAGGGAACATGTTATGACTTGAATGTGAGAAGTCTCCCATGGGCTTATGTGTTTGAACACTTGAATCCCAACTGGTGATCCTCTTTTAAGAGGTGAAGCCGACTTGAAGGGAGTGAGTCACTGGGGAGCAAGCCAGTGAGCTACAGCCTGGTCTCTCCACTTCCTTGTCCTTTGAGATGTGAGTGAACGAAGCCTTATTATGTTCCTGCCACCATGAGTTCTGCCACCTTTCCTCCCCATGGACTGTACAGGCTTCAACTGTGAAGCAGAACAAATTCTTCTTCCCTCATGTTGTTTCTGTCAGGTCTTTTGTCATGGCAACAAGAGAAGTAATAAAAGGACAAGTGTCATGTGGTCTCATGTGGAAATGTAGACATTCAGAAAAGGAAAAGAGAAGAGAGGAGGAGTGCAGAGAAGAAAGGGAAAGTCAGTGTGGCAGAAGAGAGATTATGAAGGAGTGGGAAAGGTGGTGTGGGAGTGAAGTAGAAGAAGGGAGGTGGATATGATGAATACAATGGGCCCTGCTGATGTGTGTAGACAACTTGTTTTAACACTAGTGGTTAAGGACACCATGCAGGTGAGTTTTTCATGTGGACACCATAGTAAATTGCTCTTCTAAGGAAATGTTACAATAGATATCACTTCCCTTTGGAGCCCAAGTTACTTGCATTTTCTAAACTTTTGAATACCTGTAAGTCCATATGTGAAAAACATGTCTAGCTATAAAGTCCTGGCCTCTTGTCTACCTTGTTCAAAGGTAATTCCTTGTGCCTTAGCTTTGTGAATGCTGGGGTTACAGGGGTGCACCACCAAGACTGGCCTACCTGATTCTGTTAGCTCAGTTTCTCCACATATCTCTATTTATTTTTAATCATGCATAACCTAACAGAACCATTAGAGCTAAGAAACGTTGTGTGCATGCTAACTGATGTTGAACCTCTTCACATGGTCTTTAAGCATCGAAACATTGTCACCAACATGTTTCATAGCCATGTACCCTTTAAAATAGTAGTAGCAGTTTATACAACCAGTCTTTGAAAAATTCAGAAGGAATGGGAAGCTGCTGGTGGAAGCTCTGCCTCTAGAAGCATGCTCTGTTACCGGTCTATTGGTAGCATCAACTCTTTAAGGACCATGGCATTGGGAAGGTTAAGTTCAAGTTTGATTCTTCAGGCAGAAAGTCACTGGTTGAAATTCACATTGGGGATCAAAAATAAAATCCAGTTTTTAAAAGGTTTCTTTTGAATGTATAGAATCTAGTTTAATAGCTTTAATGTGAACGAACAGCATATTGAATCCCTAGAGCAGCCCTGTGAGGCATTCCTCTTGTACTGATACTTGTGAGGTTGACTACTTGGCCAAATGCATGAAGGTACCTGAAGGACAATACTGACCTGCTTCCAAACCAACGGCCTTGACAAGCTGACTTACAACCTGGTTCTCTCCTCTCTAGCTCTCCACTTTCTCCTCCCTCCCCATCTCTCTGACACAAACACACACACTCACACACACTCTCATGTACACTCACACCCTCACACACACACTCACTCACTCACACAACTCCTCTTCTTTTCTATCCCTCCCTCCTGCCTCCTCCCTCTTCCACTCTCATGACCTTCCACTTTCCCTCACCCTCTGACCCTTCTTCCTTCTCCAGAGCTCCCTTTTCAGTCTGCTACAGACTTCGCCTTCCCAGATCAAAGATCATAGCTTTAAACTCTCTCTTCCCACTGTAGGAAATGTCCACAATCACATCCAACTTGAACTATTGTAACAATTCTGACTATTGAATAATATCCCATTTTATTTGGGTAGTAACTTGCCAGTAGAGAGCAATTATGATGATATGTGGGCCACTTAATCAAGCATTTTTCTGGAGACACTAATGCAGCTTTTTCAATGCTAAGATTTTGGCAGAAAAGAAATGAGGGCATAATATTAAATCATAAAGTGTTCACTGAAAGAAAATAATACATGATTTCAAGTAAAATTATTAAAAGCACTCAAACTTCTTACACCTTTGCAGTTAGAATTCCTTAGTTTTTAGTACTGACTTACATAATGCTCAAATAACACTTCATGCATCATTAAATATAGATGCACACCATATATATTTATTCTTGTGAGTTCTGTTATGACTTCTTTTAAATAAAGAGTGCATTTTTCAGATAGACCAGGAAGGAAGACTCATGGGAAATACTTTTTCCTAATATTGTACACATACATCCTTCTAAATTTTTTTTGTTCAAGTATAACTTTTAAAACATGTTGACCTGGCCTTTTGGCTACACAGTGAGTCTGTGAAATCAGTTTGGCTCATCTCTGAATTACTCAGGATACACATGAATGGTGTCAGTGGTCCTCCATCTTCAATACTGGAATATGTATTTTAAAGGCGGCTCGTTGGGTTGTGCTCCCAGATTCAAGTTCAGTGTATATAGATTGGACTAAAAAAATCTGGATTTCTTATAAGTACTCCAAGAAACTCTGGCACTAACGGTCCTCAGAAGTTTCTCTTTAAAAGTTGCCTGAGATGAAAGAGCAAATACAACAAAGCCAATTTACTGTATTAAAACCCCGTGTGTGAAATAGAGATCTGGTAAGGCTCAAAGAGGTCTTCCTTCCACATCAGCGGTCCAGAGCATGCCTGTGCATACAGTCATATGCCTTTCCACATGGCCTTCCCATGTTGAAACCCAATTTATCTTCTTGTAGGCATCCTTCAGAACCTGCTTGGGATAGGCAGAGTGTCGCATCCCTTGCTCTGCTATTTGACATGTGTGCCACATTGAAAATATGGCCAGTTCAAGATCCATTCATGCTCCATTAGCTGGTTGTTCCTCTCTGGTGGGCTTCATCTCATATCCCCAGTGATCTTCTGACTCCAGTACCTGAAATTCCAAAGGTGTCTCCTATATATAACAACACTCCAGTTGTAGAGCCAAGGTCTGGTCTGCAACCATCTTTCAACTGCTCAGTGCTCCTTCTCTGACAATAGAACCCCACTTTCCCTTTTGTAAATCATGAGCTTTTTGATGCCTTCTCAGACACCCCTTGACACGCTAGGTAGCCACATGCTTGTTTTTGTTTTGTTTTGTTTTCTGAATGCTTCTGGTGACCTAAATACACAGATGAGGGGGAGTTTCTTAGCATAATTAGGGGAATTATTTGAGAATCCCAAACAGACTGTGTTTTTCAACACAAAAACTAAAACCATTAGCCTAAGTACCCTAGTGTAATGCTTCACATGAGCAACTAAACTGCATGCCAAGTGACCTTCTCAACTGCTGCTTCTCAAAACCCCAGACAGAACTATTAGGGTTTAAAAGGCTGCTTGGCCTTGGCCTGGCTTAGCCACAGCCAGAAAACCCTTCTATTTAGAGAGAAAAGTTTAGAAACAGGCTCTACTGTGCCTGCTCTCCCCGATCTCTCACGAGGGGCCTCACTGTCACTGTTTTCCATGATCATAATGAGTTGTTGCACATATATTTCCTTTCAGCCCTTGAGTTTCTCACCCTTTTTTTATGAAATTGAAACTGATACAGAGAAAGTGGTCGGTTCACCATCTGCTTTGTCAGCACAAGCAGCCTACCTCATCCATCTCCTCTTCCTGGCTGAGATCCCTTCTGAATCATTCTTGGCTGGAAGGAATAATGAGTGTTTCCCTTCACGAGGATTGGGAGATTTTTAGTCATGCAGGGCTGCCTGTTTGTCTATTTCTATCAACTGGATGCAAATTTAGCAGAAGGACATGATTTGTGGGTCCGCATGCATTAGCAAGTTCTGTATAAACACTGCATTGTGAGCTTCCTGTTCACCTTCTGTTGTATGTGAAGGCAAAAGGAATGTTATTCTTTAGTCAATGTCAATTAAACCATCCTTGAAAAGTTTCATCTTTGCCTTGAAGGTTCTATTTATAACCACATTTGCGTAGCTTTTTTTTTTTTTTTTTTCAAAAACTGCTACGTTTGGCCTCATGACACAGTCCTTTGGGCATTCAGAATCATCTCATTTTGCATTATGTAGAAGTCAAATTGTTTTTCAAGTACTCTGTCATACACCTTTATTGTGCTTCTCTTTTAATTACATTAGACCATTTTCCCTAAAAGTGGATACCACACATCTATACCACACATCTTCGTAGTCTACTAAGAATAGCAGTTCAGGTGGCCTGGATCTTCAACCTTGAGCTGTTGCTTGCTGGCAGTGTGGTCACGGATCTATCTGATGTCTATTAGTAGTCACACATTTGTTTTTCTTGATGGAGAGGGTGTCTCTGAATCAGAGAGTATGAGCACTGGTATCAGGAAGCCTTGGATGTACTACAGTAATGATCCATGAGGTTTCTGAGCCTATGGTTCAGTGCCATTAAGATGATGTCAAAGGAAAATTAGGTTCTTATGAAGAGGTGATGGCAGCTGGAGATCTGGAGATACGGTTGTAAACTACATACAGAAACCTCATTGGTTCCAGTAGTCTGATAAATACATTTGCATAGCTTTTTTAATGCTACATTTGGCCTTATAATATGTCCCTTTGGGCAATCACAGTCACCTCATTTTGCATAATGCAGAAGTCAAATGGTTTCCTATGTACTTCATCATACATCTTTACCCTGCTCCTCTTTTCTGATGTGTGGGAAGGTAGCTATCCAGCCCACCAAGCATATTCTTTCTTAGAGTCATTTTCTTCAATAAATGCAATGTCAATACTTCAACAAGAGGACCTGACTCACTTTAGAGAAAGAGAGAACATTGAACCATTTTTGTGCCTGCTATTCCTGTAAGCTACAGACAATAAAATCAGAAGTGAAAATACCTAAACCCTGACTCTTGTACCAGTTTACTTTGTTGATGGAGGAGAAAAAGATACTTCCGTGTCACATTGAGATGAGGACAAGGAACAGTAGGTTTGTGTCCTTCATAACATGGAGGACACTTTGAGAGCAGGTCACAGCTTGTGACTGGGATGTGTATAGTTCTGATGATGTGTTCAAACTGAATATTCTTACAGATGATGATTGTGGAAGTCTATTACTACTTGCCATACCTGTCATTGGTCCAGGTATTTTTCTATTTTTTTGTACTTTATTTTTGTTTGTTTTATTGGATTTTTTTTATTTTATGAATTTCACATCATGTGCCCCATTCCTTCTTATCTCCTATCTCCTCTCAGACCCACACTCCACCCTCAAAACCTCTCCCAACATAAAAAAAAAAAAAAATCTTGTTGTGGAAGCTGTAGTATGTCTCAGTGTGCCCCACAATATTCCATTTTGTCCGCACATTTTTGCTTGCAAATGTTGATTATAATGACTCCTTGGACTGTTATGAGGTATCTGGCTTCTGCTACTTTGTCAATATTGGAACCTCATTGGGTCTCTTCTCAGACATGCTGTTATTGTCCTGTGTCGTGGAGATCCAGTAGTTTTGGGTATGTGGAACTGGCCTCTTCATGTACTCCAGCAGTTCATTCATGGGGATGGGTGAACTCAAAGCCCTGGTTCTGGGCCTGCAACCCCCAAATGCAGGGTCTACTCTCCCGAGTGCTGCAGCAGGTAAGGGGCTAGACCAGCTCTTTTGCTCTCAGATCCCTTCAGGGTCAACTGTCCCTCCTGCTACCTGTGTTGAGGTCACCAGAGAGTGGAGGGGATCTCTCTCATGCCAACACCACTACAAAGCAGACAAAAGGCTGGCTCTCTCACACACATATACACCATTGGGGCTGACTCACTAACATTCACACATACAGGGCCAGGCAGGGTTCTTCTAGCCCCTAGCTTGCTTCTTGGCCTGGGTGCCCATCTGGTACTTGCCTAGTGCTGGACTGGTGGCCATCACAGGCTAGCTCCCTGTCCAGGCCCCCTTGCACAGAACTGGTGGTGGTCTCAGGCTTGCTTTTTTTCGGGGAATGTTAGGCTACTATAGGCTACTACTACATTCAGAACACTGAATGTAGACATAGTCACTCTCCTCTATGCTACCTACTGATGATGCACATGTGACATGCAGCCACATCTGCAATGCCTCTAGGGGCAGAGGTCCAGCTATTTTTCTTTCTTTTTTTATTTTTTTCTTTTTTTTAATTTTGTGTTTATTTATTACTTCAAGTTACATCTCCATCACAGTCCCCTCCCTCCACCCTTTCTGGTCCCACCCTCTCACCCTCTCCCCCTTCTCCCATCTATCCTATTCCTCTAATGTGGGGTGCCCCTACATATCAGCCCCCCTCGGTTCATCAGCCAAACCACAAGGACATCTCCTCAACTATGTTCATAGCAGCTTTATTTGTAATAGCTAGAAACTGGAAATCCAGATGTCCCTCACCGACAAATGGAAAAAAAAAACTGTGGTACATTTACACAATGAAATGATACTCAGTTATCAGAAACAAGGAAGGAAATAATGCAATTTCCTGCCAAATGGATGGAACTAGAAAAGCTCATCCTGAGTAAGCTAACCCAGACCCAGAAAGATGCACATGGCGTCTATTCACTTATAACTGGATTTTAGACATATATTACAGGATAACTATACTAAAACCAACAGACATGGTTGGAACAAGAGCATAGACTTTGTTACCTATTAGTGGGACACTTTGCCCTAGAGGAGCTGCCATGTAGGCCCCTTATATAATGGGTCCAGGTATTTTTCAAAGACTGTTTGAGAAAATCCTCCCAAGGATGCAATGATGTGGATGCTGTTAGTGTTAATTTCTATTTTCCAGATGAAGACATGGATGCAATGACCTTTGATAACATTCAGAATGTTACAGAGGTAATAAATGGGAGTATCTAGAATTGAACTCAGGTAGCTTGTCTGTCACTCATGAGATGCTCAGCTCCCAGAGAGATGTCCAGGCCTCACAAGCACTTGATAGAATGTCATCCAATGGATGATGCAAACAAAGATCACCCAAACAAATAAAGGTACATTGGACTAGCTTACTAGAGAGAAAATGAGTGTCCTGAATTTGTGGGGATCTTTTAATTCACACTTTGTGAATTTGGGGAAAGGATCTTCCCAAATACTGGCTCAACATAAATTAATGAAAGCAAAAAAAAATCTATGTAATGGGAGTTAGATCAATATAAATTAGTTTTAGTGAATATCTAGGGGCTTTTGATATGGTGTCTTAAAAGGGGGCATGAAGATCTGCCTGGCACCTGCGGACACTTGGCATGGCAGCATATGGACTAAAAACAGGGTTTATGGTTTGGCACATTTTCTGGTGCTAATGGGCAAAGCCAAGGTTAGACTGAAGCCAGGTGAAACAAGGAAAGACCCTATTTAAGGATGAAGTGGGCAGAGCCCAAGAGTTTCCATGCTAAAGATGCCAATTGGCTTGTATCATCTGATGGAGAAAATGCTGGCAGACAGAAAAGCAGATCTCAAATGGAGGTGAAAAAATGTCAGCTTTGATCCTTCAAGGGAACAGCTTTTACCATGAAGCAGAAAGAAGCTGGCGAGCACAAAAGGCCTCAGCAAGGGAGCCAAAAGCCAAGGACTAAAACTCTGTGGCCCAGCTTTTGCCCTGAGGGGTTCAACCAGTTTAAACAGTGGCCTGAATAGAACTGCAGCCAGCCCCAATGACTGCGGCAGAGTGGCTGAGTGGCTAATACAAACTGACAAAGTTAGTCTACAGACAGCTGAGGCTCCAGAGAGATGAAATCCTCAAGACTCATTTAAAGTGAGGCTGCCATAACAATGTAGTAACCAATTTACCCTAAAGGACCTACATCTGAGGTTTTCCTGAGGGAAGACTGTTGACCAAGTGCCATAAAGGATCTACTCCTGAGGTGTTCCTGATGACTGAGGACCTTCTCCAGAGACTGTATCCTTCTAAATGGTTAGGGTTAGTTGTTAGATAATAGATGTTTACAGTTATTAATAGGGTTAGTTGTTAGGTAATAGGGGTTTATAGTTATTTTTAGGGCTAGTTGTTAGGTAATAAGTGTTTATATTTTTATAAGTGCCTATGTTATTAATAGATATATTTTCTATTAAAGGTTCAACTTCAGTGTGGTCACCATTAAAATTATTGATTTTTAATATTTTGAATCAAACAAATATTAGCCAGTTTGGTATCCATAATAATTTTACTGACACATTCTTTTCTTTAAGTCACTACAAAGATTTCCACCCTACGGACTGGAGAGATAGCTTCTCAAGTCTATAATTCTAGCCCAGAAGACACCCATAGATAATGGCAGAGTATGGTTCATTCCAGTAAAACTATTTACAGAACAAGTAGCTAGCTGTGTTCCACCCACAAGCCATGATTTGCTAACTCCTACCCTTAGGTCTTTGAATCTTCTTTAGAACATGAAAAGAGATCTGCATACTCTCTCTCTACTAAAACCTTGCCCCCAAAGTGTCACATGCCTCTTGAACTGATAACTATTTATGCACCTCGTGGCTTCATCTTTATGCACTGGTTCCTGCAAAATGTAGTGTGGAGATGGAAAGCCACTTCCCAGCAACAGTCTTACACCATGGAAGAGAAACAAAGATTGACATTTAAACATTTCAGCCATAAAAAAATCCCACACATGGGATATATGGATCTGTTGGTTCTATGAAAGGAATGCACACTGAGTTTCAGATTTCTTAACAGCAATACCATATTTTAGCACTTAATCACTAATTTTCCTGGTTTTTTATTGAAATATGTTATTAATCTATGAATGTAATATCAAATAAAAAGTATTACTGGTTAGTGTGAAAATACCATGACTAAAGCAACTTTAAGGAGAAAAATGGTTTATTTTATCTTACATCAGGGCAGGGCAGGAGTAGCAGCTGGAATCAGGTAGGAGGTCAACCTGGCCATTAGAAGCAGAAATCTCATTTCATCTTCTCAGAGAAAGCACAGAGAGATACAGAACATGGGGTCAGGCTCTAAATCCTCAAAGTTCACCTCCAGTGGCGACTTCCCTCCAGCAAGGCTCGATTTCCTAGAGATTCCATAACCTCTATAAACACCAACACTAATTGGGAACCAAGTCTTCAATATGTGGACCCTTGAGAGACATTTCTCCTTCAAACTCCCACAGTAGTGGTTGTGCATTTATAATTACTAATTAGCTTTTCTATACAGTCTTCTCTAGACTACTCAACAGGCTGGTCCAATGCATGAAGATCATACATTGAAGTATTTTTGTGACTAGAGTGCTTTCTGCAGGGAAAAGGGAAAATACATCTCAGACTGAAAACAAAGCCTACTGTTAGTTCCATTCAACTAAAACCACAATGTTGAGATTTTTCATTTTTTTTAAATCAAGAAATTTTGAGTAGTTTGCTCAGTGACTGAATATTCCGTGTATGTACAACCTGTGTTGCTGACTACAAAACAATTGAGCCGTGTCTAAAGCAGCAAGAGCTGTTGTGTACAACCAGTTCACACATATGCCTTGGTCGTAGCTTGTTTGGCGTGAAATGTGACCTTTCAGTAATGATCTCTACTCAAAGCTGAGTTTCTTTAGATATGTGAGGAAGGAATGACTCATCTCTACTGGACTTTGAATGAGGGAAGAGTGGATCTGCTTTGTCTGACGTTTTCCAGTGTCTTTTTCTCTTTACTAGCAGGGAAGACTTTCTGCCTCCATGCCATACTGCAGTTTCAGCTGCTGTTAACCTCCTCAGAGTTCTTCTTTAGACATAACACTATAAACCACAAACTCGCTGCAGGTTTTCCCTACTTTACCTTTGTGAATCTGACTCAAAACATTGCAGCAATTTCTGGTGGAACCTTTTATACAGGTGCAAATTTGCAATCACTGAGTCCCTCCTATAATTATCCATTTCATGAGGGAGATGCATGATACCTGTTACATAAGAGCACATAAAGGTGTTCTATGGTGGCTGTGCCCACATACTTGTCATCACAAATCACTTTCACACTCTCTGTCTGTATTAAATATCACATGCCATGGGCCATTGCTGTCACTTTATAGATTTGACTTTTCAAGCTCACATCCCAGCAGCTGCTTCTATGCCCCTGGGTGTTTACGCCTGTAATTTAGATTAGCTGCCCAAGTAAGATCAGAGCCATCTGAGTGATGAACCTGTAGCCTGATTAGCTTATCTTTCTGTAAGGCCTTCACCACCAGATCAACAGTTTGAATAGTTAATATTTGTTTTTCATTTAGTGCACAACAATGAACTTACCACAACACCTAAGGATAGCAATAACTCAGGTTAATATGGCATTACACTTGCAATTTACAACTTACAGAGTTTTTTCTTTCTTTGTTTTGTTTTGTTAATACAAAGGGAATGTGTAGACCTTTCCACTATATGGTCATATGCTGACATCAAAATCTGGCTCCAGCACTAACCATTAACTAGTTTGGTAAACTTCCCATTTAAGCCTTGGTTTTCTTATCTGCAAAAGAAAGACATAAAGAGCCCAAATTTACTCAGGATCTTCAGGAACTAAGCACAGGAACAACCTTTCTCTAGTCATTATTTAATGTCTTTCTAATGATAGACCAAGACATTATTATACTAGTTTTATAATTTATGTGGAAAATTGATGATTGAATTCCTTTTTCTGTTCTAGCATCAATGTCATATTTTATTTATAGTAATTTTTTATTTCCTTATGTTGCCTTAATAGATAGATCATAATGGGAATACGCAAGAGCTGTTGGTACAATAAAGTAGGAGGTTTATTTTTCATATCATTTAATTTCTTTTACTTTAATTTACAATTTTTTTTACTGGGGGTACAATAGTTGCTTATGAAAGTTTCTAGAGCAGAACTTAATCTAGGTTGTATGCAGGGCTGATGTTCAGCTCAGACTGAACAAAGTGGTGGACAGTTTGATTTTACGCAGCTGTATCCCTCCAACTCATCAGTATCCTGCTGACTGAGATGTCAGATTTTTTTTTCTTTTGTTCCAGGAGAAATGATTTGAGCTCTGCAGCTCCTGTCCTCTAGTTGCACTGACCATCTTATTTTATAATCCAGCTGCTAACGAGGTTATAGATAGATGGGGAGCCCTTCAGGCCAGAATTCATATCCTACTTCATGTTTGTATTCTCTGCTCCTAACACAGTGAACATGTTTAATAAAAGCTCCAGTGAGTGATAAGCGACTGAAGAGTGATAAAAAGCCAAGGCTGAGGGCAACGAGTAATCCCTCCAAGGTCACCTTCTAGGAAGTGGCAAAGACAGGTCAAGCTCCTCTTCTTTGTCTTAGACAGGTGAAGAGGACATGAACATTGTAAGACGATGACTGCCAGGCATTTAGCCTAAGCGCCAGTGACTGACATTTCTCCTTCTATTGAATGGAGTTATGCCTGAGACATGCATGACTTCTCTTAGTCATGGTGTATGTGAACACCTTGCAGATCACCTGAACCGCCATAGTGTGCCGTTCCCTTCTGCCTGCATCTTTCCGCCCCTGCCATTCATCACCCTGTGCATGGCTTTATAAATGCATATAAAGAAATGGTTGCATATTACTGCCCTGCTTTGGAGAGCAACAAAGCTCTCAGGAGACCTACATCTTCATCTCTGCCTAGTCAATAACAGAAAACATACCCACTTCTCCCCTATTTTAAACTGCAAAATAATGCTCCCCACTTAACCTTTTCAGCTATGGCTTACTTCCTAATTAATTTATATTTATGTATGAATCTCATTATGGTAGCCAAGGGATCCCCTGTGAGCTCACAGCCTGCCCTTCAAATGAGGTTTTATAGTTTAAAAGGCTGGGGATGCCCTGAAATCTGATGTAATCATATTTTTTTAACTCTAGGAATATAGGAAAGATTTTATACACGAGTCCAGGGTGACTTAGCTACAAATTTACAAAGCTTTTGTTTGACTTAAGAAGCTCCCAAGCTAGAATATTAAATAAATAACTTGCTTTTGCTTCCACCGTGTGTTCTCACCTAACACTTTTTTAAAGGCCATTGATTTTATACAATCTTTGCTTGAAATGGCTGGTGCATGATCAGAGATCCTTTTAATCAAAGGTGACATGCAGTGAGCCTTCTGACTGGTGGTTACTGCCCATCTCTACCCTTTGCTACATGCACTGCGTGAAATCTGAGCTCAGTGAAGCCAGATGTGATGCTTTTTATGTTTTTCAAAAGCAATGTATATAGGATGGGAAGGGGAGCTTTTGTTTGTCTTTAGAGAAATGTGCAACAAAGAGACCACACTCCAGGAGACAGTCCAGTGGTTGTCTGCTAGAGACTGCAACTGCTACATGAACTGGAAGATATTGCCCATAAAAAGCTGTGGGTCTTATGGGTTGAAGCCAGAACATTGTCAAGTAGTATCAAAACCACCAAATGTCAAGAAAACAACAAAAACATATATTTGTGTTTTGAAATTAGAGCTCACACTGTCCTTGGGCGTGAAATGAAAGCATAGAACCTGTATCTGACCTGTGTTAGAACTGTGGCTATGTGGTTCTTTGCTCATCTTCATCAAACATTACTGCCTGTGCCATCTAACAAATGAAGAAACTGGATAGTTGAAGAGGACTTTAGCAGGGCTCCTAAGGTCGCTGGGGAAGGAGACAGACTGCACATGCTCAGTTTTCACAAGATCTTTTTGCCATTGAGGCTTTTCTAGAAACAGACAGGAGAGTCCAACAATAGAGGCTGCCTGTGCTCTGTTAGGAAAATCTGGGAACACATCCGTCATTCCAGAACCAATCATATGTACTGGAAATCCCTGGCTTTTCCATTCGGTCCGGTCAGTTCATGTACAAATCTCACTGACAATCACAACATACAGTAAATGAGATCCCAGACAGGCTATTTTTTTTTTTAAGCTCAAATTTTTAAAAATGTTTCTTGAAAAAAAGAAGTGTGGTTATTTGATTCACCTTAACATGGCAAAGTGACTTGTTGCAGCCTAAAAGTCAAGAGTTAAACTATGAGAAAAAAAATGACTACATAAAATTTTAGTGTCTCTATACTTCAGAGACCATCATAAATAAAATTTGAATAAAAAACAATTTTAATGCTCTAAGAAAAGAGGAAAGATTTCATACACAAGTCTAAGGTGACTTAGCTATACATGAAATGAAGGTTTTGGGTTGACTTAAGAAGTTCCACAGCTACAATATTCAATACAAGATAACTTGAAATGGTCTCAGCCATATGTTCTCATCTACACTTTTGAGAGGACTGTTGATTTCATACAATCTTGTGCTTAAAATGGCTGTCAAAAATTGGGAAAAAAAGTTTCTATGTGAATAAGTTTTTTGTCAGTATACAAAATACCTGAGATAATAAACTTACAAAAAGAGAGTTGGTTGGGTTTTGTTTTGTTTTATTTTTGTTTTTTGTTTTTGTTGTTGTGGGGGTTTTTGTTGTTTGTTTTATTTTGGGGGTTTTGAGACATGATTTCTCTGTGTAGCCCTACCTGTCCTCGAACTCATTCTATAGACCAGGCTGGCCTCTAACTCACAGGGATCAGCCTGCCTCTGCATCCCAAATGCTGGGATCACAGGTGTACACCACCACCACTCAGCAAGAAATTTTATTTTAGTTCATGGTTTTGGATAGTCTTGTTCATGATCAGTTTGTGAATTTGCTTGAGGCTGGTGGAAAACATGTGCATCAGAGCAAACCTGTTTAGCATGCACCAGGTTGCAAAACAAAAGGGAAAGCATTTGAACCACCCATAGAGGTCAGGAACTCACTAGGGGCTATAAAGAGGGACTTTCAGGGGAGAGGAAACTGGATGTATTGGTATAAAGGGAACTGTGGAAGGGAAGGGTTAAACTGGGGTGGGAAGTGGAGAACAGAGTGGAAGAGGGGTATGGAGAAGGATAAATAACACTAAAGACCTTTTGAAAGTACCCTATGGAAACCTACTACTGTAGAACATACACACACACACCTGTGCGCACATACACACACAGAGAGAGGGAGTGAGAGACACAGGAGTTACACTACAACAGGGCAGCAATGACCCTATTAGATACCAAGGCTAACAAATAAAAAGCACAGTGCCAGGAGTGAGTTGTTAGCCAATGAGGTCCCATAGACCTGCAAATATTAGAAGCTATTGCTTGCTGTTGCTCTTGGTTTCTCCCAGAACTTGAAGGAAGACCATATTGTTGAAGATACCACACACTTGAGTCATAGAACATAATTAAATCATGCTGGTATGGACCTGAAAGCTTCACCCCTACTGGTTAGCTTTCATAGTGCTGAAAGGTGCTACACAATCTACTGAAAGATTAAGTAATTATCAATCTTACCCAAATATGAACCCTACAATCTACAATAATGACTAGTCTGGCAAGATATGCCAACTGGTGCAATACTGGAACAAACATCATGGGAGACACCAACCACTTTCTGATTGAATTTAAGTTTCACTCCAAAACATTATCAGGGCAAGAACCTATAGCTAGACAGGTGATAGGGGTGATAGGCATGTACAGATCACAGGGAGAACCTACTACTATTTTGATGTTAAATGGACATGGTGTTATTTCTATGATTTCTAACAACTTGTAGTTATACCAATAGATCAATGTATCTCTTAATTTTCATCTTAGAAGCTTCTATTTTCAGTAGATGAGGATTAACACAGATATCCACAACTAGACAAGGTTCTGAGAATAAGAGACTGAGACTCAGAGATCGTTGAGAGAAAAGGGGTAGAATGATTATAAAAGCCAGAGATGTTGGATGATTACAAAGAAATATCTTCTGGACAGCAAGGCAACCTCACATGTGAACTCGTGGAAGTTGTGACAGCATACACAAAACCTGTGTGTTTTAGTTACTTTTGTACTGATATGATAAAACACCATAACCAAGGCAACTTATAAAAGAAAGCATTTAATTTGTCTCATAATTTCAGAGAGTTAAAATTCATGATGGTAGAGTAAAGGAACAACTGAGAACTCACATCTTGATCCATAACCACAAGGCAGAGAGAGAGACTGGGAATGGTGTGAGTCTTTTGAATCCTCAAAGCCTACCCCAAGTGAGATACTTCTTCCAATAAGGCCATGCTCCCAATCCTTCCCAAACAGTTCCATCAACTGGGGCCAAGTATTCAAATAAATGAGCCTATGGGGAACATTCTCATTCAAACCACCACATTCCACTCCCTGCCCACCATAAGCTTGTAGCTGTATCATAATGCAAAATGCATTTATTCTAACTTCAAAAACCCCATAATCTTTGGTTTCAATATGGTTTATAACTCCAAAGTCTCTTCTGAGACCTAAGGCAATCTCTTAGTTGTAACCTCAAAAAGCAAATTACATACTTCCAATATACAATGGCATAGACTATACATTACCCTTCTAAAGGAAGGGCATAGTGAGGAAATACTGGAACAATGCAAGACCAAAACCTAGAAAAGCAAACTCCAAATCCTGTAGCTCCATGTCTGATATCAAAGGACTTAGATGGCTCTGCCCTTTCAGCTTCACTGCCTGCCACATATTTCTTTCTCTTGGGCTGGCTCCATTATTCATATGCAGCCCTTGGCAGATATCTTATGTCTATGGGATCTGTAATATTTAAAGTCCCCATGGCAATCCAGGCTTCATTCTCACAGCTTCATGCAGTGGCCTCTCAGGGCTTCCATGCAGTAATTGCCCTGCCACATGCCTGATCTCATTGTGTCCTTTTAACTGCAGAGGAAGATTCCACAGCTGGGATATTTTGTAATCTTCTAATGTACATAAATTACTATAAAGTCAGAGCCACACAGACAACACTAGCAAGTTCAACTGCTCATATGGAATGAAACTTGGCACCCTTGAATCAACTGCCCGTGCAGGATGCAGCTTGGCACTTCAGATCACATTTGCAACTTTCCTTGGTTGTAGTTTTTTAGAAGCAGAAAATCCTTCGGGCTTTTCTCTCTTGAGTTGGAAGCTTATCTGGGTGGAATCTTGCCCAGAGGGCACCGTTTCCTTTACTCTATCTTGCATCAGGCCTCTCTTTAATCTTCTCATCTCTTTCAGCACAAGCCTTTGTGTAGGGGGTTAGATAAATTAGCAGAAAATATATAGGGGTTTCTGATACTGTCTCTTAATTCAGGGCATGAAGAGCATTATCAGCATGTGGACTAAAAACAGGAAACAAACAGGAGACTTAATAGACTGAAAAACAAGGTTGAAGTCAGGAAAACAGGAAAGACTTAATGGACTTGAAGAAACAAAGTATCTGGCCTGACATTGTTTTCAGCTGCTAAGTGGGCTGAGTCCAAATTAAGCTGAAACAGAGTTCCTCCTATTTAAGGACAGTGCATGGAGCCCAGAAAGGAAGAGGCCCCTGATGCTAGAGAGCTCCAAGAGTCCTGCTGAAAAAAGTGCTGGCCATCATTTGATGGCCAGATTTCCCTGAAGCAGAAAGAAGCTGGTGAAAAAGAAAGCCTGAGCAAGACACCAAAAGGCCAAGGACTGGACCCTGTGGCTCAGCTTTTGCCTGGAGGGGTTTGATCTGTCCGATCAGTGGCCTAGGGGAAACTGTGCCTGGCTTTGGGGACTGAGGCAGAGCAGCTGAGTTCCTGATTCAAAAGAAGTAAGTTGGCCTGCAGACGGCTGGGATCTCCCACAGAGAAGAAAGCATGAAGCCTTATTTAAGGTGAGACTGCAATAACCAACTTACCCTGACGAACCTGCATCTGAGAGATCCAGAAAAAGGACTGCTAAGTGCGTTAAAGAATCTACAACAAAGACAGTGTTCCTGACGACTGAGGACCTGCCCCAGAGACTGTATCATTCTAAAAGGTTAGAAAAATAATTATCAATAGGTTTAGTGGGTAGGTTAAAGGGGTTGTAGGAATTTATAGGATTAGTAGTTAAGAAATTGTTGGTGTTTGTTATAAGTGAATTTAGTAATAAATAAATAAGTGATAAATAATAATTTAAAAGTTTGGTTACACCTTTGCACCAACATTAAATTTTCTGGAGCTCATTTTCTCTGCAAACTGTACATCTTTTTATTCCTTTTTGCCCTACTTGCTCCTTTTCATTTTAAACTTGAGTAAGAGTGAATACAATTAACCACTCAACATGGTCAATATATTGTCTTGAAATCTCCTCTGCCAAGAAATTAGTCATTCCTTTTCACTTTAGCCACAGGTAGATTCTCAAAGAAAATTACAGAAATCAGTCATATTCTTTGCCAAAACATCACAAGATCAGTCTCTAGGCCAGTTGCTAATATTCTTCTTCTCTAAAACCGTTTTAGCCCCCACAGTCCACATTGCTCTCAGCACTACTGTCTTCCAAGATTCTACTAGGATGAGCCATTAAATACCACTCATACAGTTCAACTGCTTTCCCAGTCCAAAGTCTTTCACATTAAAAAACAAACAAACAAACAAACAAAAGCCAGCATGGTCAGCCCTATCACCACAACACCCCACTCCCTAGTACCAACTCTATCTTAGTTGCTTTTCTATTGATGGGATAAAACACTATGACAAAGGCACCTTATAAAAAATAGCACAAGTCTTTTGAAACCACAATGCCTGCCTCAGTGACATGCTCCTTCCAACAAGGCCACACCTCCCAGTCCTTTCCAAACAGTTCCATCAAGTGTGTACCATATATTCAAGTATATTGTCTATGGGGGCCATTCTCATTCAAACCATAACACTGCAAGCCCAAGCCAAACCAAATACCCAACATAGAGAAAAGAGCTAGACACACAATCTCACCTGTAGACAAGAAGCTATTAGTTAGTTACAGGAGAAAGGGGAGGAGAGCAGGGACAGGAACAGGGAAGGGGGAAGGGGAGAGAGTCTTCTTCAAGTGTAGCCTCTGATAAGTCAACTACTCTCTGGTGGAAGGAAGATCACACATTCAAGGATATTTGAGCAGGACAAATTGGTCTTGAAGGGTTTCCTTCCTTTAAAGGAGGAAATCCCATGAGGCCTCAACCCTAGACAAAGAACTGCAGAGAAAAAGAGGAATGTTGAAAGAAGCCTGGTCTTCCCTAGGGAAGAGCACATCAACTGGATCAGCTCTGAAAACATACTTACAAGTAACATTATACAACTGAGAAAGTAGTATAAACAATGAATTTCAAAGAGATATAAATGAATCAGGATAACATGGGAGGGTTTGGAGGAAGGAAAGAGAAGGGAGAAATGATGCAATTATTTTATAATCTCAAATATATGTAGGTATGTATATACATAAATATATGTATATATACACATATATATAATTTTTAAAGAACACAAAATTGGGTGTGTAAAGAAAGAGGTAGATCTTAGAAGAGTTGACGGAGGGGAGTGAATATGATCAAAACATATTATATGAAACTCTCAAATAAGTAATTAAAAAATGGAGGGAGGACAAAGACCAGGCCAAGGTCCCACAGACCACTTCAGAGAATGTCCTCAGTGACCCTGAGATCTCGACTAGGTCCCACCTCATAAAGTTCAACACCTCCAATAGCACCATAACTATAGCCATTTCCAACAACAAATTAACATATTCAAAATATAAATAATTGAAGAAAAACATTGCAAGCTGAACAGAGAAAAGAGTGGCTGATGTGAGCAGTCATGGGAGAAACATAAAGAATATTCACTGTGCAAACACCTATCATGCTGCAAAGACTGTTCTGTGTCATAGGATATCACAGCAGACAGAAGAATCGGGGAAATATTTGATATGAAAAAATAATATGAACAAATTTTAAAAATAAATAGATAACGTGTCAGAAGATGATAAATACCTGCGAGACTAACTAAGCAGAACAGAAAGAAGCCTGGGGTAGGCTGCACACTTCTCTAAGATGGTGACATTTGAAAGAACGAAAGAGGCAGTACATGCCTAGGTAAATTTTAAAAGGAATTTTTTAATAAGCAATTTCAAGTTCAAATACTCCAAAGCATAGTCTCTGTAGTATACTCAAAATACAAAAGTCATTAGAGTCACTAGAACAGAGTGAGAAGAGGACAGAGCAGTGGCTGATGAGTCAGGACAGCAGGGTAGTGCAGTTCTGCTCTGATGATCTGGGATTTCTGCTTTAACTATGAGAGAGAAAGATGAAGCCTTATCATTTTTGAGTGGAGGAATGACAAATATGGCTTAAAGTTTGTGAGAATCACCATTCTGCCTGCTATGTGGAAAAAGAATGGAGTAGCAAAAGCTAAACAAGAGAAGGCAACTAGAAGGCAATTGCAGTGATTTGGATAAGATATTGCAGTAGCTTGGACTAGTGATAACAGAGAAGGTGGAGAGATATCATTGAGTTTTAATTTTACAGGTGGGTTGTCCAAATATTGCTAAAGGATCAAAAACAGAAAGTGTGAAAAGGAGGAGTACCGATCAAATAATAGCTGGGTTTTGACTTTTTTGCTTTTTAGCTTGGACAGATGAATGATCTTCATGTTTGGGAAGACTTTAAGGTGATAACTGGTTTGAGAGATTTTAAAAATATCAGAAATTCACTAGCAGATAGGTTGCAATTGGGGTATGCCTCCAAAGATGAATATGAGACTTTGGAGCCAAGTGTGAGGGGCAGGATTTTGGGTAGGCATGAGAAATCCTTTGACTATGGAGGTTTTTAAAACATAGAACAAGCTCTTTGCTGAGTGGTGAATACAGGAAACACTGTCTAAGTCTGACCCTGGCTGCAACACTGAGAGCCCAACAGATGATCAGGGGTCAGAAAAAAAATACTACAAAGCATGGAAGAGTAACATTTTATGTAGTCAGATATGTAAAATGCATGCATTGCTTCATTATTTGCTCTATTGCTTTATGTTCCCTTAGTCATGTGCGCTTAGAAAGTGGTTTCTACTACATGCTAAATCTAAAGGCAAAGACTGAGATCAAAAGGAAATTTTTAAACAAATGACTAATATCCCTGGTCCATAAGGGACTTAAAACTCACTAAAAGCATTATTAGCACTTCAGTGGAGGCCTATAAATTCGAGCAAATGTAAATTTAAAAATTGTAGGCTTGAGTTTAGTATCTTTTTACTTTAAAACACGTAGCTTAGGAGCTGGAGCGATGAGTTGGTGGCTAAAAGTACTGCTGCTCTTTCAGAAAATCCATGTTTGGTTCCCAGCACCCACAGTACGTCATTCACAACCACTTGTGACTCCAGCTTCAGGGAATCTGATGCCCTCTTCTGGCCTCCACCTGTATCTACACTTACATGCACAAATCCATACACACACACACACATAATTTAAAATAAAGCAAGTGTTTTTAAATTTGCTTTGGCCTCCAAGTAACTAATACATAAAAATTTCTTGAAGTATTCAACCAAATGTAAAGATAAAGGCAGAATGAAAAGTCTCAGCAGTAGCTATCCTGGATAATGTATATGTGATACACACATTCTTTTCTGGTATACAGTATTTTGTGAAGCATACCTCATCTTTCATAAGGACAACTACATTAGATCAAGCAAAAATCCTAGAAATACCACCAGTGAAGACTTGGACTATTTAGCCTCATTCATTAATAAATATATATCAAAATGGCATAGAATCCAGTAATAGACAAAAATAGTTTCAGAGTTGACTGCCTAGAAAAGTAGTTTTTCTGAAATAATGCTGATGATTTGTAAACTCATATATATTTTCTGAGTGAATGTATAAGTTTATATCAAAACCTTGAAAACTGGAAGTTTCTTTGACCCTAGCAGTCTTTATTTTAATTTGATTAGAAATTCTGATTCTGGCAGAATAGGCCACAGAAGAGGACACATGTTTACCTAGAAGAATATTATAATATCAATTGTTAGATGTGGGCAGAAGTTTGACACTACATAGTCAATATAAAATTGCCTAACACTAGAATGTCATATGATAAAAATAATATACTGTAATTAAAATCAGTACCACAGAATCAATGGCAAAAAAAAATTGTCCTAATATAGTAAGACTACATGACTCATTTCTATTTACATATACCTAGAATACAGACTGGGATAGAAGAAGCCAAAATGTTACATCCATGCCTAGGTGGAAAAAGATAAATGATTTTAAGTTTATTAGATTTGATTGCTCTGGTTTTTCTATTATTTGAGAATTTAATACATGCATATAATGCGATCTATTCTGATATGTCTACCATATATTTATTAATTGCATTTGAATATGGAGCACTTACAGAGAAGGCTAGAGATAGTTTGTGAAGATGACACAAAAGCAGTATGTAGGGTAGTCCATTAGAGTGCTCTGCAATGAAGGACTTACTATATAGGTCTTGTGCTGTCCAGAGCAACAGCCAGGGCCCCATGAGTCTACTGAGTATCTGCCGTGTTACTAATTCAGCTAAAAGAGTGTTGTTTTTTTTTAATGAACAACTATAAAAACTCCTTTTGTTTTTCAATACCAGCATGGGCTTGCATGCTTGTGGCAAAGTGAGATTTAGTGAACATGCTCCTTTGTTCATGGAGAAGGTGATTTTAACCTATTAGTTTAAATTTGTGGGGCCACAAAGAGGCTACCGTCTGCACATTACATTTCTGTAGTGAACTGACCCGGAGTGTTGAGAAAAGAATGAGCAGATCTGGTTTTTGTTTTCTGAGATTGGTTTGTTTGTTTGTTTGTTTGTTTTTACTCTCTCATATATTACACCCTGACTGCGGTTCCCCCTTTCCTTCCGCTGATCACTACTTACACACACACACACACACCAGAAAAGAGCAGGCCTTCCTGGGACACCAACCAAACACAGCATAACAGGCTACAATAAGACCAGGCACATTTATTATTTCCATGTGATGTGTGTGCCTGTGTGAGTTTACATGCACCATGATCATGTAGGAGCCCATCTATGGAAGCCAGAAGAGGGCACCAGGTCCCCTGGAACTAGAGTTACAGACTGTTGTTAGCTGTCATGTCAGTGTTGGGAACAGAACCTTAGCCCCTGCAAGAGCACAAATTGCCCTTCACCATGGAACCATCTATCCAGCCATGAAAGGTCTGGTTTTATATTAGAAGTATAAACCAGACAAGATCTGAGAGCATTCCTAAGAGAGGTTAGAAGTTTATTTCCAAACTCCAGTGTGTAGACTTTAGAGATGCATGTAATTTAGGTGTGTACTAGAAGCAAAAATTCTCACTCTATAGTGTAGATTTTTCTTAGTTTTTATGTTTGATTGCTATCCAGAGATTAAAGACAGGATTCTGGTGTGCCAAGTAAGTGATTAGCACACTAATCAAATGTTACTTTTCTTGTATTTGCTGTTTGTCTTTCATTTTTAGAGAGGGTCTTACTCCGTAAGATTTTAATTCATGGCTCTCTTCTTGTCAGTCTCCCAAGTGCCAGGCTTATAGACATGAGCCATCATGTTCAGTTCTATGTCCCTTTTATTGGTAACACATGAGCTAACAGTGGCATATGAAGAACTTCCCTGTAGTGACCACTTAAAATGAACAGAAAAATGTTTCCTTTCTTGGCACCTTATACTGCAGTTTGTGCCTTATAAGCTACTTTATCTAGATCAAATTTAATATATTTAAGAGCCTTAAAAAAAAACACACATACTGGCGGGCCAAGATGGCAGCGACCTACACAGACGCATTTTGAACGCGGGGGAAAAAAGAGCCATAAAAAACACAGAGTTATTGGGCACTGTGCAAAAACCAGAGGGGCTAGACCCCCCCCCCCCCACGGGAACACTCACAGCTCCCAAGGGACTGTTAAAAGTCCCAGGGCAAGGCTCTCCCCATCTCTCAACAGCCACTAAACCCGGGATTCGGGAACTCCCATTTGGAGAGGCGCCTGGTAAGATCGATCCCAACTTACAGCAGGTAGAATCAGGGTCCACTTGGCCATAGATCGCTGGCCTATTGGGCTCCCCACACATCAGGTTGAACTTATACCCACTTAAAAAACTTTGTGAGATAGTGGAAGGCTTAGCAAGGAATAAACAGGGGGCTCAATGGGTGGTCCGCAGCCGCTCGTGAAGCGGAGGGCGGGAGGTTCCGAGAGAGCGCGGGAAGCTGGGAACACAAAGGCGGGAGGGAGGGGCTGAATCCCGCACACTGACGGTAGCACAGCTGGGGAGGGAGCACGGCTGGCAGGGCCAAATCCCCGCGAGTCCACGGCAGGTCATCTGGGGAGAGAGACAGGCGTGGGCGGGGCCAGGGATCCGCGCACCCACGGCTGAGCTGCTGGGACGAGAGGTCCACTCAGGCAGCCGGAGGATCCGGGGCTTGGGGTACCCACGGGACCTGTGGCGGCCGCAGACAGGAAGGGAATCAGGCATAGAGTCCAGCCCTGTGGCGAGAAGCCTAGAGAGAAACCAGAAATCGGGTCCATAGCTGTATCCTGGAAAATCCAGACATATTAGGTGTGGAGCCAGACCCTGTCAGCCTCCGTGATGACAAACAAAGCCCACAGAACCTGTGCCTGGGCAAACAGGGCCATACTATCAGAAACATTACAGGCTGATAACTCAGAGTGCAACATAGGGAAGTCTGAATTGGGAGCAGTGAAACAATCCTGGTCCATTACTCACAACCTGGGAATAGGCTGCACCAGCTCACAGTGCCTCTGGCGATTAAAACCACAGTGACCTTGAAATCCCCCTGTAAGCAACGACAGATAGCCAAGTAACTCGTCCCCTGCAACAAATCACCCACTGTGGTTCCAAGCACAGAAAACAGACAGCTAAATGCATCCAATGGCGAAAGGTCAAAAAAAAATAGAAATCAAGGAATTATGACTCCAACAAAGCAGAATCATCCTAGCTCATCCAATTCGGATGACCACACACCAACAGAAACACATGAAAACATTGACAATTCTGCAATATGGAAAGTGATAGAGTCCCTGCAAGAAGAACTTAAATCTATGAAGGAATTCCAAGAAGCCACAATTCTACAAATCAAAACAAGGAACAACACCATTAAAGAGCTCCAAGCCAAGGTGACAGAGCTTGAACAGGAAAAGGAAAAAGCCATGAAAGATTTTCATACAAAAACAAGCAAGCTGGAGAAGGAAATGTACAAAACGAACAAAACCATACAAGACATGAAAATAGAAATACAAACAATAAAGAAAACACAGTCAGAGTAAAAAGAGGAAGTGGAAAACCAAGGGAAGAGAACAGGAACTACGGATGTGAGTATCAACAATAGGATGCAAGAGATGGAAGACAGGATCTCAGGCATGGAAGATTCAGTGGAAGAAATCAGTACAACATCCAAAGAAAATGAGAAGGCTAAAAAATCTCTCACCCACAACATCCAAGAAATCAGGGACTCAATGAAAAGACGGAACCTAAGAATTATAGGTATAGAGGAAAGAGAGGACTCCCGACTCCAAGGTCCAGGAAATATCTTCAACAAAATCATAGAGGAAAACGTCCCAAACCTGAAAAAAGAGATGCCAATAAAAATCCAAGAGGCTTACAGAACACCAAATAGATTAGACCAGAAAAGAAACTCCTCTCGCCACATAATAATTGAAACCCCAAATGTACAGAACAAAGAAAGAATATTAAAAGCTGTAAGAGAAAAAGGTCAAGTCACATACAATGGCAGACCCATCAGAATTACACCTGACTTCTCCCCAGAAACGTTAAAAGCTAGAAGGGCCTGGTCAGATATACTACAAGTCCTGAGAGATCATAGGTGCCCAGCCAGACAACTTTACCCAGCAAAACTCTCTATCAACATAGATGGAGAAAACAAGATATTCCATGACAAAATCAAACTTAAACAATATCTACCCACAAACCCAGCCCTACAGAAAATCCTAGAAGGAAAATCCCAACCCAGAGAAGAAAACTCAACCCAAGAAAACAAAGGGAATAGAAAACCCCTTAGCAACTAAACCAAAAGAGGCACAGGACCACCACCTACACCAAACTAATGGGAAATAACAACCCCAGGTCACTAATATCCATCAACATCAGTGGACTCAACTCCCCAATAAAAAGACATAGGTTTACAGAGTGGATCCTCAAGCAAGACCCTTCCTTATGCTGCATACAAGAGACACATCAAACTACGAAAGATAGACACTGCCTCAGAGTAAAGGGCTGGGAAAAGGTTTTCAAAGCAAATGGACCCAGGAAGCAAGCTGGAGTAGCCATCCTAATATCAAACAAAACAGACTTCCAACTGAAGTTAATGAAGAAAGACAAAGAAGGGCACTATATACTCATTAAAGGGAATATTCATCAAGAGGAAAT
>CAJQZJ010033004.1:824676-858305 GCA_907164525.1 Lophiomys imhausi | reverse complement strand
CTTTTTTTTGGTTGGGAGATTTTTAATGACTGTTTCTATTTCCTTATTGATTATAGGGCTGTTTAATCTGTTTATCTGATCTTGATTTAGGTTTGGTAGGTAGAATCTATCCAGAAAATTGTCCATTTCACTTAAGTTTTCAAATTTGGTGGAGTATAGATTTTTAAAGTAGGATCCAAATATTCTCTGGATTTCCTCAATGTCTGTTGTTATTTCACCCTTTTCATTTCTGATTTTGTTGATTTGTGTTTTCTCCCTCTGTCTTTTAGTTAATTTGGCTAAGGGTCTGTCTATTTTGTTGATTTTCTCGAAGAACCAACTCTTGGTTTCATTGATTCTTTGTATTGTTCTTCTTGTTTCTAAGTTGTTGATTTCAGCCCTAAGTTTGATGATCTCCTGCCTTTTGCTCCTCTTGGGAGTGTTTGCTTCCTTTTTTTTTTTCCAAGTTCACCCAGTATAGCTGTTAATTCACTAATATGAGCTGTCACAATTTTCTTTTTGAAGGCCCTTAGTGCTATGAACTTTCCTCTTTGAACAGCGTTCATTGTGTCCCATAGGTTTGGGTATGTTGTGTCTTCATTTTCATTGGATTTTAAGAAGTCTTTGATTTCCTTCTTTATTTCTTCCCTGACCCAGTGGTCATCTAGTAAAGAGTTGTTCAATTTCCATGTGTGTGTAGACTTTCTGTTGATTCTTTTGCTATTGAAGTCCAGCTTTATTCCATGGTGGTCTGATAAGATACAAGGGGTTATTTCAATTTTCTTGTATCTGTTGAGGCTATCTTTGTGTCCAACTATATGGTCGATTTTGGAGAAGGTTCTGTGAGGTGCTGAGAAGAAGGTGTATTCTTCTGTGTTCAGGTGAAACATTCTGTAGATATCTGTTAGGTCCATTTGGTTCATGATCTCTGTTAGACTCATTATTTCTCTGTTTGGTTTCTGTCTTGATGATCTGTCCATAGTTGTGAGTGGGTTGTTGAAGTCTCCCACTACTAAAGTGTCTGGATTGATGTGCGATTAAGTTTTAGAAGTGTTTCTTTTATAAATGTAGGTGCCTTTGTATTTGGGGCATAGATGTTCAATATTGAGATGTCCTCTTTTTTTAATAATTTATTTTTTATTTCTTCAAGTTACATCTCAATCATAATCCCCTCCCTACTCCCCCTTCCAGTCCCATCCACCCTCCTCCCCCTCAACCCCCCATCCTCTTCCATTCTTTTTTTTTTAATTTAAGGTATTTCTTTTTCCCCCCAACAGCTCTCCCTTTCAGTCCAAAAAAATGGTTCTTTTTCTTATAACTATAAATACAATACAAAACAACAGAAATAAATAGGCCACAATTATAAGAGTTATATGGCTTAGCATACATTCCCAATGTCCAGACCATATGTATTTGGCACCTGACTTTAACATTCTACTATCTAACCATCTCCATGAGTTTAAAGTTCTATATCTAACTCAGCTTTCATACTAACTTGCCTCATAATTTTAAAAATATCATCCAGAACACCCTCTTGATTCCTAAACAACTCAAAATTTAACTATGAGACTCTAGCTATCTATTCTTCAACCACCTCAGAGACCTGAGAGGGATAAATATATCTGATTATATAGGAAGTGCAGGTCCTGCAGCTTCCAAAACTAAGAAATGACATACCAGTGGCTGCCTGGACTGAGATGTCCTCTTGATGAATATTTCCTTTAATGAGTATGTAATGCCCTTCTCTGACTTTTTTTATCAACTTCAATTGGAAGTCTATTTTTTTTTTATATTTAGGTGGCTACTCTGGCTTGTTTCCAGGGTCCATTTGCTTGGAAAACCTTTTCCCAGCCCTTTACTCTGAGATAGTGTCTATCTTCAATAGTGAGATGTGTTTCTTGTATGCAGCAAAATGATGGGTCTTGTTTACGGATCCAGTCCATAAGTCTGTGTCTTTTTATTGGCGAGTTGAGTCCATTGATGTTGATGGATATTAATGACCAGGGGTTGTTATTTCCCACAATTTTGGTATAGCTGGTCGTCTTGTGTTTCTTTTTGTTTAGTTGCTGTGGAGGTTTCTATTTCCTCTGTTTTCTTGGATGTAGTTATCTTCTCTGGGTTGGAATTTTCCTTCTAGGATCTTCTGTAGGGCTGGGTTTGTGGATAGATATTGTTTAAATTTGATTTTGTCATGGAATATCTTGTTTTCTCCATCTATGTTGATAGAGAGTTTTGCTGGGTATAGTAGTCTGGCTGGGCACCTATGTTCTCTCAGGGCTTGTAGGACATCCATCCAGGCCCTTCTAGCTTTTAAAGTGTCTGAGGAGAAGTCAGGTGTGATTCTGATGGGTCTGCCATTGTATGTGACTTGGCCTTTTTCTCTTACAGCTTTTAATATCATTCCTTTGTTCTCTATATTTGGAGTTTCAATTATTATGTGGTGAGAAGAGTTTCTTTTCTGATCTAATCTGTTTGGTGTTCTGTACGCCTCTTGGATGTTTATTGGCATCTCTTTCCTTAGGTTTGGGAAGTTTTCTTCTTTGATTTTGTTGAAGATATTTCCTGGACCTTGGAGTTGGGAGTCTTCTCTTTCCTCTATGCCTATAATTCTTAGGTTCCGTCTTTTCATTGAGTCCTTGATTTCTTGGATGTTGTGGGTGAGAGATTTTTTTTAGCTTTCTCATTTTCTTTGGATGTTGTATTGATTTCTTCCATCGAATCTTCCATGCCTGAGATCCTGTCTTCCATCTCTTTAATCCTATTCTTGGTACTCAAATCCATAGTTCCTGCTCTCTTCCCTTGGTTCTCCATTTCCATTTTTAACTCTGACTGTGTTTTCTTTATTATTTCCATTTCCATTTTCATGTCTTGAGTGATTTTATTTGTTTTTTACATTTCCTGCTATAATTTGCTTGTCTTTGCCTGGAAGTCTTCCATTGCCCTCTCTTTTCCTTGTTCAAGTTGAGCCACCTTGTTTTGAAGTTCTCTAATGGTGTTATCTATCGCTTTCATTTGTGCAATTCTGGCTTCTTTGAATTCCTTCATAGATTTAAGTTCTTCTTGAAGGGACTCTACCACTTTCCATAATGTAGAATTTTCATAATGTTCATGTGTTTCAGCTGTGGTGAGGTGGTCTGGGCTGGATGAAATAGCATTGCTTTCTTTTGTTGGAGTCATTCCGCTCTGGTTTTTTTTTTTTTTTTTTTTTTTTTTGGTCTGGGGCCTCTGGCCATTTGCAAGTTTTTAGCTGTCTTCTGGACTTGGGTCCAAAGGGGGCGCTTTGCTGTAGGAGTCAAATTGCCGTACTCCACCCCTGTAAGGTGAGTCATTCAGCCCCGCCTCCTAGGTGGAGACCTAACTAATCCAGGGGTTGGAGCTGTATACACGTAAGCTCTGGTTCCCTGCCGAAAGGGCCAGTACTAGCAAAAAAGTCCGATAATAATTGTAAATACCTCACAGTTTGCCCAGGGTTGGCTCCTGTGGTGGGTAAATCTGCCTTCACCCCTTATAGCCTTGCCGTTACCACAGCCCGGGTCTGGAAATTGGCAAGTGACATCACGGTCGACTAAGTTCCCGTATACCAAAGTGGATCGCAAACTCTGCAGCTGAGCCATGTGCACTTCCACGGGTCCTCAACCCTTTGCCAGATAGCCGGATTGTCTGTGCGAGACCTGGGGTGGCAAAGTAGGCTGGAGAGTATCCCTGTGTGGGGTCTGAATCTGCCCACTGGGTATTAGATTGGAACTTACCCAGCATGTCTCTCCTGGTGGGGGAGGGGTGATCCCAATTCCCGGATTCTGCGGCTTCCATTTTCGTCTGAGACTGGGAGGGAGTGTCCTGCCCAGGGATTTTTAGTGGTCCCTGGGTAGTTGGGTGAGACCCAGGGGGGTCGAGTCTCTCAGATTTGTTTGTACAGCGTCTTGTAACACTTGCCGTTTTGTGACTGTTTTCCCCAAGATTAAAATGCGTCCACGCAGGCCACCGCCATCTTGGATCCCCCTTGACTTCTTCTTGACCACTTCATTTCTTCTATTTAATTTTCACTCTCTTGACCTCTTTCTTGAGTCACCATACCATACAGTCATTTCATCTTTTTCCTTCTCTTGCCCATTTTGTCTCAGGGTTAGCCAGCTAGCAGGGAAATTATGCCATCTATCTTTTTGGCTTCCCCCTTGGCCTACCTTCAGTTTCATAACCTCCATCTATCTAACAATCCAGGACATATTGACAGAGCTCTTTGGTACATGAGGAACAAGAGCAAGTCTTCATTTTTCTTCACTCATTAACCCTGGGTCTGTTTTTCTTGATTCCACTAGCAGGAAAGGACCTCCACTCCTTCCCCAGATGCAGAAAATATATGACTTCCTATATAACATGCTCTGTAAACACAATGAAGTCATTTATATACTGTCTATTACTTGAATCAAAAAGTTGGAAATATTTGAAGTGCCTGTATGTTAATATGACTTGCAAATGTGATCTGGGTTGGGCCACACAGTATATTTGATTACATTTTCTTCTCTATGGAAGACTCAAAGAGTATTTTTAGCACTGTGGTTAATGGATTCATTTTCCTCATATTCTATTACATGTTAAAGATCAAGCTATAGTTTTTTGTGCAGCAGGACTGGAGACAAATGGTGAAAGCATGCATAGCATGAAGGGCTCTAGAAAAAAAGAAATTGCATGAAACAAATTATGTTGATGCTCAGAAAAGATGAAAGATACTGAATAACATTGAATAATGCAAGACAAAAAAAGCAATTACAACCTGAAAAGTCAAAACGGCAAGCAAAACCACAACAACATGAATTTAAACAACTAATGGAATATGAGAAATACAGAGCAGCTGTGTTCCTCTTTATCTGCACTTTCTTAAGTATGTCCTACGAGGGGTATGTGGGTGATAACCTCTGAATTGTCTGCCTGTGTCTTCACTCTGCCTCACCTGAAGAATAGTTTGTCCAGGTACAAAATCCTGGGTTCAGAACATTGTTTTCCTTAGAATATTTGAGGAATCATGGTATTGTTCTCCACTTCACACTGTGCTGGTAAGGCTGATGTCATTTGTGATTTGTGATCGCCTTCATCCTTTAGGGTTCCACAATTTTGGGACACTTGTACTGTATGTTTTCATTCCTCCTATTGAGCACTTTTGTAAGTTTTCAGTCTAAGAAGTCACATCTTCTCTGACAAGTTTTGTGTTTCTGGAAACTCCTTTTGTTTTGGACTCTGTGACATCTTTAATTCTTTATAAGGTCTCAATCAGAAATGTGTCTGTGTGTCAGAAAAAAAAACAGGTTGAAATCTATTTTATTGTGTTTTCTGATAATCTTATGTTTATTGTATTATTTATCATTCTTTCTCTGATTTTTTTCTTGCTCTCACTCATGGCACAAGCTTTCCTCAATATCTTCTAATTCCTAATTTTTTCTTCAGAAATCAGAACAGAGGAGAAATTAATCCCTGGTAAACCCTGCATGTCTAAATAGAGCCTATTAATTGCTGGGCTTCTCTATACAATGAGCAAGCACCATGCTGATCTTTGAGCTAAGGAACAAAAATGCCCAACAAGAAGGCCTTTCCCCTTAAAGGACTCTTACTTATTGCCTCAATTCTCTAACAATTTTCTCGAGTTCTAAGAGAAAACTCTCTAATAATCTTTCCTGGAACATAGACTCCTGATCAGCTGTAATCATGTAATGGGAAGGAAACGGGTCAGCAGCTCCTGGAGACACCTTTAGTTAAGTCATGCTTTCTAGCACAGCACAGCCTTACCTGGATTTCCTAGTGCCTGGGTCTGTCCTCACAACTGATCACCTGTCTCATATTCTAAGCTGTGATTCCTTCCATTGTTTCATCATTTGCCACTATGCCAAGTGCTTCTAGGTTTAAGAAAATTTTGAAAGTTCTCAGCTGCCAATAACAACCATCCCCTCCCACCCATTCTCCCATTTGTTATGAGAGTGTATCTTTTTTTTTCTGGTATTGTCAATTTAATTAGTGTCTCAGGAGAACAATGAAGTAAACACTTCATTTCTTCTATTTAATTTTCACTTCAAGTATCTATTTAATTTCCAAGGAGTTTTTGGTCATCATTCTGTTGTTGATTTCTTGTCTTTTCAAATCAAGATGTAGCCTTTAAAATCCCAACTGTGATGAATTTATTTGGGCTCTTTATCACTAAATTGATGTTTGCAAGTATTCTATAGACTTAGATCATCTATCCTTTTTGTACAATACAAATTCTATGAATGTCAATTAACTTAACCTTGTTGATTATGTTCTTCAAAACCTTTGGAATGTTTATTTTTAGACTGTTTATCTTGCAAATACTGAAAGAAGTTTATAAAAATATCCCACTGTAAATTTAGCATCTTCCCTTCTACATTTTTTGGTAAATTTTACCTTCTTGTTTGTGCACTGAAGTTTTCCTTTGTGGAAACCCTCTTTATATGCACCTGAACTACTTTACCCCATTAATGGTTTTTACTCTGAATTCCTCCACTCTTGTTTCATTTATTTGCTATGTTTTCTGGACCCTCATTTTCCATCCATATTACTGTTTTAACTCTGATTCTTACCTAGCATTTAAGTAGAATTTGTTTCATTGGATATGAAAAAAATTATGGTGAAGAAAATTCAAGATGTTTCTATTTACTGTAATAACTGATTTTTGTGGGTCTTCTTTGTGCATTTTAGGTTTACTATTTAGCTCACTCTGTTCTGTTTGTCTCTCCTTACTTGGGTCCTAGTCATCTCTCCTTGTTCCATCATGTTGTGTTAATTTGGAAGTTCCAGTTAACTGACTTCAGTTTTCCCAGGGCTTCTTTTTGCTCTCACAGTTGTAATCATGTCAGCATTTTCTGCTATATATAAATGTTAACAGTGCCACACATCTCTCCTGGCTACAGTCTTTCTGCTCCTTCTCCTGAAATGATCTCTGAGCCTCAGTAGGAGAACATGTGATGGAAATATCCTATTTAGTGCTGAACATTCTCTGTACTTCCACCAGTTGTGGGTGTGCTAATCCCCAAGTACTACAAAAAGAAGGTTCTCTGCTGAGAGTTAAGATGTGCCCCAATCCATGGGTATAACAATAATTCATTAGGACTCAGTTTAATACTATGCCCATTTAGCAGATTAATAATAGTAGGTTCTTCCCTAGAGCCTATGACCTATCTGGCCACAGGTTCTAAGAGGCCCACAAACAGCAGAGTGTGTAGAGTATGTTCCCCAGTCAGAAGATAGTTGGTTATTCCTATAACATTTGTACCACAATTGCACTGATGGGCATGTCTTGTCAAGCCAGTCGTGGTTGAAGCTCACAGTGTTTGCAGCTGGGAGAGACTGATGATGACCCTGGTTGCATGTGTAGCATCTTCCAGCACTATAAAAGCTAGCTTGTAGGGATGAAGCTTCCAGGTTGGTATCAGCCTGATTTTTTTCATATTCTATGACTGAAATATGTAGGGTCTTCAGCAATAGAGTCTAACCATCAAGTCTGGAAGGTAACCAAGAGTACTGGCAAAAATCTAACCTATAATATGTGTGGATCTGTGAGAACTCATTGACCAATAGCTTCAAAAGAGGTAAGCCATTCCTGATACCAGATTTTTTATTTGTTAGCCTCTGGTGTCTAGTAGGGGCATGGTTACTCTATTATAGAGAAACTCCATCTAAACTAGTTTTATATGTGTCTGTATAGACTTTAGAAAACTTCTACAATAGTAGATTTTCATATGTCTTTTTTCAAAAGATCTATGCTGTTTTCCCTCACCATTTCCTTTCCCCTCTACTCTGCCCTCCCATTCCCATTCCACTTAATGCTTTTTATTCCTTTGTAACACTGCATTCTATTTCCCTTCTCTTTAAATACATCCATAGCCCCTTACTAATACCCTGACTTATTTGTGTGTTCCAAAAAAAACCATATATATCTAAAGATTCAAAACTCACATCCACAAATGAGAGAAAACATGGTGTTTTTCTTTTCATATCTGGTTTACCATACTCGAAATGTTCATTTTCAGCTCCATCCACTTGCCCTCAAATTTCATAATTTCTTTTTTCTTAACAGGCAGTTACTAGTCCATTGTGTAAATACATTACATTTTTTATCCATTCATCAGCTGAAAGAAATGTAGACTGCTTCTACTTCCTAGCTATTATGAGTAGAATAGCAGTGAATATGAATGACCAGATACCTCTATATTAAGATATACAATCCTTCAAGTATACACTCAAGAGTGATATAACTGGACCATATGATAGACTTATTTCCATTTTTTTTTAGCATTACGCACACTGATTTACACAGTGGCTATGTAAGTTTGTGCTCCATCAGTAGTGAATAAGGTTTTCCCCTTTTCCCACATCAACATTTAATCATCTGTTTTTTATCTTAACATCAAAGAATCACATTTTAAAGATTCTTTCAAGTAAAAAATAAAAATAAAAAGCCTTACTGGATTAGGTCACTAGAAATCTGCAGGTTAATTGCTGATTGGAAGTCAGTTTCCTTCAGGTTGAAGGAAAACAATATTTATAAAACATGATAATTACAATTTCCTTTTTCTATTAGCTCTACAATGGAAGTAAAGTATCCGCTGGACAATTATATGGATGATATTTGTTTTTATGATTGCACTTTAATGACAAGCATTAATATTAGTTAACAGAATTGGAGATTATGAAGCCCAGTCACATCCCATTATTGGCAACATCTGCAAAAGAAAAAAGAAAGAAAGAGAGAGAGAGAAGAAAGAAAGAGAGAGAGAGAAGAAAGAGAGAGAGAGAGAGAGAGAAAGAAAGAAAGAAAGAAAGAAAGAAAGAAAGAAAGAAAGAAAGAGAGAGAAAGATGGATGCCAATAAGCCTGACACACTTCTATTGTGTGACACTTGGGGAGAAGAAAGAAGTGACGTCAACAAGATCTGATGTCCAGATAGACGAGCATGTGATGCCGATCAGTGTCTAGGGGAGCCGTTACATCATCAGTCAGCCACATCTAAAGTGCCATGTCAAGTCAAATCCAATATAGGTATGTGCTTGACAGGCAATAAATGGAGACCTAGGTTCATGCTCCATTAAGCTTAATTCACTCTAGAGCTCGCCATTTAACAGAGTACATAGTGTTCAGTCAGGCAAGAACCAGAGGCCCAGAAGCTAGCATTTCAGATAGTACACTAAAAATATGTATTTCATCAAGCTTCGGGCTGTCAGAAAAAATAAATAAATAGAACAACCCCACTCCCACACAACTTTGGAAATTCCCTGTCAAGTCTGACATACAAACTGGGGCCTTACAGGAAACACCAGAGTGAACTGACCACTGGCCAGATGAGAATGATCTATTCTAGTGAATTGTGTCCTGAAAGGACCAGTATGCAAACTGCCAGATCCATTGAGAACCTCAAGGAGCCTCTGCTGTCTTAAGAAGTTCACTGTCCTTGACAGAGACACTGATGGGTCCTCATAAAAGATGCTCAGATGTTCTTTCTGTCCTTCTGTTTCTCTGTTTCTCACTCTCTTTCACTCACTGGAGAAACTCTATATGTAACTGTGTCTTTTCTACTTTCTCTAGCCACATTTTAGACTTTTCTATATGTGGTTCTATTCTGGGATATTCTGGACCTGTTGAGCTCCCTACTGATCATACTGAAATGACTTGAAAAACGTCCTATGGAATAGAATGTAAGAAACCATAAGATCCCCTATCCAATACCAAAGGGGACGCCCACAAGGAAAAGAGGTAAGGTTTAGGGAGCTTGGAGGAAGTATTTAGTCATAATGCTATGCACCAACCAAGTCCAGCACAGTCATGGTTGAGATGCAAGAATAGCACAGTCATATAACAATGCTCAATTACAAAAGGGAAATCCCAAGGCACATCAGAAAGACCAAAGACTTAAAATATATCAGAAATAAAGAAAGGGCAAGAAGGCAGGTGTCTTTGTGCCTAGAATTATTTTCCCTTGTTCTCAAGGGCAAGCTTGGCTGGTTGATAGAAACCAAACATCTGTCATTATGAAGAAGGCCCAAGGGCAAGGTCCTTGCCATCATCTGCATCACTTGAAACTTCTAGACTGCATTCTGGAAACTGGCACTAGAAAAATACATACAATTTCCTCATTCAAACTCAAGAACAGCAAATCATTTTTTTTCTTCTTATCTGAAGGACTCCACCTAGGAAAAAAATCCCTGAGTAGAGACAGCCACTCCTAGCATTTGCTACACATACAATGGAAGAGATAAATTAAAGACTACAGTTGGTGTAGGGAGACTGAATTTGTCTGTTTATTGTATAACATACATCCCTAGATCTCCTCGGTAAGATGTTATTTCTTTTGCTAGAATTACTGGCATTTAAAAGATATCTGTTTTGTCTTCCCTTAAGATGGTCACTATACTGTATATTTTTGCTGATACCAGCTATCTTTCTATTCTTAATAGTAATATGCACATCTGTATTTATTTTAATATTCACATGGTCTAGTTAAACATTATACCCCACATTCACGTACCATTTTCCCTTCTGTTAGTCCCTAGGCCTTATTCCCCTTCCAACTCTTGGATCACAATGAATAGTGATGGTCTGAAACTTAATGGGTTAAAGATCTCCAAGTAAAATGTTGGAGTCCAAGCGCTAAATATTTAAGATCACATATTCAGTTACACTCAAAAACCTGTGTCTCCCTTTCCCTTACAATGGTACTCATTACTGCCTTTAAACTGGGTGCCTGTAAGTCCCTTGAGAGAAGGAATTAGGGTTTTTTTTAATCATCATAATCCCCCCAGAAATATAAATAATAGTTGCCTGAATGAAGAGGCTATTGACTATGGATATATAAAATTACTTTATGTCTGGCTATTCAAGAAAAATGTCACTTTTTTTAAGACTCTCATCGGCCACTGACAAGAATTCCATTAACTGAGAATGCATTCCCCTTAAAGTTCAACAACAAAAATTAGTGCAGCTTTGCATTTTGTTTTACTGAGACTTTGCTGCCAGTCATTTCAAGAGGTATCACTGTGACAACTCAGAATGCCAATGCTTCAAGATAAGTTGGCCCATTTCTTAGAGTTCATGGGAACTGGTTTTGTTCCACTACAAGGCCACTTCTCAAGAATTGGCTCCAAGCCATGTACTAAAACACCTAGTTGTTGGAGAACTCAGTTTCTACATTTGTTCTAACCTGCTTTGTCCTTAACTATTGACCATAATTAATGAAGTCACAGGCTAGCCTTTTTGTCTCACAAGTTTCTTAGATGAATCTGATGCTTATTTTAATTTTACTGTCAGGAAAAAACTCTATATCTTGCAGGGAACTGTAAAAAGTAAATTCTGTTACATGCATAATGGGTAAGAGATAAAACATTCAAGGAATAAGTTAAGGTCTACATTCTCCATGAACCATAAAAGGGAGCCAATAAGCTATAATGAGATTTAAATGAATTGATTCTCTTCCTTTTCATTTGACAGTACAATAGCTACGTATTATAACTCAGAAACCTGTAAGTTTTAAGATCTTGGCAACACACTACTGTGCATAACATCAAAGAGTAGGCAAACTAATGCCTCCCCCAGGGAAGTTCACATCCTAATCTCTGGAACTTATGAAAAGGGAATTAAGGTTGTTGCTTCAATTTAGGTTGCTAATCAGCTGGTCTTATGATGGGGAGTTTATAATAGCGAGGTGGGCTTTTAAAGTGGAAGATGGGGTAAAAGGGAGGAGATACATGAAACAGACTAACACTTTCTTTGCTAATTTGGCTGCAAAAACAAAGTATGTTACACTGGATACCTTCAACCACTGAAATATATTTCTCACACATCTAGAGGGTGTGAAGTGCACGAAAAGGGTGCCAATGGATCCAGTGTCCAGTGAGGGTACGTGGTTTGAAGATGGCTGCATCCTCCTTATTGCCTTTTGCGACTTCTCTTCATGATGAGACTGACCCCATTCATGGAAATTCCACCCTCATAATTTGATTACCTTCCAAACATTTCACCTCCAGATACCATCACAAGAGGAATTAGGTTTCTGTGTTTGAGGAGATGTGAGCATTCAGTCTACCATAGCAACCAATGCTGAGTTTGAAGATGGAAATGTATGCTCAAATGAAGCATTTAGAAGCTGAAAAGTGAGAGAAATAGATTGTGCCATGGGACCTCTTGAAAGGTATTTAATCCTATCAATACCTTGACTTTTGTCTCTGAGATGCATGTGGGAATTCTGATCTACAAAGCAATCAGCTCATAAGTGCATGATGTTTGAAGCCACAGGTGTTCTGTGTACAAAGTAACAGATTTCATTGCAGCAGTCTACATATTTTTTGTTGATCCTCCTTCCTTTTGCAGCCTTTTGCATCATTCAGCCACTACAAGTTCACGTCCTGCTTTCATATCACAAGTGTTCTGTCCTCCTGCCTCTCCCTCCCCAAATCTTATTTCCCTACATGTGCTTCCATTTACAGTTTTGTGTCCTATACCCACACTCACCCCAGACACAAATACAAAACACTAGTATGTGAGAGAGAACATGCAGTGTGTGTCTTTGTAGATCTGAGTCATGTCATTTAATAATTTCCTGATCAATCTCTGCCTATGAATTGGAAGTTCTATTTTCTTTATGATTAGATAAATCATTATTGAGTTTATTAGCCACATTCTCATCATCCCTTCATATGTTGAGGGTTATCTAGGCTGATTCCATTTCCTTGGTATTGTGACTAGAGAATTAATAAACATGGATATGCAATGCAAATACCTTTATGGTAAAATCTTTTGGATATATTCCCAGATATGTTATAGCTGAATGAGATGGTAGCTTTATCTTTAATGTTTTTAGAAACCTATACATGATTTCCATAGTGGCTGCACCAAATTATACTCCAACCAGTTCTTCTTTCTCCATATTCTTATCAGCATTTGTTAGTTTTGTTTTCTTGATGATAACTTCTGCCTAGGTTGAGATGGAATCTCAACATGGTTTAATCTTAATTTCCCTGATGACTAAGGATGTTGAACACTTTTTAAAATTTTTATTGATCATTTATGTTTCTTATTCTAGAACTGTGTGTTGAGTTCATTAGCCTATTCATTAATTGGAAGTTTTGTTCTTTGATTTTTAATTTTTACAGTTCTTAATGTAGTTTAGATATTAAGCCCTTATCTGAAGTATAGCTAGGAAAGATTTTCTCCAATTTTTAAGTTAAGCCATTGTGCTTTCAGTGATTTTTTATAGCAGCAACAGGAAATCAAAACATATCACAAGTTAGGAAATGTTTAACCTATGTGTAATTTGGTGCTTTAGAATCAACAAAATCATAATATAATTCTTTTGTATATAAAACTCAACTTCTTTAAATTCTTTCTTCAAGGACCTGAAGTTCCTGTCATACAGGTCTTTCACTTGCTTGGTTAGAGTTACCCCCAGGTATTTTATATTGTTTGTGGCTATTGTGAAGGGTGTTGCTTCCCTAATTTCTTTTTCAGCCCATTTTTCTTTTGTATGAAGAAGGGCTACCAATTGTTTGGATTAATTTTGTATCCAGCCACCTTGCTGAAGGTGTTTATCAGTTGTAAGAATTCTCTGGTGAACTTTTGGGGTTTCTTGTATATACTATCATATTGTCTGCAAATAAGGATATGTTGACTTATAGAGGACATCAGAAGATGGAAAGATCTCCCATGCTCATGGATAGGTAGGGTCAACATAATAAAGAATGGCCATCCTACCAAAAGCAATATACAGATTCAATGCAATTTCTATCAAAATGCCAACATAATTCTTTACAGATCTTGAAAGAACAATTCTCAACTTCATATGGAAAAACAAACAAAAAAAAACCAGAATAGCTAAATCAATCCTGTACAATAAAAAAAAAAAAACACCTGGAGGTATCACCATTCCTGATTTCAAGCTATATTAAAAAGCAATAGTAATAAAAACAGCATGGCACTGGTATAGAAACAGACTGGCTGATCAATGGACTCAAACCAAAGACCCAGAAATAAACCCACACACACACCTATGGTCACTTAATTTTTGACAAAGAAGCCAAAACCATACAATGGAAAAAGAAAAGCATCTTCAACAAATGGTATTGGTCTAACTGGATGTCAACATCCTTGTAAAAGAATGCAAATAGACCCATATTTATCACCTTTCACAAAACTTAAGTCCAAGTGGATCAAAGACTTTATTTTAACATTACATAAACATGAAGTCTTATAGAAGAGAAAGTGAGGAAAAGCCTCGAACTCATTGGCACAGGTGACAACTTCTTGAACACAACACCAATTGCTCAGGCTCTAAGACCAACAATCAATAAATGGGACCTCATGAAACTGACAAGCTTTTGTAAGGCTAAGGACACTGTCATTCAAACAAAATGGCAGCCTACAGATTGGGAAAAGATCTTTACCAACCCCACATCTGACAGAGGGCTAATATCTAAAATATATAAAGAACTCAAGAAATTAAACACCAAGAAATCAAATAATCCTATCAAAAAAATGGGGTACAGAGCTAAGCTGAGAATTCACCAAAGAGAAATCTCTAATGACTGAGAGACATTTGAAGAAATGCTCAACATCCTTAATCATCAGAGAAATGAAACTCAAAACGATTCTGAGATTCCATCTCACACCAGTCAGAATGACTAAGATCAAAAACTTAAAAGACAGCACATGCTGGCAAGGTTGTGGAGAAAGGGGAACACTCCTCCATTGTTGGTGAGCATGCAAACTTGTACAACCACTGTGGAAATCAGTCTGGCGATATCTTAGAAAACTTGGAATAGCTATACCTCAAGACCCAGTCATACCACTCCTGGGCATACATCCAGAAGACTCCTCACCAAACCACTAGGACATCTCCTCAATTATATTCATAGCAGCTTTATTTGTAATAGCTAGAAACTGGAAACAACCCAGATGTCCCTCAACCAAGGAATGGATAAAAAAAAAAAACTGTGGTACATCTACACAATGGAATACTACTCAGCTATTAGAAACAAAGAAATCATGCAATTTGTAACCAAATGGATGGAACTAGAAATGCTCATCTTAAGTAAACTAACCCAAACCCAGAAAGATGCACATGGCATCTATTCACTTATAACTGGATTTTAGCCATATAGTACAGGATAATTATCCTACAACCAACAGACTGAAAGGAACAGGAACATGGACTTTGTTACCTGTTAGTGGGACACTTTGCCCTAGTGTAGCTACCATGTAGGCCCCCTGTGTAAAAGAAAGCCCTTAGCCCTCATATGACTGATAAAACGGGGGGGGCTGAGATGTGGGGGCACCCCACACCAGAGGAATAGCATAGGTGGGAGAGTGGGTAGAGGGTAGGAGGGTGGGACCAAGAAGGGTGGAGGGAGAGGGCTGTGAGGGAGATGTAACTTGAAGTAATAAATAAATGTAATTAATTAAAAAAAATTTAAAGTTGTAATAAGGAAAAAAAAAACTCAACTTCCAGGGCTGAAGAGATGGCTTCCAGTAAAGTTCCTGCCCTCAAGGAAAGATACTTGGCATCAACCACTGGCTTCCACATGCACACGCACGTGTACACACACACACACACACACACCAATATTGACAAGTACATAAACCACACACACAACACATACACACATAAATCAATTTCCCTTTGAAGAGAACAAACTATACCTTGGAGAGAGGGGACTGGGCAGAGTTGGACTAAAGACTATGTATGTTCTTCTGTCACTGTGGCCAGGTAAAGAGGAATCTAGACCAACTATGACTATTCTAGATATTATTAGCTTTCATTAAAAACAAAATATAAGATCTATTCATGATCATATGTTGATCTCCAATAAGAATTAATACCTCTGAGTTTGCCAGTAATTTACATTAAGGCATTCCGGAATTTAAAGTGCTTTAGCATCAAAGTCTTTAATTCTATCAGCATAGACTAAGACTCATAAAAATGATGAATGAACCACAGTAGATTTTCAAATGGCAAGAGGTACCCTAGGGGAAATGCTTAAAGGACAAAAAATAACAAGCACCAAGGGAAAGTGGATCGCCCGGCGCAGGATACAAGTCTTAACTGCATTTATCTTCCAAAACCTCCTGTCTGCCCTGCCTGGAGTCATTTGGTGCCCAGCTCAAAGTAAAATCCCCTTCTGGACATTCCACTGGCCAGTTAAGAGTGGCTGAGTTAAATTCCATCTCAGTCAAAGAAAAGCAATGTTCTGACTCAGGCCTTGTTCTTCAAATGTCACACTGGTGGAGGTTTTATCTATAAACTCTTGGCTACTGCTGTTATAATTTGAAGTTGAAAGATATGTGAAAATCTTTTGACAGAACATTTAGCATGCTGACTTCTCTTTCTCTCTTTTGTGGTTTTTGTCCAATATTTTTTATACCTATTGCCTTTTCAAATTCTATTTCTTCAAGGGACAGCTTCTTGTCCTAGAGAAGTAGCATTTTCAACACAGAGGTTTCTGGAAGCTCTTTCTATGAGTGATGTAGCCTGTGTAACTTACTTTAGTTTCCAGCTGCAAAGGGAGAGTAAAGGAATGAAAACAAATCATAATAATAATAATGAGGTAACTCAGGACTTTCTGTTTTGAATGTAATAAATAAATCAGTCCCTTGGAGTCTTCATAACCTTTTTTGTTCTAAACACCTATGAGACGAGGAGATTGGAGAATGACCATAGAACTACAGACAAGAAAATCGCAGGGAACCATCTGCTCAAGGTTTTAGCATCCAAAACCCATGGTGCTGCTCTACCCTTTTCTGGTAAAAAAAAAAAAAAAATAACTCAGTGTCTAGACTGGATGACGTCTGTTCTGAATGATATGGCCAACTCTCCCTCTACAGGGAGATTGGCGGCTGTTTTACAGAGTGTACAGCGGTTCTTAAACTATAAATACAAGCACTCGAAAGAGAAGGGCTTACATATGTGTTGGTGTAGGGGAGGCTGGTGTGGGAGAGTGAGGGTGTAAGCGAGTGTGGGGATTGGGGTGTGAGTAGGGAAGGAGATGTGAATGAAGGTGTGGGTGGGTGTTTGTGTGTGAAGAAGTGTCTCCTAGGTGCCTGTTATGATGTGGCCGTGTAGAAATCTGGTGTGTCTCTTGAGTAACGTCTTTTCTGATGAGAGGTGGAATCTCTTCTTTTGACTTTAGTTATGTTTCCAGTAGCTTTAGTACACAACATTTATCTTTCTGTATATTTTATTTAAGCAATTTTTGATCTTTCAAGTTTTGAAAATATCACATTGTTGCTTTTAAGTCTTATATTGAATTGAAATAGTATGAGTAAGTACTCTGGCCTTGTTGTGGTCTTAGAAGGAAAGCTTTCAGGTTTTCACCATTGACTATAAGGTTGACTGTGAGTTTTCACGTGTGACTTTTATTACATTTATGTGATTCTATTCTTACTTTATTGAGAATTCTTGTCATGAGAAGTTGTTGGTTAGTACATGTGTTGGAAACTTGGTGCCATTAAGAAAGGTGGCAAAATTACTAAGAGATGGGGTCTAGTGGGAAGCCCTTAGATTAAGAGTCCTGCCCACAAATGGTAAGCTGGTCCCGGGGGATAAGCCATTGTAAAGGACTGGGCCTGACTCTGAGGCTTTGTTTCAGACTTCCTGCCATGAAATGTCAACTGTTTCCACCAGAATGCTTCCATCATTAGGCTGTCTGCAGAAGGTGAACCAACAGAGCCACCCAAACTTAAAGCATCTAAACTATAAAGTAAATAGATCTCTTCTTTTCTTTACAAGTAGGCTGCCTTGGGAAATTTGTTACAGTAATACAAAACTGATTGATACAGGCAGAACTCAAAAACCATGTCTGTCCTGTGTTAAACAACACAAAGGGGTACAGCAGTGGTTTGTGTGAACAGCAACAAAAATACAAAACAAAACTCACGAGGTAAGTTAGGAAAGGGTTGGGGCAGATAAGCCCAGTTCTCTCCTCAGATATTCATGGTGGCTCACTCTACCTCTGTGGAAGATAAGGAATCTTATCTTTTACAGGAAAATCCCTCTCTGTGGAAACCAACTGAATCAGGAAGAAGTATTCTCATGTTTCTCTGATCTTTATTTAAGGATGGAATGAGAAAACATATAAAGTATACATGCATCTGAGAGGCACTCAGTAAACATTAGCTATTCTTACTCTGTGTATTTTCTATTGACGATTCCACAATCAGGATTTCACCGAATTTTTGGACCTGTGATATAATCCACGTCATCTAGCATTGTTCTGCTGATCAGCCTTTTAAATGTTTTTACATTCTACATTCCAAGTTTTATTACACGCGACTCTTTTCCAGAGCTGGGGACTGAATCATGCACCTTGTTCATGATAGACAAGTGTTCTGTGACTCAGCCATACCCTTATCCCTATATGAGGCTACTTAACCCTCAAGACCTAGATGGGTTTGAACTGATATCATACAATTAAGCATTCTTCCTTTTGTTCGGCATCCTGTTCTGTAAAAATTTTTTTCTCCACTGGCTGTAGAGGTTGTGTCTGCAGGTGTCAGTAGATGCCTACCTGATTATCTCCAGACAGCCCAAGTTCTCACAGCACTATGAGGAAATTATGAGCCCCTTTATTCAGGAAAATCGGGGCTAAGTGGGTGGGCAGGGTATAGTAGCTTTTCTTATCGCCAGACATCACTTTCTAACTCTTGTCTTTTGACAATCTCGGGTTTACTTATATTTTCTCTTAGCCAATTAAGCTATTATCTTTCATGTTATGATCCTAGCTAAATGACCAGGAAAATATATTGTATTTTAAACCATAATCTTCCAGGATACAATTTGTTTTCTCAGTCACACTCTAAACTGCAGTATTTCATGTCCTAGGTCATCAAGTGACTCTGTTTCCTAGAAGTAAAGTGAGCTGTAATATTAAACCTTTCTCCAGAGGTATTAATATTCTAGCTCAAATCGGCTGGCCATGAGCTGATGTAGAAGCTGTGGGAGTGAGTCGTCTATCTCTTTTTACCAGGTGTTCAGAGTGACAATCCCAGTGTGAAAGTTTGCCCTCCACGGCCCTGGCAGTCTCTGCTAGCATCCATTTTTCCAGCTACCATATGCCCGAATAATTGATAGAGCTAAGTGAATGCAGGTCCCTCTTCTCACCGTGTTCCCCTCCAGCGCCTCAGCAACATGAGGCAATTTATCTTGCTTTTGTGCAGCGGTGCATAGGTTTCTTTAAAGGGAGAATTTGGGTTTCTCTTTCTGTTCAGAAATAAGCAGTTCTCAGGTTCACAGCATGCAAAGCCCTAGTGGGACAGTTAGACCCGCCAGAAAAGCAGGCTCAAGAAACTCAGCCTTCCATTGTTTTTTCCATCTTCCTTCCCTTTCCTTTGGAGACAGAGCCTACTGCAAAGGCTAGTGGGTTTTTCTAAGGCTGTTTCCTCCACAGAGTTCACATTCAACTCTTTAACAAGAAAAATGTCACTGTAATTAGTGGCTCCTGGGAACCATTTGTGAACTATTTCAGAAAAACCCATTGTGGGATCAGCAGCCTTGACACAGAGTGCCCTTGTAGAATGTGAATACGTTTTATCCACTTGGAATGTGCTTTAAATGGAAATCAATTGAAACATCCTCACAAGGACACCTTTGTTACATAGTCTAGATTAGAAGGACCCATGGCAGTGTATGTCATGGCGTGGGTTTCTTTCCACCTGTATGTGCTTACCTCCAGCCTGTGAGCTTCCATTTCTCCTGAGCATTCAAGAATGGTGTCTGGTATGTGCCCAACAAATCTGTGGGCAAAATAAAGGTATACCTAACTGCGAGGAAGTTAGGCATTCTAATAAGAAAGCATGTTTTTTTTTTAATAATTTCCCAATTGGAATATATTTTCTGCTATCTCTTGTAGTCATGACATAATGTGTGAATTAATCAGATATTCTGGACCCTTGTTTACTGCAGAGATGACACTGTATATTAGGGTTGGTTGATTAATAAAGAGTTAATATAAAGCCAAGGAGAACACTATTTCTTCTACTACCAACTAAGGCAGCTAGGGACCTTGCAGGTACTTCTCTACTAAGGGCTGAGAACAGCTGTTAGTGTCTATTGGCTACACGAATCATGCAGATTGGGAAAGTCTGGCTAATAGAATATCAGAGAGTGTCGACTTCCCTGCTACCAAGTTTTGTCCTTTTTGGACAGCAGTCTGTCTGCAGTTGGTGCAAGGGGTTTTTTCATGCCAAGAGAAAGGCTTGCCACTAATTCAACCATCTTACAGTGGAGGTTCTTCGATGCTTATCTTCTACTTGGAGTAGAATAGGGGGTGCTGTCAGGCGCTGATATGTCTCGATATCAAAAAAAATCTTGATTTAAGATAACATCTTTGAATGCCATATTCTGCAGATCTCTAGGGGTTTTTGAAGATGCCCTATCCATCTCTTGTATTTAGATAAGCAAATGTTGCTTGTCTCTTAGCAACTTGATTACTGGGTAGTTTAGAGAATATCTGTGATAGACTGTCATAGTAGCTAACAAAGAGACATGTTTGCATGACTAGGAGTTTGTTTTAACTATCCTAGACCGTTTTAGACGGTTGGTATCAAGAGGTCAGAGCTTCACATTTTATTTTTAAGTATCTCTAGGTATGATACCATTAGGAAGCGTTACCTTTAAATTTGCATCAATATACAAAGATCTATTTAATTGTGGTTAAATATACTCTTAATTATGTATCAATATACCAAGATCAATGTCTATGTAGCCCAATATAATCTTAATATTACGTCCATATGCAAGGGTCAATACCATTGTGGCCAACTATAATCTTAATTTTGTATCAATATACAAAGATCAATACCGATGTAATCCAATACAATCTTATTTTTGCACAATAAACAATGGTCAATACCACTTTAGCCAAATAACCTACTAATTTTGCATCAATATACAAAGGTATAAGGGCATATTCAATAATCTGCCCCTTCTTCTTGGACCTTCCTGTGCTATGTCTATATCTCATTTTTCTCAAGCCCATGCACTCCTACATAGGAGAGGAAGAAGGATACAGAAAAGGAAAAGTAGGAATTCCCTGGGGCTAACCTCCAAAACCCATTAAGACAGGATCATTTATCAGCTTGTAGTCTCTTCCCCTACATAACAGAGTTTTCAGTTAACCTTCAAATAACCAAAAAGAAGGGCGGAGAAACACCTCCCCACCCTCTGGGCATGGGACGTCGCTCTCTTAAAGTGACTTCCTGCTGATTTGGGTCGTAGTAGACCTGTTTGGGGCCCCAACCCAAATGGGAAAAATGATTAAAAATGTTAGTACAATCCTTTTATGTTCAGTCCTTCTGTTCTCAGCTGTTTAGATGACCTAAGGGGTTTGTAGGCAGAAGCTGATCTTGCAGGCTTCACTGAGGTTCCGGCCGGGGCATTGTGTAGAGCTGAACGGTCCCAGCGACACTGGATTGCAGTGGTGGTTGCAGGCCCCCGATGGAGACAGCTATTGAGGAAGTCTGCCAGGCAGAATCAACTGGGTCACTCATCCTCCTTGGTGCCTGATTCTGCTCTCTGCTGAGGATTCCGCTGTCCGCCGTCCCCAGGCTCCCCTAATGGACACTTCGATTCTCCTGGAACGATAAGAACAGAGCCCTGCCCCAATCCCAACCCTAGGACAATTGCCCTCTTTTTTTTTTTTTTCTGGGGGGGGGGATGGGGGGGGCTAGGTAGTACTTCTCCTGAAGCAAATTTGGCCTTCTGACAACTTACAAAGCGTTATCTTTCAATCCGGGTTAAAGAAGAAATCATTCTGTCACCTTGGAGCTAAACCAGCTCTAGTGTATATATTTTGAGATCCCAAAGGACAAACTCTGCCAAGACAGGGTAGGTAAGTCCTTCATAATCCCTGCTCTACAACAAATGTCTGTTAGAGAAACAGGACCCAAAGCCTGAAGATTGATGCTGGAATGTATGGAGAGAAAATGGGAACTGTCCAGGCAGTTATTGGTATGTTCTTTCTTAGTTTTGGAAGCTGCAGGCTCTGCACTTCCTATATAAGCAAATATATTTATCCCTCTCAGGTCTCTGAGGTGGTTGAAGAATAGACAGATAGAATCTTATAGTTAAATTTTGAACTGTTTAGGAATCAAGAGGGTGTTATAGATCTAAGAAGATACTCTTAAAAGTGTGTTGCAAGATAGTAAGAATGTTGAGTCACATATAGACCTTTAAACTCATGGAGTTGGGTAGATAGTAGAATGTTAAAGTCAGGGGCCAAATAGGTATAAACTGAACATTGGGAAGGTTTACTGGGCCAATTTACTCTCATAAATGTGGCATATTTATATCTATTGTTTTGTATAATACTTACTGTTATAAGAGAAGGAACCAGCTGTTGGACTGAAAGGGGAAACCTCTGGAGGGAAGAGGGTGGAAGGGCAGGTTAGGAAGGGGGAATAGGGAGGGGTTTGTTACTGAGATGTAACTTGAAGAAAAAAAAATAAAGTATTTAAAAAAAAAGAATATCAGAGAGTGGGATTTATCACAGAACTCAAGCATTGATTCAAAGAAGCCAATAGAGCCTCATCTATCTTACGACTTAAATTAAACATACTAAAACTAGAGGACTTCCCCTTTCAAAACTAAAACAACTAAGTAGAAGGAGGAAGGGAAAAAATATGTCTTGATGATGCATTATTGGGGAGCTTTCGTTACATGAGAGCTGTCTTAAATTTAAAAGCATTTGAATGCATTTGTAGTATCTTTAATCCTACTTTACAACAATTTACACTTCAAAACAGATAACTTAGAAAACATCAAAAAGTTATGTTAAGAAAAGGCTGACAAGAAACAAATGGGGAACAGGGGTGTAGATCACAGTGCCCTGCCAGGTACATGTTACAGTGCCACAGCCTATATGATACCAAAACGTCCTTGCTAGGTAAACCTAAACATTTTTCTAGAGGAGCCCAAAACCTTAACCTTCCCAGTCAGTTTTTTGTAATTTTCCTAAGCCCTCAATTCCTTTAGATTATCAAAAATAAAACCCATGTCTCAGAACTTCTGCAACCACAGCTTTTCAGGAGGATATCCATCTCACAAAGAATAATTGTATCCTGTTTCCTCTGTTTGCACGGTCTCCACTGAGAACTTAATATAGGGAGTCATACACTTTAAAAACAGAATTGTGAATTGCTATTCCAGTTCTCTGGTGGTTTGGGTTTGAAGGTATTCCACCTCTGTTTTTCTGTCGGTTGCAAGTTGTAACTCAGAATTTGCAGAAATATAAACTTAAAAGTAATTGAGTCCACCCTTAAGGCAAGAAGAGCTTGAAAAAAAAAACTTTGTTTATGGTGCCATTCCCCCAAACCTCCAATCTATTGGGCTGTCCATTTGTAGCCATGCACTCTGCTGACACTTTTTTTTTTTTTTGCATTTTGATCCTTTGTGTTAACTCAATTCTTTAAAGACTACTGAATTTTGAAATTGTTGAAATGCACCTCAGTGTCTCTTAGCATGTATCTGTTAATGTAAATTTATAAAATTATGTTTGTTCCACAGTTTCTCTCTTAACCCGGCTAACACTCAAATAATTGAGACTCTTTATAATATTTTAACATGGCTTTACAGCACAATACTGAGCAGTTAAAGTCTTTTCTTAATCCTCTATGCTAGTCTGACTCCCTCTTTGCCAAAATTCCTGAGATACTTGCTGTTTAGGGCTTTCTCTGCTCCAGCTGAATCTTCCTCAAGTCTCCTGCACCTCTGCCCATGGCTGAATCCTCTACTTCTCTGTCTAACTCCTCCTCCCCTGGAGGGCAGGAATCAAGTCCTATTCTCTCCCCTGCTCAGTGATTGGCTGTAAGCTGTTTTATTGGCATATCAGGGGACAATTGAAAAAAACTGCTTACACAACATTGAGACAGGAAATTCTCAGAACAAGTATTGCAATCAGACATGGGGAGTACAGAAATCAGGGTTTGAATTACACAATAACCTATGCCTACATGTATACCTGGTAGCCCTATGTCCTATTTATCCTTAACTGTCCAGGTGTACAGCTGAAGCTCATCATTTGCAAATTTGGGCTAATTGGCCCTCCCTACAGAGGAGATCAAGGTGGAGAGCCTGGAAATCTCTTCTAGGCTTAACTGGGCCCAAAGTGTTTCCCTGTGTGGTGGTAACTGCTCTGAAGCAATAGGAAATTGATTGTATTATCAAATGACGTGGATTTAATTGATCTAAAAAACAAAACACAAAAATCTCTTACTATGCTGTAATGGCAAGCAGAAAAGCCTGGTTGTTCTCCCTGCACTCTGTGTGGGGAAATGAACCACAAAACAAACCTTCAAATGAGCACTTTTCATCTGTCCCCTGACGTGTTCATTGTTCTGAAGTATGTCAGGTCAGCTTAGTCTAGGAAACCTACTGGAGCTAGTATATTCAAAGGGAAAGGGTGTTTCTACGAGGTCGGTTTTCTTTTCTTTCCTTTCTTTTCCTTTCATACATGAGTACTTTATGTACATCATTTCCACCCCTCCCTCTCCTTCAGTTCCTCCTATGCCCCCACTTACTCTCAAATTCAAAACCCTTTCTTTTTTAATTACGTTGGCATGCATAAATGCATATATACCACCTCCCAAGTTCATTGGCATTGCTCCTTTGTATATGTGTATCTTAGTTAGGGTTTCTACTGCTGTGATAAAACACCATGACCAAAAGAAACTTGGAGATGAAAGGGTTTATTTCACCTTATCACTCTTAAGTCACATTTCATACCTGAGAGAAGTCAGGGCAAGAATTCAATGCAGGAACCTAGAGGCAGGATCTAAGAGTACGGCTTTCTGGCTTGCTCCTCAGATCTTGCTCTGTTTGCTTTCTTACACCACCCAGGATCACTTGCACAAGCGTGGCACTGCCCCCCGTGTGCTGTGGGGCTCCCACATCAGTCATTGGTCAAGAAAACGTACCACAGAGTCACACAGGCCAATCTGGTAGAGTCATTTTCTCAATCGAGGTTCCCCCTTCCAAAACGACTCTAGCTTGTGCCAAGGTGGCATAAAACCACCCAGCACAACTGGTATTGTCATTGTGCACATTTTTTTCAGGCAACCTTATTGTTGGGATTACATGGGTACAACTTCCCTGTCATGTCTAGAAGACAGTGTCTCACAGCAGACATCCTAGTCTTCTGCCTCTTATAACCTTTCTGTCCCCTTTTCCACAATGTTCCCTGAGCCATAGATGTAGGGTTGTGTTGCAGATGTACTAAGTGGGGATGGGCACTCCACAGTAACTTATTCCCTCCATTTTTATCAGTTGTGGATCTCTGTAGTAGTCTCCACATGCTACAAAAGAAGATTCTTTGGTGAGGGGTAAGAACTAAACTTATCTATGGGTATAAATATAAACAATCAAAAGTTATATTGGTTTAGGAAAATTGCAGTAATAGGGTGCCCTCTCATGTATATGACTTCTCCAGTCACCTGTAGTTGGCTAGGTTTATATTACCAGACATGAATCCAACTCGCATTGAGCTGGCCTACAGTCCAGCTTTTAGATTAGACAACTACTGATTGCCCCTAAGATAAAAGTTGCTATTTTTATTTAATCATTATTGCCCTTTTGAGGATATCCCATTAGGTCAGGTATTATATTCACAGGCTTTAGTTCTAGGTAGGACTATTGATTGTTTTCCTCCCTTGATGGTTCGCACAGCACCTTTTGACACTATGAGAGGTAGTCCTTCAGGTCAGTTCCAGCTCAAGTATTCCAAATCCTGTATTCTAGGTGTGTGGTGGCTTCAGCAGTAAGATCTTATCTTTAAGTTCTGGGAGACAATCAAGGCAATGGCATTAGCCTATATTTGGGGGGCATCTGTCAGATCTCTCTGAGCAATAATGCAAAGGGAAGTTTCCTATGTCTGGCAGTAGGGTTTTTACAAAATAATTTATGACTATTACAGAGGGACCATTATCTCTCTATGTGGTATAAATCCATCTAACCAACTTTTCTCTCTCATATATATATATATATACATATATATACACACACACATACACATATATATAGCGTGTATGTGTGTGTTTATGAATACACACATATTGCTATGTATGCATTTTAAGTAACCTTATAAAAGAATGTTTCCTATCTTTGTGGAACATTCTTATTTTTATTTATCTCTGCTTCCCTCCCTTCCCTCTGTTAAAGTGTCCCTGCCCTGTTCTCCCCCTTCATAGCACCCATGTCCTACTATCCCCAACTCTAGAGCACGTGCATACACGTACACACATCAGTTCCTTTCTGTGTTCCTGGTTTCTTCAGTTACTATAGGTCATATAATTAAATCTAAGGATTCGATTTAGAGCAAGGATCCACAAATGAGAGAGACCATGAGGCATTTGTCTTTCTTGGTCCGGGTTACTTCACTCAATATAATATTTTCCAGATCCACCCATTTACCTGCAAATTTCATGATTTCGTTTTTCCGGACAGCTGAATAGATTCCATTGTGTGTATGTACCACATTTGCATCAGCTGTGCTACTTCTTGGCATATACCCTAAGGACTCAGTCACCTGCTACAGAGATCAATCATGTTCAGTACTGCTCTAACCACGATAGCTAGGAAATGGAAAAAACTTAGATGTCCAACTGATAAATATAGAAAGCATGCAGTATACTGAGTGCTGAGAGAAAGCCAAGATGTGAAAATATTTTAAATTCACCAATTCACTGCATTTAAATCCACCCCAAATTTGTGTAATCTGTTATCTAGTCATAACAAAATTGGCTCTGAATGTCATCTAATTTGAATCTCTTTTTTAACTATATTTGTGTCATTAATTAATGGTGGTATTGATGATCACTGACTACATTTTAGAAGATAGGGTCCATTTATTTACTCATCCATTTTTCCATTCGAGTGCCTGTTTTGATCAAGGCATTGTTTTATATTCTGTAAATATGACAAACAACCAGTTTCTTTTTCCAGAAAGTTTAGTCTCTTAGTTGAGAGAATATTTGTAAATACATAACCTTAACACAAAACAGCAACAAGGGCTCTAAATTAAGTATAAGCAACAGCTATGAGAGCTCATTGAAGGGGAATGTTCTCAGTGAAAAAGAATTTGGAACAAGGTATGGTAGCATATGCCTGTAATCACAGCACTTCACAGGCTGCAGCCAGAGGATCAAGGGTCAAAGCCAGCCTGGACTACATAGCCAGATTGTCTCAAAAGAAAAGAATAAAGGCATGAGGAAATAATGGTTCAGTAGGAAAATCCCTGCTACACAAGCATGAGAACATGAGATTGGATCATCAGTGCCTGCAACTCCAGTGCCGATCCCTGAAGCTCATTGACTAGCTAGCCGAGCTGAACCAACGGGATTCAGGTTTAGGGATAAACCTTGTCTCAAAAAATAAAGGTATACCAGTGCCTAGTCCAATCATCATCAGAGAGACTTCATCCAGCAACTGATGGGAGAAGATGCAGAGACCAACAGCCAAACTTTAGGTGGAGCTTGGGGAAGCCCCCTGAAGAGGGGGAAAAGGACTGTAGGAGCCAGCAGGGTCGAGGACACCAAGAGAACACAGCCCACAGAATCAAGTAAGGAGGGCTCACAGGGACTCGCAGAGACTGACAATCACGAAGCCTGTATGGGTCTGATCTAGGTCCTCTGCATATATGATATGTTGTGTAGCTTGGTGCTCATGTGGGACTCCAGTGGGTATGGTTCTGACTCTTTGCCTACGTTTTGGACCCTTTTCCTCCTACTGGGTTTCCGCATCCCACCTTGATATGAGGGTTTGTGCCTAGTCTTATTGTAACTTGCTATACCGTGTTTGGTTGATATCCCTGGCAGGCCTTCCCTTTCCTGAAGGGAAATGGAGGAGAAGTGTATGGAGGAAGAGGGGGTGTGGAGGAAGGTGTCTGGGAGTGGACTGGTTCCAAATCCTTTTTTCACTGGGAGAGGGGAATGAAGGGAGGGGAAACTGTGGTGGAGATGTAATGCATGAGAGAAGAAAACATTTTTTTATTATGTTTCTTTATTACATCAAGTTACATCTCCATCATAGTGCCCCAGTGCAAGAAGAAAACATTTTTTTAAACTAAAATAAAGGAAGAGAGCCACTAAGGAAAGACACGTTATGTTGACCTCTGGCCTACACGTGCATAAACACACACACACACACACATGCACGCACGAACAACAATGCAGCACAACACATGTGCATATCAACACAGAGGGAGGGGATATTCATATGCAGTGATATTTGGAATATAGAGAACAAATTCTCTTCCTAACTCCCTTAATTTCCATTAAAGCTCTGCATTGTCACACTGTGCTACAGTGGTTTGCAGCCTGTTGCTGCTGTTGTTGTTGTTGTTTGTTTAACATGACCTCCTAAACATGACCTGAACAAAGATAACACAATACACATGCTAACATGGATGGGGACACCTCAGGGGGCCTCAGCCCCTCACAGAGAACTACAGGCAGCCAAGGAAAGCTGAGATCAAGAAATATTTCCTCCAGGGAAGAGCACAGCAAGCAGTCAGCCCTGAAATCATTCATATGTATGTAGCATTATGCATGATAAGCAGGCTGTATTTATGTATTTAGGAATATGTAATGGAAAAATACATATATGAGAGGGGGAAAAGATACACACACATAAAGAAAGAAAAAGAAATCAAGAATTTGAGTGAGAGCAAGGAGGTAAATGGAAAGGGAGGGTTTGGAGGGACAAAAGAGAAGGGGAATATGATGTAATTATAATCTATCTATATACATACATATATATATTAATATTACACTAAATAGAATGGAGACTAGAAAGCATCAATAGGTGCTACACATGATAAGGAGAGTTTCAAGGAATGTCTGGACACTGGAAGTGAGAATCACAATGTTATTTTTCCAGAGACTCAAAGTCAATATACACTCTGGTGTTTTCCATGTTATCCTAATCCTTATCTCGCTGCTATCATTGCCCTTCAAAAACCAGCATTGAATTGGCATCCTGTAGTGTGATGTTTCCTTCTTGCCTATTTGCAGTGGAAGACTTGCTGCAAATGTGCACAAAAATTCAATTTGTTAATACTTTCTCATAGCTAAATCTACCTTAACTTATCTCAGAGTGCATGAGCTCCCTCTTAAGTACAGGCCCAGGGTTTCTCTGCAGCAGAGTTCAGAGTCTACTTGCGGGAGGGAGGGGCGGGGCAGGAAACGGTAGTGAGATTTGCTGCTCTCGAAATCAAGATTTCGAAATGTCTGACAAACAATAGAAAATTTTTTTAAAGTAAAAGTGTTACTTCTTTTTCCTTTTGTCTTTCTCTCTCTAAGCTGCCTGCCTTGTGCTTGGCTGTATGATTTTCCCTGATGGCTGGGATTCAGACGAAGTAAAACGGATGTGCGGAGAGAAGACAGACAAGTACACTCTTGGGGCCTGCTCGGTCCGCTGGGCGTACATTCTGGCCATCATCGGAATACTGGATGCCTTGATCCTCTCATTTCTAGCGTTTGTGCTTGGGAACCGACAAGACAGCTTGATGGCGGAGGAACTCAAGGCGGAAAACAAAGGTAAGGTTACTAAGGACTCTTACTCTTACCGCAAGCACAAAAGTTAACCCAAAACTGAATACAGCAGCTGCCCTCTCGCTCTTGCCCACCAAGTCCTCTTTCCTCTCCTGTTACTGCCTTTGACTCTAAAAGTTGTCCGCAGACTCAAGACTTGAGTACAGCATTGCGTTTTCTTATTCTTCTGAGGCATTTATCTTTCTGGGGCTCTCTACGTCCATTGTGACTGCTTAAGTATTTTTCCTTTTCTAATGCCTTAGCTGTCAGGAGTTAACGTCTAAGAGACAACCTTGAGAGAGGGGTGTCTATCTGATTACATGGAATATGCTTCCTCTCTGTGGATGGCGCCGTTTCTTCTGAATGAAAAAAATGCCTGTGAAATCTCTAAAATTATCGCAACCACTTGACTTGAATTCAAACTGATCTTGTGGGGGTTGGGGGAGAGAGAGGATTCCCACCCCAAGTAGTTATGGAGATTATAGTAGCACCTCAACTGACTGGACTTTTCACTGAGTTATCTGGATAACCAACTGGTCAGACTTCTTTTCAAAAGGAAATTGTCCACTGAAACACAAGGAAACTGGGAGAAAGAACAGGACAGTGACTGGCGATTAATACCTAAGCATATTAGAGTCGGTGACTGAGAGTTAGCATTGTCATTCTTCAAGGTAAATCTTGTACGTTTTCTTCCACACTCCTAAATATATTCCTTAGGGTAGAATTTTAATGCCAAGGATTTGTTATAGCCTTAGATTTGTGTAACGCATTGTACATTATGATTTAGTATAAAGGGAGTTTCTTGGAGGTGGTGGTTGGCTGGTTGAGTTTTGAGCTAGGGTCTTGCTCTATAGCCCAGACTGACTTGATTCTCCTGAAACTCTTTTTTTTTTTTCCTTTACTTTTTATTTCTTCAAGTTACATCTCAATCGCAGTCCCTTCCCTATTCCCCCTCCAGTCCCACCCTCCCACCCTCAACCCCCCATCTTCTTCCCTTTTTTTTTTTCTTTTAAGTTTAAGGTATATCTTATTTCCCCCTACAGTTTCCCCTTCCAGTCCAACAAATGGCTCTTTCTCTTATAATAATAAATACAATACAGTACAACAGAGGTAATTAGGCCACAGTTATGAGGGTTATATGGCTTAACGTACATTCCCAATGACCAGTCCATATGTATTTGGTACCTGACTTTAACATTCTACTATCTAAACATCTCCATGAGTTTAAAGTTCTATATCTGACTCAACATTCATACTAACTTGCAACACAATTTTAAAAGCATCTTCTTAGATCTATAACACTTTCTTGACTCCTAAACAACTCAAAATTTAATTATGAGACTCTAGCTATCTGTTCTTCAACCAGCTCAGAGACCTGAGGTGGATAAATATATCTGATTTTATAGGAAGTACAGGGTCTGCAGCTTCCCAAACTAAGAAATGACATACCAGCGGCTGCCTGGACAGTTCCCACTTTCTCTCCATACATTACAGCATCGATCTTCAGTCATTTGGCCCCATTTCTCTGACAGACATTGATTGTAGAGCAGGGATTATGAAGGACTTACCTACCCTGTCTTGGCAGAGCTAGGCTGTCGACTTACCTGCTTCCAGGTTTTGTCCGTTTTGGACAGCATTCTGTCTACAGTTGGAGCAAGGGGCTTTTCCTACCAAGAGATAGGCTTGCAACTAATTCAATCATCTCCCACTGGAGATTCTTCGATGCTCATCTTCTACTTGGGGTAGAATAGGGGGTGCTGCAGGAGTTGATATGTCATGATATAAAAAAATCTAAAGTTACGAAAACATCTTTGAATGCCATATTCTGCAGATCTCTTGAGGTTTTTGAAGAGGCCCTATCTATCTCTTATATTAGGGTAAGCAGATGTTGCTTGTCTCTTAGCAGGTTTATTTTTGATTAGCTTAGCAAGTAACTATAATAGGCTATCATAGTACCTAACAGAATGACCGGCTTGCATAACCATTAGTTTGCATTTCTTAATTATCCTAAACAGTTTATGACAATTAGTAGTAAAAGGCTGAAACATCACATTTCATTTTTTTTCTTTACCTCCTAACCCTTCTATCCCATTTCTCTGGGGTGGGGTGTCCTTATATAACAGTCCCTCATCTCAGTTGAGAGGTCATATGAGGGACAAGAGCCTCTTCATTCATTGGGGATCTACGAAGCAGTACCATCAGTGAAAAGTGTCTCGTTGCCCGGGAGAGAGAACTACTAAACAAACAAACCAATAAGCAGACAATAGATAAAAAAAAGACTAAAAAATAGAAAAAATATAATATATAAAAATAAATAAAAAATAAAAATTAAAAATAAGAAGTCTATGTCCAAGTTCCCTTTGGTGTGTTAGTTGTAGTATCGATACCTTCTACTATATAGCTAAAATCCTACTATAAGTGAATAGATGCCATATGCGTCCTTCTGAGTCTGGGTTAGTTCACTCAGGATGAGCTTTTCTAGTTCCATCCATTTGGCTGCAAATTGCATAATTTCATTGTTCCTGAAAGCTGAATAATATTCCATTGTGTAGATGTACCACAGTTTTTTAACCCATTCTTCGGTTGAGGGACATCTAGGTTGTTTCCAGTTTCTAGCTATTACAAATAAGGCTACTATAAACATAGATGAGGAAACTTCCTTATGATTCCGTGAAGAGGCATTTGGGTGTATACCCAGAAGTGGTATGGCTGGATCCTGAGGCAGAGCTATTCCAAGTTTTCTAAGATATCGCCAGACTGACCTCCCTAGTGGTTGCACAAGCCTGCATTCCCACCAGCAATGGAGTAGGGTACCTCTTTCTCCACACCCTCGCCAGCATGTGCTGTCATTTGAGTTTTTGATCTTAGCCATTCTGACAGGTGTGAGATGGAATTTCAGGGTCGTCTTGAGTTGCATTTCTCTGATGATTAAGGATGTTGAGCATTTCTTCAAGTGTCTCTCAGCCATTAGAGATTCCTCTTTGTGAATTCTCTATTTAGATCTGTCCCCCATTTTTTGATTGAATTACTTGGTTTCTTGGCATTTAATTTCTTGATTTCTTTGTAGATTTTGGATATCAGCCCTCTGTCAGATGTGGGGTTGGTGAAGATTTTCTCCCAGTCTGTAGGCTGCCGTTTTGTTCGAATGACAGTGTCCTTTGCCTTACAGAAGCTTTTCAGTTTCATGAGGTCCCATTTATTGATTGTTGATCTCAAGTCCTGAGCTGTTGGTGTTCTGTTCAGGAAGTTGTCGCCTGTGCCAATTAGTTTGAGGGTTTCTCCCACTTTTTCTTCTAGTAGATTTAGTGTGACTGGCCTTATGTTAAGGTCTTTGATCCACTTGGACTTAAGTTTTGTACAAGGTGATAAGTATGGGTCTAAGTTCATTCTTTTACAAATGGACATCCAGTTGGACCAGCACCATTTGTTGAAGATGATGTCCTTCTTCCATTGTGCCGTTTTGGCTTCTTTGTCAAAAATTAGGTGGCCATAAGTGTGTGGGTCTCTTTCTGGATCTTCAGTTCGATTCCATTGATCTACTGGTCCGTTTCTATACCAATACCATGCTGTTTTTACAACTATTGCTCTGTAGTACAGCTTGAAATGTGGGATGGTAATACCTCCAGATGTTTTTTTTTATTGTAGAGGATTGATTTAGCTATTCTGGGCTTTTCGTTGTTCCACATGAAATTGAGAATAGCTCTTTCCAAGTCTATAAAAAATTGTGTTGGTATTTTGATAGGAATTGCATTGATTCTATATATTGCTTTTGATAGGATGGCCATTTTTATTATGTTGATCCTACTTATCCATGAGCATGGGAGATCTTTCCATCTTCTAAAGGCGTCTTCAATTCCTTTCTTCAAGGGCTTGAAGTTCTTGTTGTATAGGTCCTTTACTTGCTTGGTTAGAGTTACCCCCAGGTATTTTATATTGTTTGTGGCTAATGTGAAGGGGGTTGTTTCCCTTATTTCTTTCTCAGCCCATTTGTTTGTTGTATAAAGAAGAGCTTCTGATTTTTTTTTTGAATTGATTTTGTATCCAGCCACATTGCTGAAGGTGTTTATCAGCTGTAAGAGTTTCTCT
>CAJQZJ010033004.1:801230-815040 GCA_907164525.1 Lophiomys imhausi | reverse complement strand
CACACACACACACACACACACACACACACACACACACACACACACACATACACACACACACCTCCAATGAAGCCTGATCTCAAATATCCAACTCCCTATTTAAATTTATGGTTAGCATCTCACATCTAACACTTCCATACTGAGTTCCTTATACATCTCATAAACCGACAAAACCTCCTCTCCTCATGGTCTTCCTTATCTCAGCTTACAGCAGCCTTATCCTTCTAAGCACTCAGAACAAAAACTGAATCCTCACACTTCCTCCCCTCACAATGTAAACCTAATCATCAATTTTAAAAAAATCCTACTAGCTGCACTTGTAAAAATGAGTCTTCCCACCACTTTACCCCCATACCTGCTGCTATCCTGGGCCAGACTGTCACTCTTGCTCCTGCAGAATCCCTGATTTATTGCAGTCTAACCTCAAAGCACCTACTGTGATACAGTTCCAGAAAATGATCACATTGTGCTCGGCTTGTGGACCTCTGGTGTCTTGGTGATCTCACTCTGGAAAATCAAAAGTCATTTTCCATGTTCTACAAGGCTGTGCAAACCTATCTCCAAATTTGCCATTCAGTTCTTCTCTTAACACCAGGCTTCCTTCTCCTTTCCTGCTCTTCAGACATTTAGGGCCAGTCTCAGGACCAGCCTCTGCTTTTGTTGTTCCCTCTTACTGAAATATTCTCCTCCAAAACCATAACTTTGTACTCTCCCTCTCTTAGGATTTACCCAAGTATGACCTCTGTGATGAGCACACTGCCTCTTCTTAACTAGTTTCTGTCTCTCCAGGGAAGACACAGGCAAAGAGTTTTCTCTTTTGCTTACTAATGCATCTTCAATATTTGAATAAAATCTGCCAAATGTAGATGCCCAATGGCTACATGTCAGATAAGTGAATTACTGAATGAATTCCAGCCCTTCTCACATAACATCATTGTTCCATGGTTGCACAGATCCTAACCATTAAAAAGTTTTGCTTTGTGGAGTTGAAATGTACTTCTTTATGATGTCTATCCATTTCTACTCCTTCTTGTACCTTAAACCACTGAGTTATTCAAAAATAGTTACTGTGTTGGTAAATGGGTATAATAACACGTTCACCAAGATGGAAGGTGTTATGGTTTTTGAGCTTCTTGTTGTCATCAGTACCCTCTACTAGCCACAAAAGGAACCAGGGATGAGGGCCACCATTTGTGGGAGGAGGGGACAGAGAGGACATTAAAATTGTAGTGGGGGGGACGTCACAAGAGCTGCTTATAAATGTGCAATTGGACATTGTCTTCTTCAATTCACCCTTCCAAGCTACAGGAAACTTAGAAAATATCTAAAGTTAGGGCGCTACCATCCATTCAAAGGCTAGGTGTCAAAATCATTCATGTGCTGTGGTTTGCTCTAAGAGTTTCCTCTATGACCAGTACATAACATCTAGTTGTAGAGATTTGTCGCATCCCCCCTTGTCCAGCAAGGATGACGCAACTCACAAAAGCTCTTCTCCTGCAGTTTATTCAGGTCCCTTGAAAACAGTCTTCCGAATAATGGGGCAGACCCAACCCACAGGCTAAATACTAATTAAACAGCCAGTCAAGTAAAGCCAAGTGGTGCTATCTTAGAGGTCTACGTATGCGGAAGCAAGCCAGATCAGCAGTCTTTGCCAAATATGAACTTATTATCATAAAGAGCACTCACCGTCGGGCTGGTGGAAGGCGGAGACCAGCGCCATCTTTAGGGCGCAGCACTTCGCAGCTCTCTACAGTTCCTCCTTTTTTATTTTTTTCTAAAGTTGGTAAAAGTCCCTGGAAAGGCTTCGTAATCCCTCTATCTGGGGATCTCACGGTGGGCCTGAGCCTGTAGGAGGGCGGTGCTCAAACTCTTACCCGTCTCTGGGTCAGCCTCCCCACTCGGGACTGCCCTGTCTTAGGTGGCCGAGACTTACCCGTCAACTCCGTCACTGACTTGCCAGACCCTAATATCCGTGGAACGAATTCCTCAGTGGGCAGGGACTATGCTTAGTGAAGATTTACTTCACGGCAGCAAGCCATGCCTGAGGGGACTGGCCCGCCTCAATGGCGACAAGGGCTTGTATAATCATGGCTGCATTACGCTTTTGTGTGGCTCTCATTTTGTAGATGCACCATAGGCAAACCAGAGAGGCTAGTATCATTAGTATCACCAAAGAGCCTACACCCGCCCACTCCTTAAGATGATCCATAGCCGTCTGTATCCAAGAAGTCAAGCCAGTAGCCAGGCTCAGATCCACCCGAGTGGAGTTGATGTGGATGATTGTCGCTCTCAGCTCTCTCACCAAATTTTCAAATTCAGCCGACCAATCCTGTAAGAGGAACTTTGACAATTGTCTAGACAAATTAGCAGCTTTTGTATAATTTTGATATTGCACGGAAGTAACATACAAACCTTGCAATTTCCACTCACACCCCAACTGTGCTAGTTGCCAAAGAGAATCAATCTGTTCTTGTATTAAATCTATACATTGATTAACTATCATAAGACCTCCTTTGAGATGAGAATTCATAGAGGTCTGAGTATCCAATGCCTGTGCCACAGTGGCTGAGATGTTATTCAGGGCATTGGCAGTCTGTATAGAACTAGACAAGGCAATAGCTGAGGCAGTAGCTCCCACAGCAGCAACAGTGATAGCAGTAACAATAGCTGCAGTGATGCCAAAATCTCTTTTAAATCTGAATAGCATCATGGTATTAGGAGCCTCTACAGGAACTGGTACATATCGAGGCATTCTAGTCACCACAGCCACAGGAAAGGCTGTGGCATTCCAGCATAGGGCATAAAAACATGTGCCTGGAGTGCATACTAACTTTTCTTCACCTAAGGATGCACTCCCATTACTTACAATCCACAGAAAAGGAGGCCAGAGACATACTGGCGAAGCTGAAAAGTTCTTGTTGTGGTAAGAATGAAACAAAGAATTCCAAGTACCAGAGCCACTACCGCTAGAGAAATCCAATCTGGTAGCAGACCCTAGGGAAAAATTACCTCTTTGATAAATTCCTCCTCCAAGCATAATGACAGGTCCCAAGTCCATGCAACTTCCATTTACTCCACACAAAAGCCACAAATCAAAAGGATTGGTGGCAGTCTGCTGAGGATCCCTAGTAGATATATCAAGCATTCCTGTACAAGACTTATTCACTATATTGCTAATCATGGGGCTAAAGGAAAAATGATCTTGTTGAACCCAAACTGCTCTGCGCTCCTGACATACTCACTGCTACTATCACCAGGATCTTTAGGAAGGTCTTCATGACGAATCTTCCTCACAAGGCGCTCAGGCACCCACACTGGATCCTGTTGATCCTGAGGAAAAACACAAACAGACCCTCTCGCCCATGTTAGCACGGGGTCAGGCCCCCGCCAAGAGCCTGTCAAAATATCCTTCCACTTCACCATGCTTTTAGGTGAACCATGGGAATCCTGATGTCTGTCCGCTGCTGAGCGGCCTTGAGCATCCAAATTGAAAAAGTTTAAAGTAAATAAGGCTAAAGACATTCTTTCCTTGGGGGTACGGCCTTGGCCTATTCCCCCTTTTTGTTTTTGCAAGCATTCTTTCAAGGTGCGATGAGCACGCTCCACAATTCCTTGTCCTTGAGGATTGTATGGCAATCCGTGATTAAGCTGTACCTCCATCTGGTTGCAGAAGGAGACAAAGGACTAAGCTGTATAGGCTGGTCCATTGTCCATTTTTAGCTGCTGTGGTTTTCCCCATGCAGCCCAGGCTTCTAAGCAATGTCCTATGACATTGCGAGCCTTTTCTCCACTCATAGGTGTAGCATGTATGATACCTGAGCAGGTATCCACAGATACATGAATATATTTTAAGGTTCCAAACTCTGAAATGTGGGTAACGTCCATTTGCCAGATTTTGAGTGGCAACAGCCTTCTAGGGTTCACTCCCACACTGGGAGGATGATGATGAATCACACACTGAGGACAGTCCAAAACTACTTGTCTAGCATCTGCTCTAGACAAATGGAATTTCTGCTGTAGAGTTTTTGCATTTACATGAAATAATTGGTGAAACTGTCTGGCTTGATCCAGGAATGAGCTCCAAAAAATGCATTCCATCCTGGTCCATTGATCAACTTTATTATTACCCTCACTTAATGGTCCAGGTAATCCTGTATGTGCTCTGATATGTTGAATATAAAAACACCTTTTTCTCTGCCAGATTAAAACTTGTAACTCTTGTAATAAGGCACATACAGTACTACTATTCTTAATAGGACCTGCTAATTCTAATACTTTCACTGCGTTGACCACATAGACTGAATCTGAAATCAAATTGAATGCAAATTGACATTTTTTAAACACCTCAATTACTATTTTCAACTCTACTATTTGGGGGGAGCCCGGTTGAAATTGACATAACACGGGCTCTTGTCTTTCTATCAAATAGGCTCCACAGCCTGTCTTTGAGCCATCAGTAAACACATTTGGTGACCCTTGAAGTGGTACTGCTGAAGTAACCTTAGGGAATATCACTGGGTGCTCCTTAAAAAATAATAGCAATGGATGTTTAGGATAATGGTTATCAATCACTCCTTCAAAGCTACATTGCAATATTGCCCAGTCATCTACAGTGCCACACAAAATCTTAATTTGATAACTGGAATAAGGCACTATTATACTGGCAGGAGCAACTCCAAAAGACTGCAAGCATTGTTGGATACCATTCAAGGCTAAAGCAGCAAGTGCAGTGGGATAATGTTCTATTCTTTTCTTAACTTGTGTCCACATCCCCGGGCAGAAAGATCTCCCTACTTTTAGGGTCTGAACTGGCTGCTCTGTCTGAGCGGCTTCTGGATATGGGGGAGGAGTCGAAGGCGCCATGGCAACGGCTTTGTTTACATCAGCTGCCGCCAGAGTGGCTGAAGGCGCTGTAGCGACGACTCCGCCCACTCCGACTGCAGCTGACGTGTCAGGCGCCATGGCAACAGCTCCTCCCACACTGACTGCCGCCGATACGCCCTTCTGTTTTACTTTTTTCTTTTCCTTTTTTCTAATAACAGTCCTCTCCAACTGTTCTATTAGAGCGTGTAGCTCTCCTTCAGAATCCGTGCTCTCTGAGTCCTCTAAATCTCTAAAATCTCTAAAATTTCTAAGATCGGGATAGAGAGGAACTTTCTTTTTGTCTTCCTTTTCACTGTCTGCCTGCTCAAATTTTTCGCCTTTGTTACTTCCCTTTTCACTGTCTGCCTGCTCAGATCTCTCCCCTTGTAGCAGTTCCAAAGCTGATTCTCCCTCTTTGATTGCATTACAACACCTCTGATCTTCTAAACAACTCCTCACCATTTTCCAAATCGGTCTTACTCCATGCTTCAGAGTCCCCTGCTCCCAAGCAAAATCCAAGTCCCTGCCTAATTTGTCCCAGCAGGATACCGTAAGATTCCCGGACACCGCAAACCACGGAGCCACAGAATCGCGTTCATTCAGAAATCTCTCTAAGGTAGACTTCTTAATCTTCAAATTCCTAGCTAAAAGTAGCTCCTGAAGAGCCAGAAAAATTGGATGTGACTGAGACAATCCCATGTTTAAAAATTTTACTTTAGGTTCGCAACTTCCTGCGAAACTTTACCTTTTGTTCGCAACTGCCTGCGAAACTTAACCCTTTGTTTGCTATTTCTGCAAAACTTAACTGTTTGTTCACTATCTCCGCGAAACTTAACTGTTTGTTCGCTATCTCCACGAAACTTTACCTTGTGTTCGCTATTTCCGTGAAACTTTATTGTCCTGATTTATCCCAGGAACTTACCAAGCGCTTCCCCTGACTGCAGGAGTTCTGAGTCTTTTCTGGTTCCCCGTACGGGCCACCACTTTGTCGCGTCCCCCCTTGTCCAGCAAGGATGACGCAACTCACAAAAGCTCTTCTCCTGCAGTTTATTCAGGTCCCTTGAAAACAGTCTTCCGAATAATGGGGCAGACCCAACCCACAGGCTAAATACTAATTAAACAGCCAGTCAAGTAAAGCCAAGTGGTGCTATCTTAGAGGTCTACGTATGCGGAAGCAAGCCAGATCAGCGGTCTTTGCCAAATATGAACTTATTATCATAAAGAGCACTCACCGTCGGGCTGGTGGAAGGTGGAGACCAGCGCCATCTTTAGGGCGCGGCACTTCGCAGCTCTCTACAGAGATTCACTCTCTGCCTTCCCAATTAGCTGACATCCAGTTGAAGTAGCTTAGGTAGCTGAGGGAAAAGCCAGTGTTGACTGAGTGGTTGACCCAAGAAACACTATTATCTACTTTACTTCCAAAGCCAAAATAACTTTTGGCATTTCAGTGCCAGTTTTGGTCCCTGAGATAAGGCCATAGAGCCAAAAATCTCTCAGAAAATATCAAGCCAGTTAAAAGAAAGGAAGGGACTCTGAGGTTTGTTGATTTTTTAAAAAGAGGGGATAGAAGAGGAGGAGGAGGAAGAAGAGAGTCTGAGAAAGAGACCATATTTGCTGTGCATCTCAGGGAGTGGAACTTGGGATCCTCCTGCCTCCATCTACTGAGTGTAGGATCACGGTCGCACACGAGCATGCCCAGCTCTGGTCTTTCAGTAAATTCAATCATTAAGCTTCTACCATAATTACACCTGTTAAAGCTTGTTCTCCAATAAACTAACAATATATGTTAGTTTAATTTCTTGCTGCTTGATCCTGTTTGTTTCTCCTGCTAGCTTCGCTCCTCATCCGTGTGTACTTAAAGTAAAGCACTAGACTTCATGAGTATAATTCCAGTCAAATGTCCTGGAGCTTGGCCTTTCTGCTCATATTTCTTTCATGTACATAAAATGTCTGTTAGAAAAGCAGATCTCTCCATTCTTACTAAATATTCAGTGACTCTATTACAAGGTCAAAGCACACATAGAAACATAACCACTCATTTCATTTGCCCCTGCAAGGGAGAAACACAGTTGTTCTTCTCATCCTGAGTGGAGACAAACAAAAATGGCTGTGGCAAATAAATTCTAAGGCTACTGGTAGAAATGAGCTGTCTCTGGGAATGCTCCCCAAAATCTTCCCCCACCTGAAAATAAACCTGCAGATTCTACTTCTTACACTTTGGGATCTTGAAATCAAGCAAGAAACTGCCTTTTTCATGACATATCCAGTGTTCAAATTCCTACTTATAGAAGTGCATAATAAAATTTAGCATTTGTCACTTAATAAATTTAATTTTTTAAACTTTATGGAAATTGTAATGTTTCCACTTAACATCTCTTTTATACAAGAGGTAACTTGTGTCTTCATTAATTTCAAAGGAAATAAACTCAATTGTAAGTTGCCTGGTGGCAATATATATATTAAAAGACTCATTATTCCACTTACTCAGAATACCTTTTTGCATCCTTTTACCTTCAGGTGGTATTTATTGTTTATGGTTTGATGTGTTTCTTGGCATCAGAAAAAGGATGGATCCTGTTTTCTAATCCACTCTGCTAATCTGTGTCTTTTTCTTGGAGAATTAATAAAATATTATTTTTTAAAGACCCCATGGATGGATGATACATTAGAACCTTATACAACTGCTCTGTCTTTAGGTAAGTCACTTAACTTCTTAGGCTTTTGTGTTAAGAGCCACAAAAAATGCACACTGTATTCTGTTCCATGCGAGAGGCAAAGAATGACATTCAACTGGATGCTACCAAACATTTCCTATATGTAGAATGAATGCCATGTCCGTTGATAATCCCTGAAGGGTTCAAAACTGAGTTGGACAAGGTTTATTCTAAGACTCTTTGATGAGAGCATTTAGTGCTCTGGGTGTTTCTGAAAGTGAAAGGTGAAAGCTAGCAACAGCTATGAGATGTGTCTGCAAAGCAACGTGCTGCCAGTATCCACAAAGGCAAGCGTGATAACACTGTGAAGAGATGGGAAAGGCAGAATTCACCCAAGGCCAGGAGGATGAGCAGCTGTGGTGTGCATGTTGTATTTCTGAAATCCAATCCTGTTCTGACATTCACAGCTACATAAAGGCACCTTGTTGGGCCACCTCTGTGTGAACTGAGTGAATGCCCTCTACTGACAGCTGATGTACACCAGTATCAATGAAAAATTGTGTAATAAGCAGAGGCTCCTTCCCAAGGACAAATGAACATGGAAGTATTCATCTTCTGGCATGCATTTGAAAAATCAGCCTGTAGAGAAACATCAGAGAGTCTATTAGTATCAAACAAAGCAAAGGAAGGAATGATGATGAAAAAATGGAAAATACAATAGACACATTGTGCAACAGAAACAAGTAAAAAGAAAAGCAAAGAAGGGAAATTCCTTTACTTGAAGCATTAATTTCACAATAGACTACTTCACATTTTGTCTACATAAACATCACTGGAGAAAGTCCCTTGTTACTACCAACATAATGACTTTTTGGCCACACCTTTGAAGACACCCCACAGCAGGTACAGGCAGGTGTTGTATCCATCCATTGCACTGGCTTTTTATTCCTGCTTTACTGTACAAACAAAAGGCCTCAAATTTACTGACATCAAAGCACAGTTTGGCCTGAGTTGATACACTCGGTCTAGCTTAAGTTGACCTTAGGTGACACGCCAAAATAATCAAGAAGTGAAAGGTGAAAGCTAGCAACAGCTATGAGATGGGTCTGCAAAGCAACATGCTGCCAATATCCACAAAGGCAAGCCTGATAACACTGTGAAGAGATGGGAAAGGCAGAATTCACCCAAGGCCAGGAGGAAGAGCAGCTGTGGTGTGCATGTCAGCAACCCCAACATATGTTCTGACAGAGAAGCTAAGCAGATGGCTTCCTGGAGAGAAGTCAGACAGATAAGGCCACAGGCAGGCTCACTAAAACCAGGTTCTCAGCTAGAGCCCTGGAAAGACAGGGTAGGGTCTTCTCCAGAGAAAGTGTAAAACAACTATCTCTTGCAGATGCTCCACAAGCAAACTCCAACACCTAGCCTGACATGTCCTCACCAGAGGCTGGCCTTTTGGTGGCAACACACAACACCTCAATCATTCTCTGCAAGGTAAGAGAGATTCAGTTTATGGTGTGCCAGACTTTAGTGGATATGACACAAAGAGGCTGTGTGTGCCCTAGCAACAGATGTAGCTATCTTTCCCTCTTTCAGAAAAATGCCCCCAAAAGCATGAGAAGCTATAGCACCTTGGTCAGACTTGGTAGGTTTTAAAAAGCCTTTCAGATGTAGCACGGTGGATTCATACTCTTCTTGCTTCTGTTGGGGACCAAGTTAAAGGTACGTTGATGACAAAGGGAGGGCATTTAGACACAGAGATCCCTGGTTCTTTACAGTCACCTAGGAGCTTTCTATGTCATCCCAGTGTGGGGATTCACTCTGGAGATGCCTATTCAGTTGGCAGGAAGTGGATCCAGGTATGAGAGAGAACTGTCTTCAGGGGTTCTAACAACAGCCAGGGCTGAGGAGCATTGGGTTCACCCCACTTCCTCCCCTATAGAAGAGACTGGGGCTGATAGACATCAAATGAAGACCATCTCACAATAGGAATTACTGTAATTGAGGTCAGTTGGTGGGCTAGGTAAGCTTCATTCAATAATAAGCTTAAAACATTCACCTCTCTGAAGAGACCATTGCTGACTTTTTTGGAAATAGTTTTCTGCCAGCCCAGGGGAACTGATTTGTCACTTGCTAGCTCTGAAAACTTGGACAAGCCTAACTTTTCTCATCTCTAAGGACATCTAGAGATTCTGTAGGGAAATGAGAAAAAAATATATAAGCTGCCATCATGGCTAGTATCTAACAGGCATTGTTATCTGCACTTTCTATTTCGCAGATAGTGCTTGGTTTGTGTCATGGAAAGCCCGTGACCCTAACTACCTTGCACGGCTGTTTCTCTTTGTTCCCAGCTACACTCCGTTTTAATGGCAGCCCCATTAGGATGTGGGGTTTACTTCTTCCACTTGCTTAAATATGATTTTTGTCATCTGCTAGCTTTATGCATAGATTTGTGTGTGTTTTTTGTTTGTTTGGTTAGTTGTTTGGTTTGTTGATTGGTTGGTTGGTTGGTTGGTTGGTTGGTTGGTTGGTTGGTTGATTAGTTAGTTTGGTTTTGGATTTTTTTGTGTTGTTTTTGTTTTGTTGTAGACCAGAAGTATTCAAATTTTCCCTATGTCTCTGGGTTATCTAGACTCTGGTTCTTGATCACCCAAACAGTATCAGATATGAGTTTTATCTCATGGAGTGGACCTTAGGTCAAATCAAGCATCAGTTGGTTACTCCAACAAAGTTTTTGCCACCATTGCCCTAGCATAATTTGTAAGCAGGACAGATTGTAGATCAGAGATTTTGTGGTTCAGTTGATGTTCATTTTTCTAGTCCAGTAGCCTGCAGAGAACTTTCTGTGTCATAGATACCACATAGCTTTAAATGGAGACTGATTAGAGTGAGTGTGTTGTTTGGATAAATGTTTCTCTGGGGGGGGTCTTCTCACATATGCCCATACCTAGAGGGAGGAGGGATCAAAAAAGCTCTCTTTGACAACATTTATTCCTCTACAGCCTTTGCTATCCATAGAACTCAAACTGCATGGCTATTTCGGCGAGTTCAATGACAGTCACCAAGGAGAACACTTGTTTCCCTGATAGAAATGTGACTTCTCATAATGCTATTCATTTCAATCCAGCTGAGAATTCCTTTGCAGAATAGCCAGACAGATGAGGAGCAAAGCCAAGTCTTAAAAATGTCTAAAGACAAGTCCTTCAGAAATAGTAAAGGGGAGAGATTCTTTCCAGGCAGAAGCAACAATAAAGACAAAAATCCCTGAATGCAGTGGAACGATAGCTTTAGTTCATCCTCAGGGCAATAAAAATTTATTGTCAACCTGTCTAGTAGGTCTCTGTGTTTTGGATCAAAACACATCTTTATTTTTTCACCATAAACTTTTCATATAAAAGCTGTATGAAAGAACTATAAATAATAAAAACTTTATTAGATGTTAAAATAAATCCTGGGAGATTCTACCTCTCAAAACCTATTTCTCTCTGACTATCTCTCGGGGTATAATCTAACGTGATTCTTCTCTTACTAGCTAGTTCACATCCATTCAGTAGCATCTTTACTATTATGATCATCATCATTATGATTAAGATAATAATTTTTGAGTAGTGGCTATCACATTTATATATGAATAACATTTATCATGGGTACTTATTTTATAATACAAATTCTGCCTAGGCATTCTTGGAATCCCATAACTTTTTAGCCAGATTGAAAGTTCCAGGCCAGCATAAGTCAATAGCAAGACCCTGTCTTCAAAAAGAAATTGCTTCAATCATTCATTCTGAATAACATCTCTTTTATAATTAATAAGCTTTATTTTTTATAGAAATTTCAAGCTTATAGTAAAGCTGAACAGAAAGTGAAGAGATCACCCCACATTTCCATCCCTATCACTCTCATCGGCTTTCAGCATCAGTGTGGTTCAGTGTTACAACTGAAGAACTAATGTCAACTCAAGCTAGGCTTGTTTAATCAAGACTCCATGTTACGCATTCTATGAGTTTTGTTGGGGTTGGGCTTTTTACAGAGGGGAATTGAGATAGAGTCTCTCGATAGCCTAGACTGGCCTTGCTAGGGTTATGAGCAGGTACTAACACACACAACCTGCTATGTGGGTTTTGACAAATGGAATCTTCATTTTCACAAAACACTCTTAACAGATATGATACAATACACTTGAGGACCATGCTTTAAACAACCATGCTGTAGGTTATATATAATCCTGCGAGCACTGCGACTATAATATAAAGATGCTGAAGCCAATGGCCGGGGCAGGTCAGTGTGATTACTTTAGACTTCCTCCTTAGAAATACTCTGGAAATCTTCAGTTTATAAATAGGCTCTGTTCCAAATTACATTTCTAAATTGATATTTGGGAAGTCAGAGCACATATTTTTTCCTAGAAACAATTGGCATACACAAAAGTCAAGTCCTTGTGCCTCGTAGAAACCTTATCAAGAATTGTACTGGATCTCTTGAAAGAGCCTCTCACTGACAATATCATAGAAATAAGACTACTTAAGACATCGCATTCAGAAATGAAACATTAAAAATGCACAAAAAAATTTACAGACAAAATTTTCACAAAAAGTTTACAGGCAAAAATATAAAAGCTGCATGTACATATACCCCACTCCACCCCCCCAAAAAATTTTAAGAATTAGGGGCAAGGAAAACTTTTAAACCAAACTTCCAAGATGCAAACTAAAAGGCAAAAATGTATATTCATTGAATTACATCAAAGCCAATGTCATGAAAATAAACAAACACAAAAAAACAAAGACTTGTCAATTGATTAGAAGCCATCTAGAATTTTTTTCAAATTTGCAAGTACTTGTAATAAGAAATGACTCCAAACCAATAAGAAGGAAAAACTCATTTATAAATTACAAAATGAGCAGATTATGAAGAGGTAATTTGGAGAAGAGGAAACTTAAAACTCAACCCATGAAGTAAATTGTCTCAAATCATTCATTATTTTGGAAATATAAAGTAAAGCAACATGAGTCATCAGTTCTCACCAGCAAGGCTGGCAGGGTTTAGATAGGGCAATAGGCGGGGATTTGCCTTCTTGTGGTTCTAGTAGAGTGCAGACGTTGGAAACCAGACTCCAGTTTGGTCCAACTGATAAAACAGTCCCTATTCCCTACCACTTCTAGACTTATATCCAGAAATTTCTCTCTAAGGCCATAACAGACTGCGTATGAAGTTGTTCAGTGAAGCATTATTTGTAGTGGGTAGTTATAAGAAATCTAGTCATTCATTGAGGAGAGAGGATAAAGACTTTGAGGAGACTGGAAACCATGAGGTACTATGTAACAGTTAGGGCACAATGAATTAAATGAGCATAGAGCAACTTTGAAGGATCATGAAGACAAGATGCTTTGCAAGAGGAGTAAAACATCAGAGAGAAGGTTAAAAGACAAAATCCAAATAAATCACTCATCTTAGTGCTTAATCTAGAATAGCGTTCAATAAATATTAGCAATAACTAAGCTAGACCCAGCTTTGTTGTGCAGGTCAGTAGTAATGGGAACACGCACACAGAAATGAAGGATGGGAAGTGAGGGCTGAAGGTCAGAAAAGGTTATGGGAAGGCAGGTTTGAAAGCAAGATGAGCAATGTGACAATGAGCTTCTGTAAGGACCCAATGGTTGGCATTAGCATGGTCTCCTCTTAATCCTTGTCTCTTCCCTTCATTTTCCTCGCCTAGTTATGGAAATTCAGACTTTTGTCCATCCAGTGTTAGAACAGAGTGAACTAATTCAGGAAAGAAAATAAATCTAAATATGGAAATATGTGGAAAGGGAGTGTGTCGTTGGTATTGCTGGAGATACCATCACAGCACTCCCAAGCCTTTGCGTGGAACTTAGAGCATCTGAGCTAGGCACAAAGGGGACTCTACAGCCTCATGTGCCTTCCAGACTCTTCCTAGAATTGACAGGCTTGCTTGTACCTTGTCCTGGTAATAGCATGTACACAGAACTGTCAATCAACCAGTCCAAAGATGTATAAAGTCTTGGTTGTATCTCAAATTATGTTTCCCAACTTGTGATGGTCATGTAATCCACACATAGAAGAACGCACAGAGAAGACAGTGGAACAGAGATCATAAATATAGTCAACTCAGCAGCTACAATCTTCTTAGGAATGATGAGAGAAAATAAACAGACCCAGCTGGGAAACAGGAAGTTGTTTAAAAGCCAACTATCACAAAAAGAAGACCAAAGCTCTCCCCCCAAAATGCTCTCTCTCTCTCTCTCTCTCTCTCTCTCTCTCTCTCTCTCTCTCTC
>CAJQZJ010033004.1:771138-801220 GCA_907164525.1 Lophiomys imhausi | reverse complement strand
CTCTCTCTCTCTCTCTCTCTCTCTCTCTCTCTCTCTCTCTCTCTCTCTCTCTCTCTCTCCTCTCTCTCTTCCCCCATGCACATGTGCATTAGAAAGAGAATGTGGGGGGGGGGGGTGAGCTAGAAAGTAGGAAAGTGAGCCAGAGAGAAGGAAAGGGAGGGAGGGAAATACACACATTGTGATAGAAGGGTGGTATTAGCTTGGTTACTAAGAGACAGGACCAGAAGTTGGAGTGGTGTGGAGATATCCTAAAGGAAGTAGATAATTAAATAAATTGTACTGTTTGGAAAGATTAAAAATAGTAATAGTAATTCTTCCTAGAATACAAAATGAATAAATGTGAAGAATTTAACTAAGGGCCAAGACAAGTTTACAAGTATTATAGTTTTTCCTTTAACGTTAACCACACTTCACTTCTGCCTTTGACAGTCTTATTATCACAGCTTAATGTTGTTTGTACTAATGTCCACAGCTATGGTCTGGCACATACAAGATATGAACACAAAGCTGTCAGTTTCTAGTGAGTGACTACATATTCACTGCTTCCAGCATCTTCAGAAAAAAATAATAATAATCCTTTGTCCCAGGATGATGACATCTTAAATAGCCTGAACTATGTATGGATCCATATAACATTATAAAATACTCAGTTTTACCATCCAAGGAAATTCATTCATACAAAAAAGGCATTCCTGGTTTGGATGCCAACTCCAGCATGTGATGACTGTGATGTGTGTGCAAAATACATTTTTCGCTGCTAAGATTTAATTTAAATATGGCACATAATTTTTAAAACTGTAGCACTGTTGTAACAAAATGGTGCCATACAAGTAAGGAGAAAAGAGAGCCATGAGCCCCATTGGTGAAGCTCAGTAAAGTCATCATCAAACTACATAAAGAGACTGACATCTAGTTCAGCTTTAATCCAGACTGGAATAGGGTCATATCTCTTTCTGGTCTGTTCCCTCTATATTAACATTAGGCATTGAGCAGGTACCCTGTGTTTACAGTTGAATTTAACTAACTGGGAATTTTCTGTAGCACCCCCCCCCCAGCAAAAAAAAAATAATTTAGTGGAGTGCAGCAGTGATAAATGATTTCTCGTGCATTTTTCCAGTCATGGAATCATCTGTCTTTACCATCTGGCCCATTGCTCATGTAACAATTGCTTTCCACAGTGCAGCATCACCCAAGAAAGGCATGAAACAAATTCCTGTGATCAGTCCCACATCCTCACAAGGGGGAGCTTGTTTCTGTTATTAGAATGCTCCTGAGGCTCCTGTAAGAGTTGAGCTTATAAAATAAGACTAAATATTTAAAACACAGAGTGAAGTTTCCTGTAATTCTAAAATCTTTTTAAAGATCACAGCAGGTCTGTGTTGTCTTGAATAATTGAAGAAGTGCAAATAAGAAATTGTCATTTGAAACATCTCAACTCAAGTAATTCCTGAGTTTCTCTCTGTAATGTATTTGATTGACAGAAGATTTCCACAGCCAATTTTTAAATCAAGCCAAGGACAAATAGACTTCTGAGAGAACTGCTTTTTCTTTGCCTTTCATTAAGTGAGGGAAGACAAGCAGGCTGAAAAAAAAGAACTCCAAATGTCTAAATATCTGAAGAGCTATCAAGTCTCTAGAGTCTGCTGGCAGGAAAGCATGATGGAAGGACAGACACAGTGAGCAATAGACAGAAGTTTGTCAGTCAGTGAACACCATTAAGAGCAGGCATTTTTAACAGCCTCAGTTCCAAAGGTAAGCTCTGTTCTGCATTTGCTTCCCATCCTAGCCTCTGGGTTGTAGTTCTTTCAGGATAGTTTCATCATACTGTGACCTAATACACTCTCTCTCTCTCTCTCTCTCTCTCTCTCTCTCTCTCTCTCTCTCTGTGTGTGTGTGTGTGTGTGTGTGTGTGTGTGTGCATCCACTAGACTTAGAACAATGAAGATTGCTTCAATGGAGTTCCAAATTCAGCGGTGACTTGACATATAGATATGTCATGAAGAATAATTGATGAAAACACTCTGGAACTATTTGCAGCCTCAACACACTACAAAGATAATAATGAGGATTAAAAAACTGTATGGAAATCGTAAACTCTGCAGCCATTCTTATCAAATGGTTCTTCCTTTGTCCTGGGGTCTGCTCTTAGGACAATGCCGTGACACATCCCCTGTAAGGTACCTAGGTCAGTATTCCCCAACAGACATATGGTGTGAACTATATATACACTTTTACATTTCCTAATATACACATTTTTAAAGTCACAAGAAGGTGAGATTAATTTTAGTAACATATCCCAAATTTCACTTTAATGTGCATTCAATATGTTAGTGAGACTTTGTAATCTCTGCTACCAAAATACCTGAGAAAACAAAAAGGAAAGACTTTTTTTTTTTTTTTTTGCTTGTTGCTTCAGAGGATTTGAGCCTTAGTGACAGGACAGCTCACATCTTGGCATCTAGAAAGCAGAGAATGCAATATTAAGGAGCTATGGGCAATATATGCCCCAAAGAGCCAACCCCAGGGTTCTGCTTCTTCCAGCCAGGCCCCACCTCCTAAAGTTTCCAGAAGATCCTAAAATACCACCACCAACTGGAGACCAATCCCCCAGGACACTATTTAAACAATAATAGTCTGTCCCTGGCCTCTAAACACTCATGAATATCTTGTGATGCAAGACTCATTTAGTCCATCTCTGAAGTACTCAAATACTAATAGTTCTAACATTGTTCAAAGTCTTTTCTGAGACTTGAGGCAAACTCCTAGCTGTGAACCCTTATAAAATTAAAAAGAAACTTAGCTGTTTTCAAGATATTATAGCATAGAATAAACAATCCCATTACAAAGAGGAGAAACAAAGACTTAGAGTAATGGAAGACAGAATCCCTGTCAGGCAAACACTAAATCCCTAACTCCGTGCTTGGCATCTGTGGTATGTGAGCACCAATGGGATGAGGCATCCCTGCCCCTATGGCCTTGACATTTATCCTCTCCTGAGCTGACTCTACTCCTTACCTGTGGCTTTTCAGCAACATTCTAGATTCATGCATCTCTAACTTCCTGAGTTCTCAAGTGCAGCTTGGGCTTCACTCATTGACCTCTCAAGGCCTGACTACATTGCTTAACCTCTCATGCCTTTCTTTGAAATATTAGTGGAAGGCTCTATAAACCCAAACTTTTGCATTCTGCATGCCTTCAAAACCAACATCACATAAACAACACCATTTTCTACCTTCATCTCCAGCAGTAGCCATGCCTCCTTGGGCCACAGTTGCAGCAGCCTTTGAGTTCCTAGATGACTGAATATGCTAAGGTGCAATCCAGGAAGATAACTTTCTAGATGGCCCTGCATGAGCAGTACACTTAAGAAACACTCTTTCCTAAAGGAGTTTATTTTTTTTATACCTTTAATCCCAAAGTGGGGAGCCCTTGAAACATCTTTCCTGTTGTTCTGATACAAAGCACTTGTCTTCTCTTTTATAACACAAATGCTGTAGATGCTGCCTTTCTCAGTCCCAACTTTATATCACCTTTACTAAGCGAGTTGCAAGCTTTTCTATCTTTCTTTTTACTCCCAATCCTTACTATAAATTTCTCTAAAAGCAGCCAACAGTAGCTGTGTCACAACTCAAATATCGCTCAGCTATGGAATTCCCTCTGCTTGTGTGAACTGGTCTGTCACCTTTAAATTCTATTCCATGCAAAGTCTGAGGATATGACAAAATTTGGACAAGTTCTTGGCCAGAATGTAACCTGCATGGCCTGTACTCCAAACTTCAAAAGACTGAACTTCACCTTTCTTATTCTCGTTGACACTCTAATTGTCTGATCTTCTAACAGAAGTGCCATTAAAACTCTGCTTATAGCATTCCAGCCTTTCTCAAGCCTGCTTCTCTGGACTTTTCCAAATCCCTCACACAAATAAGTTGTAAAGGCATGGTCAGGGTTAGTCACAGCAGTGACCCCATTTCTCTGACATTCATTTTCTGCTTCTTAGACTTTTCATTTGCTACAGCCAACATTCTTGCAAGAAGAGCTTAAAGAAAAAAAAGATTTGTTTTGCTAATAGTTTTATCAGAGGGTTTGGTTCATCCTGGAGGGAAAAGCAGTTCATATCAGAGCACACAGGAAGGGCCTAAAGACAGTATACTGCAAAGGACCTACCTCCATTACATACATCTTTCATCTATACTCTACTTCCTGTGTTTCCAGAACCTCCCAAAATAATGCCATCACTTGAAAAACAAGGTCCCAACACTAGAGCCCAAAAGAATATATAAACTTAAAAGTTAATTTTTCCATGTTATCCTTGTCCAATGGACATTTTATACTTTAGTTCATCTTAATTCAGATATGGTTAGTCTTCCTGTGTAGTACAGCACCAGCACAGACAACACAGGACATCTACAACAGAATATGGTGTTTATAAGAACATCCTAGTACCTAAGGACACTCTAACACCTATCTAAAAACACTTCACTAACACTATTTAACTTTTTTTTTTTTTTTTTTTTTGGTTTTTCGAGACAGGGTTTCTCTGTGTATCCTTGGCTGTCCTGGACTCACTTTGTAGACCAGGCTGGCCACGAACTCACAAAGATCCGCCTGCCTCTGCCTCCCAAGTGCTGGGATTAAAGGCGTGCGCCACCACCGCCCGGCTTATTTAACTTTCTTTAAAGGACATTAATATTCTTAGTGTAGGTTTATGCAGGGTGACTTGGTTTACGGCAGTCCCATCAGGTAGTAGCTTCTAAAGGCCAATTTATTTCAACCACCAAATTGCGGCTGGTTTACGAAGCCAGTCTGTTCCAACTACCAAACTGAGTCTGGCCTTTTTCACAGGCTTTACGGACTAAAGCTACTCCAAGCGGCTTCCAAACTTTGCTCACCTGGCCATCAGCCATTATAAGCTGAACTAATGCAAAGGGTCTTTCTCGGGCTAACTTGAAATGAAAAGTCTTTCTCTCTTGGACTCTGCTTTTCAGCTTATGGCCATTATGGTATACCTTGCTATGCACTTCTCCAGGGTGCCTTCTCAGTTGATGAGGGTAGGAGGAAGAGAGAGACCATGTGGAGTTCCCTGGCTTATATATCACATTATCTTGCAATCCTTGGCTGAGGGTTGACAGTTTCTCATGATTTCCAGCAGTCCCATTGCCGTGGTGATTGACATCATCTGTGTGGCTTGCTCAGTTTCTTAGCTATGGCCTTTAACAGGGAAGTTCAAAGAACTATGGCCTCAACTGATCTCTGTCCATCTTGCCCCAAGTTCAAGGGAAAACAAGCTCTCCTTTACATACTGCCAGATGCTAATCTGAACTGCCTACTAATTTCACTAAAGAGACCTAACTTCTGCCACAGACATCTGATTTTCATTGAGTAATATTCACAAGTTTCACAGGGTGTGGTGCCACATGTCCTTAATCCCAGCACTCAGGAGGCAGACAGATTCCTGAAAGTTTGAGGTCACAAAATGGTCTACAAAATGAGTCCAGGACAGCCAGGGTTATTACAGAGAGAAACCCTGCCTCAAAAAAAAAAAAAAAAAAATCTTGAGTTTATAAAAGTGTTCTTAATGTACTTTGAAAAGCTAGTGTGAAAACAGGAGCTTATGTGTCCTCCCTTGCCCCACAGCATATCTAGAAACACAAAAGATGAGCAGCGTTTTGCAAGGAGAAAGTTAAGGTCCATGTAACCAAGGTCTTGCCAAAGCCATCCGGCTAATGGTAGCAAAACTGGAAGGGAACTCCGGCCTGGCTACAGAACCCTGGTGCATCCTACCATACCATGCCCCCTCCTCAGACACCACTGGGTAGTAGTGTTTCTCAGACTGGGAGGTATGGAAATCACAGGAAAGCTGTCTATGAAAGCATTGGCTGCTGGGCCACGCAGGCAGTTTCTGGCCCAGCAAGTCAGAGTGGAACCTGAAAAACTCTGCATTCCTACCAGGCTCCTGGGAGATGTGAATGCTACACTGAGCGTCAGGCCATACAGAAGCTCTACTGGAGACACTGATGTGATTACTTGAATAGGGGTCCATGTGCTTTAATCTAATGCTGGTAATTACATACGCTTTCAGAAACCAAATTTGATTTATTGATCCATTCCTCTGTCATTTCCTTTCCAATGGATAAGTTGGCTGCCCTATAGTGCATGTAAGATGGGTGCTCCCATTATGAGCCTTTTTTTTTCCATTTACATTAATCATTGAACTAAAGTCCTTTATTGAAATAAGGAAGCATTTACCTCTGTGTTCAATTCCCTCAAATAAGAAGAAATGACCCTTGTGGATATCCTGGACCATGTGAACATTTGGTAGTCTCTTTCAAGTGTACACACTTTGAGGTCATCACTACCTTTGAAAAGTTCATGTAGAAGTTTATCTAGGGTATATAAACACATCACAAATCTTTTCCTGGTGACATTTTTTTTTACAACTAAGTGATAATCATTACACAGGGCCAGTTTTTTTAAAAATCTTATCTGAGTCTTAAATTTATCGTACTGCATTTTTAATCACCACTGCTGTGCTTAAGGAAAAACAAATTTCACCTAACAATAAGTTCTCCCACTTCTTGATTTAAGTGGCTTGGATACACTTTCAGTCTTCCTAGCCATTCACCCCTGGCCTTTTTCACTCCTGCAAGAGCCATCCTCTCCATTCCTTTTATGTATTTCTAATAACTTTGAGCATTTTCATTCACCCTGACCTCTAAGCCTTGCCAAACAGATTACTTGCATCCAGCATGGAGCCCATCATAATACAAGATCGCAGAGGACCCAGGTGTGCCACTGGGACAGGATCAAACTGATATTGATGCAAATAATGGAAGTCATCTTTAATAGATGAAACAAGAGGAAAATTTATGTGTTCAACACTGAAAAGAGAGACAGACACGCTGTGTTTTTTTTTTCTCAGTCATCTAAATAACAATATAAATGAGAGTAACATTGGGAGCCCCCGCTGCAGGGGCCACTAATCTCCCTCAGGGTCACTCACAGCCAGATCTGCCTCTTACAATGCATGCTTTAAGCCTGTTTCTTCATGAGAATGTGAACTGATTTTGGAGAAGAAGGATTAAGATTTTTATGGCAATTCATTCTTGTAGCTCTCTCAACTATCAGCAAAGGGGCAGGGTTTGGGTGTGTTTTGGTTACTTTTATGACAGAAGCAATTCAAGGAATATATATTTAAAGAATATATATATATATATACACACACACATATTGGCTTATGGCTTCAAAGAATTTTGTTCCATCAAGGCAGGGAAGGCATAGTGGGACAGCTGTGTTCATGGCAATGGGAACATATGGTAGAGGCCCTTCATATCACATCAGACAAGGAAACGGAGAATGAGTAAGACCAAAACTAGGATTCAGGCATAGCCTTCAATGGCCCACCACCAGTGACGTAATTCTGCCAGAGAAGCTCAGCCTTCTAAATAGTGCCACCACCTGGAGAACAGGAAATCCAGAATGTGATTCCTGTAGGGGGCATTTCAGACTGAAATTATAGCAGGGTGCATTTGAATAAAAGAAACAGAATATGAAGAATGGTGTCACCTTGTCACAAAAACATGTTTTGAATAGAAACATTAGAAGGAAGGGCCACCAGCTCAAACATGTCTCTCAAAGTACTTGACATTTCTTCTCAAAGCCTTCCCCCATCTTTTGCCCATGACCACCATTCTCTGCACTGTATTCAGGTGCTGCTTCCAGAGGGACGTACAGAAAGAAAGTTTGGAAAGAACAAAAAGGAAACACCATAGGTTTAAAAATTGGATATCAAGGGTTCTTCCTCTTCATCATGTGGTTCATAAATGCAAAATCCCTTCATTTGATGTGATTTAGAAGCAGGTAGAATAGTCTTAAAATGAATTGGCTCAAATCAGTAGCCTGTCAGAATTTCCATTTAATTCCACCTTGACACAGCTTGGACTTCAGTCATTGAGCGCAAAGCCTAATTCTTGGATGAAAAGACAGAATAACACATTCCAGTCCATTTGCTATAACCACAACAAGCCATGTTACGAAGCCGCCATTTGTAGAGCACCATAAGATGTGCTTGCTAATCTAGCTACATATTTTCTCATATAGCAAAACACTTTGCAAACATTCATGCCTGTCACCCACCTTGAGGTCATGTGGCATGCAGACTCCAAGATATTCTGCATGTCTAATATGCCCCAAGAATACAAATACATGGCAGTGTCAGTAACAAGCAAATAATTCTGTTTCATATCTGAGAATATCAGCCACCAGGAGATCTTTAAGATTCAGAATCTAAAACTTGATACATTCACCAGAATGGGAGAGGAAGATGGGAAGTGCAGGTAAGAGGAGGAAAGAAAAGGACCTAACCACAAGACACAAGAGAAAAGCAGTGGGACTCAGCATCTTCACAATAGTGTGCATGGTGATAGCCCAAGCAAGCAATAGAAGTTGAGATGTCATGATCATTGAAGAAATGGCATACACAGTGGAGGCATTAAATACTCTGATAGCTGTGCAGACAGGCAGCTGGGAAACCTGCCTCTGAGCAGCCGTTATCAAACCATATAAGTGAAAACAGAAGAGTAGATAAAGCAGGGGATGGAGGACAGAAAAGAGACATGGATCCTGCTAGAGAATTGAGATACATATGAAAACAAAGATAACCAGATAAAGATTCAGTTTCAAAACTGCGGCTTCCAAAATGTGGCAGAGCTCAGAGATACAGAAGCTCAGCCCTGAAGAAACTTTGTATGCATGCTCTGCTTTGCCAGCCTCTGTTACAAAGCCCTCTGTATGCATTGCTTCATAAAATTTTTACAGATTTGTACAGAAGACATTCTTACTCCACTTGTGAAAGTCAAGAGAAAGACTGTCTGTAGAGAACTTAGCCACAAAATGAACATTTATATCACACCCTCTGCTCCAAGGCTCAGTGACCATCACTGAAGATGGAACAGAAGAATTGTAAGAGCTAAAGATCTGGGAGGACCAGAGTGAAATCTGGATATGACAGGGGTGCTGCACTTGTGAACTCACAAAAGCTGTGGTTGCCAATACAAGACCTGTACAAGACCAGTCCAATCAACATTCCAGAATGGAGGGGAAGGGAGGCTCATGAGCTCCCACCCCTTGCTAAAGAACTGTTGACAGTTGATGGCTTCTGAGGGTGGGACAGTCAGGTTGGTTATTTTGTTTTTCTTTTAAGTGTTTAGCCTCTGGTACATCAATCCATACTCCAGTGGACAACCCACACTCATGGGCTATTAAAAAAAGAAAGAGGACATAAAGTTGGAAGGAGATGGAAGTCGGCACTAAGGAGGAGATGTGGGAGGAGTTGGAGGAAGAAATAGGGGTGAATATTATCAAATTTGTGGGCATGTAAAGTCCTCAAAATAAATCCTTAAAGTATTAAAATGATATGTCATAAATAAATAAATAAATTCATTAAACAATAATAAGGTAGGTGAGCTTTCAGTGGGACCACAGATCTGAGTTAAAGACAGAAGAGGAAAAGGCAGATTGCCCACATGATAAAAACTTACTGTTCACTGAGGTTAGGACTCAAAACTATTCTCGTGCCAAAAGTAGCTCAGTCTCTATGCTAACTATTCTGTTTTATTTCATATTTTATGGAAACAAATTTTATCTTAAGGTGTTTTCAATAAATCACTGAAACAAAAAGTGATTTTTTTTTTTAAAGTGGGGACGGGGATAGGAGAGAGAATGTTGAAGCCACTAGGTTACAACTTTAACCATAACTTCATTTCTGGACTTAATCTTACACGATGTTCCAAGTCTCTAGTGCAACGTATCCAAGAACCTGTTAATCACGTGACTATGTTTCAAAGCATTCTTCAGTTACATGAACAGAGATTAACTGGACCTGGTTTAGGAAGAAAGAAGGTAATGCAGGTATGACAGGAATGTGCAGATTAGCTCACCAAGCTCCACTTTATCTCCACATAGGCTTATGTGTGTTACAGGCTCCCACACTAGAACTTTACTCAGACTCCTTGACTACCTGTGTGTGTACCCTAGCTAGCTTCCACCAAGCAAAATTTCCACAAGAGATGAAGGCCAGGCCCAACAGTAGGTGAGGTCATGAGGCAGCAAAGCTCTGTGGCTGGATCTTAGCCTTAAGCATCTCCCTGGAACAAATTCTGACAAAAGCAGTTCAATTGTAAAGCCAAAGACTGGGGGAGCAGCTTCTTGTCTCTCCAACTTCTTGGTCTGGGTGAAAACTCCTTTCCTGAACCCTTTCCGTAGAGTTGTTTAGTTGCTTTGGAATACTGCCCCAATTGCTTGCCCTCTAGCCTTCTCCTCTCCCTATAAACAATGTTGCTAAGTATCTAGTTTCCGGATTAAATCTCTGTTCAAACTAACTAGAGTGGATCCTGTCATCTGCACCTAAACTTTGACTAATTCAGAAGGGATTTACAGTAAGGGTACACAGAGCTGACACCTAGAAATGGACCTCCCAAAGAAGTTTGCATTTGGGTGTCTCTTTCTGTGTGTGTGGAGAGGTGCAAATTCATGTGTATATACCCATGAGCATAAATGTGTACATGTAGGGGTGCTCGTGTACACACATGTGTGTGGAGTCTAAAGATCAACTTCAAGTATCATTACTTGGGTGCTGTCCACCTTGGTTTTTTTGAGGCAGGATCTCTCACTAAGACCTGAGGCTCACCAATCAGGATAGGCTGGTTGTCCAGAGAGCCTCAAAGATTCTCCTGTCTCCACCTCCACAACATTGGAATTACAAGCATGCCACTGCAACCATCTCTTTGAGAAGTGCTACATATCAAAGTCTTCATGCTTGCCCATCACGTGCTCCACTGACTGAGCTATTCTGGCACCCACTTGTGTGCATCTCTGTCTGCCTTCAACCATCCTCAGTCCTCTCTAGCAACAGCCACTTTCTCCAACAACCACTTCTTTATATGATACACTGCATTCTCCTCTATTTGACACATACTTGCCCAAAAATGATGGATAGTGCTTTAGAAACTCTGCTTGGCTTACTTTGGAAACAGGTATCCACTCTGGTTCAATTGGCTATTCTTTCAGTTGTAAAACTCTGAAGTTTTTCAGTAGTTTAATAATCCGCATTTACCATCAAGTAAATTAGATTTTATACAGTTTATCTAACTTCTCTTAAGCCAGACACTGCTAAGTAGATGATTAATATCCTGCTCCTGATCTCAAATCCCAATGTTCATTCTGCTGAGCCATCATTGTTTTTCTTTTTCTTTTTTTTTAACATTTATTTATTAATTAAAGTTACATCTTGATCACAGCCCCATCCCTCCTCCCCTCCCACTCCCACTCTCCCATCCTCTACTCCTCTCATCTCTCCTTCTCCTCCAGTGTAGGGGCCCCCACATATCAACCCCCCTCAGTTCAGCAGTCATATGAGGTACTTCTCCTCCCTTCACTTGCTAAGGGATTTGTATGATGACAAAGTTGACTGTCACCTACATTTGTATAGGGGGACTAGGTCCAGTCTAAGCTTTTTTCTTTTTGGTTAGCATTTCAGTCTCTATAAGCCTCAAGGGACCTAGATTGGTTGGTTCTATTGATCTTCATGTATTGATCTTGACCCCTCCAGGTCTCTTGATTCATCCTCCCTCTCTTATACAGAGCTACCAGAGTTCTACCTAATGTTTGACTGTGAGTCTCAGCCTTTGTTTTGTTCTGCTGCTGGGTGGAATTTCTCATCGGATAGTTATGTTAGGTCCCTGTTCCTTTGTTCTGTGATTTGTAGGATTGTTGTCCTGTACTATATGTCTAGAATCCAGTTATATGTGAATACATGTCATGTGTATCTTTGTGTGTCTGAATACAGTTATAAGTGAGTACATGCAATGTGTATCTATGTGGGTCTGGGTTAGATCACTCATGATGAGCTTTTCTAGCTCCATCCATTTGGTTGCAAATTGCATGATTTCCTTGTTTCTGATAGCTGTGTAGTATTCCATTGTATAAATGTACCACAGGTGGTTTTTGGGTTTTTGTTTGTTTTGTTTTGTTTTGTTTTGTTTTGTTTTGTTTTGTTTTGTTTAATCCATTCTTCAGTTGAAGGGCATCTGGGTTGTTTCCAGTTTCTAGCTATTAGAAATAAAGCTGCTCTGAACATACTTGAGGAAATGTCCTTGTGGTTTGGTGAAGAATCTTTTGGAATATGCCCAGGAGTGGTATGACTGGGTCTTGAGCAAGAGCTATTCCAAGTTTTCTAAGATATCGCCAGACTGATTTCCATAGTGGTAGTACTAATTTGCACTCCCACCAGCAATGGAGGAGAGTTCCTCTTTCTCCATAACCTCGCCAACATGTGCTCTTCGAGTTTTTTATTTTAGCCATTCTAACAGGTGTGAGATGGTATCTCAGAGTCATCTTCAGTTGCATTTCCCTGATGACTAGAGATGTTGAGCACTTCTTCAAGTGTCTGCCAGCCTTTAGAGATTCCTCTTTTGTGAATTCTTGGTTTAGCTATGAACCCCATTTTTTTTGATTGGATTATTTGGTTTCTTGGTGTTTAATTTCTTGAGTTCTTTATATATTTTGGATATTGGCCCTCTGTCAGATGTGGAGTTGGTGAAGATCATTTCCCAATCTGTAGGCTCCTGTTTTGCTCTAGTGACAGTGTACTTTGCCTTACAGAAGCTTTTCAGTTTCATAAGGTCCCATTTATTGATTGTTGGTCTTAGACCCTGAGCTATTGGTGTTCTGTCAGGAAGTTGTCACCTGTGCCAATGAGTTTGAGGCTTTCCCCCACTTTCTCTTCTGTTAAATTTAGTGTGTCTGTATTTATGTTGAGGTCTTTGATTCATTTGGACTTAAGTTTTGTGCAAGGAGATATATATGGGTCTATTTGCATCCTTCTACATGGTGATGTCCAGTTAGACCATTATCATTTGTTGAAGATGCTTTCCTTTTTCCATTGTATGGTTTAGTTTCTTTGTCAAAAATTAAGTGACCATAGGTGTGTGGGTTTATTTCTGGGTCTTCAATGTGGTTCCATTGATTCACCCATCTGTTTCTATATCAATACCATGATGTTTTTATTACTATTGATCTGTAGTATAGCTTGAAGTCAGGGATGGTGATACCTCCAGATGTTTTTTTTTTAATTGTACAGGATTGATTTAGCGGTTCTGGATTTTATGTTTTTCCATATAAAGTTGAAAATTGTTTTTTCAAGGTCTGTAGAGAGTTGTGTTGGTATTGTGATAGGAATTGCATTGAATCTGTATATTACTTTTGATAAGATGGCCAATTTTATTATGTTGACCCTACCTATCCATGAGCATGGGAGATCTTTTCATCTTCTGATATCCTCTTCAGTTTTTTTTTTCTTCAAGGACTTAAAGTTCTTGTCATATGGGTCTTTCACTTGTTTGGTTACAGTTACCCCCAGATATTTTATATTATTTGTGGCTATTGTGAAAGGTGTTGTTTCCCTAATTTCTTTCTGGGCCCATTTAACTTTTGTGTGAAAAAGGACTACTGATTTTTTAGAATTAATTTTGTATCCAGCCACCTTGTTGAAACTGTTTATCAGCTGTAGGAGTTCTCTGGTGGAATTTTTGGGGTCACTTACATATACTATCATATCATCTGTGAATAAGGGTACTTTGACTTCTGTCTTTCCAATTTGTATTGCCTTGATCTCCTTTAGTTGTCCTATTGCTCAGGTTAGAACTTCGAGTACTATGTTGAAGAGATAAGGAGAGAGTGGGCATCCTTGCCTTGTCCCTGATTTTAGGGTAACTGCTTTAAGATTCTCTCCATTTAGTTTGATGTTAGCTACCGGCTTGCTGTATATTGTCTTTATTTTGTTTAGATATGGTCCTTATATGCCAGATCTCTCCAAGACTTTCAACATGAAGGGGTGTTGGAATTTGTCAAATGCTTTTTTGGCATCTAGTAAGGTGATCATGTGGGAATTTTTTGTTAGCCTATTTACATGGTAGATTACATTGATGGGTTTTCATATGTTGAAACACCCCTGCATTCCTGGGATGAAGTCTACTTAGTCATGGTGTATGATACTTTTGATGTGTTCTTGGATTGGGTTTGCAAGTATTTTATTGAGTATTTTTGCATCTATGATCATGAGGGAAATTGGACTGAAATTCTCTTTCCTTGTTGGGTCTTTGTATGGTTTAGATATCAGTGTAACTGTAGTCTCATAGAATGAGTTAGGCAGTGTTACTTCTGTTTCTATTTTGTGAAAAATTTTGAAAAGTATTGGTATTAGCTCTTCTTTGAAGGTCTGGTAGAATTTCTGTGCTGAATCCATCTGGCCCTGGGCTTTTATTGGTTGGGAGTCTTTTAATGACTGCTTCTACTTCCTTAGAAGGGTTATAGGACTGTTTAATTTGTTTACTTGGTCTTGATTTAACCTTGGTACATGGAATCTACAAGAAAATTGTCCATTTCGCTTAGGTTTGCAAATTTTGTGGAGTAAAGGATTTTGAAGAAAGACCAAAGATTCTTTGGATTTCCTTAGTGTCTGTTGTTATTTCCCCCTTTTCATTTCTGATTTTGTTGATTTGGACCTTTTCCCTCTACTTTTTATTTAGTTTGGCTTAAGGTTTGTCTATTTTGTTGATTTTCTCAAAGAACCAACTCTTGGTTTCATTGATTCTTTATATTGTTCTTTCTGTTTCTACGTTATTGATTTCAGTCATGAGTTTGATGATTTCCTGCTGTCTGCTCCTCTTGAGAGTGTTTGATTCTTTTTTTTTTTCCTGGAGCTTTCATTTGTGCTATGAAGGTACTAATATGAGCTGTCACAATTTTCTTTTTGAAGGCACTTAGTGCTGTGAACTTTCCTGTTAGCACAGCGTTCATTGTGTCCCATAGGTTTGGGTATGCTGTGCCTTTGTTTTCATTGGATTTTAAAAAGTCTTAGATTCCCTTTTTTATTTGTTCCCTGATCCAGTTTTCATTGAGTAGAGAGTATTTCAGTTTCCATGAATGTGCAAGCTTTTTGTTATTTCTGTTGTTGTTGAAGTCCAGCTTTATTCCATGGTGGTCTAATAAGATAACTCATGGAGATGGTTAGACAGTAGAATGTTAAAGTCAGGTGCCAAATACATATGGACTGGACATTGGGAATGTATGCTAGGCCATATAACTCTTATAATTGTGGCCTATTTATTTCTGTTGTTTTGTATTGTATTTATAGTTATAAGAAAAAGAACCATTTTTTGGACTGAAAGGGAGAGCTGGGGAGTAGGGAGGGGATTGTGATTGAGATGTAACTTGAAGAAATAAAAAATAAATTATTAAAAAAACTAGTTATAAACACAAAAAAAAGATACAAGAGGTTATTTCAATTTTCTTGTATCTGTTGGGGCTTTCTTTTTTCACCAAATATATGGTCAGTTTTGGAGAATATTCCATGAGGTGCTAAGAGTAAGGTATATTCTTTTGTGTTTGGGTGAAACATTCTGTAGATATATGTTAGGTCCATTTGGTTCATGATCTGTGTTAGTCTCATTATTTCTATTTGGTTTCTGTCTTGATGACCTATTCATTGGTGTGAGTGGAGTGTTAAAGTCTCCCACTATTAATGTGTAGGGATTGAAGTGTGGTTTAAGCTTTAGTTGTATTTTCTTTTTACAAATGTGGGTGCCATTGTATTTGAGGCCTAGATATTCAGTATTGAGATGTCATCTTGATGAATTTTTCCTTTGACAAGTATGTAGTGCCCTTCCCTATGTCTTTTGATTAATTTTGGTTGAAAGTCTATTTTATTGGATATTAGGATTGCTACTCCAGCTAGCTTCCTGGGATCATTTGCTTGGAAAACACTTTCCCAACCCTTTATTCTGATATAAAGTCTATCTTTGCTGGTGAGGTGTGTTTATTGTATGCAGCAAAATGATGGGTCTTGTTTATAGATCCATTGTGTAAGCCTGTGGGGAGTTGAGACTATTGATGTTGAGAGATGTTAATGACCATAGATTGTTATTTCCTGTTATTTTGATGTAGGTGGTGGTAGTGCATTTGTGTGTCTCTTTTGGGTTAGCTGCAGTGGAGTTACTTATTTCCTGTGTTTTCTTCAGTGTAATTATCTTCTTTGGGTTGGAATCCCCTACTAGGATCTTCTGTAGAGTTGGGTTTTTGGATAGATACTGTTTAAATTTTGTTTTGTTATGAAACATCTTGTTTTCTCCATCTATGGTGATTGAAATTTTTGCTGGATATAGTAGTCTGGGCTGGCACCTACAGTCTCTTGGGGCTTGTAGGCCATCTGGCCAGGCCTTTCTGGCTTTTAAAGTTTCTGAGGAGAAGTCAGGTGTAATTCTGATGGGTCTGTCATTATATGTTACTTGGCCTTTTTCTCTTATAGCTTTTAATATTCTTTCTTTGTTCTGTATAGTTGGGAGTTTCAATTATTATGTGGTGGGAGGAAATTATTTTCCAGTCTAATATATTTGGTATTCTGTATGCCTCTTGGAATTTTACCAGCATCTCTTTCTTTAGGTTTGGGAATTTTTCTTCTATGATTTTGTGGAAATGTTTACTGGTCCTGTGAGTAGGGAATCTTCTCTTTCATCTATGCCTATAATTCTTAGGTTCCATTTTCTTATTGAGTTCTTGATTTCTTTGTTATGGGTAAGAAAGTTTTTAGATTTCTCATTTTCTTTAGTTGTTGTACTGATTTCTCAGTCGAGTCTTCCATGCCAAGGATTCTGTCTTCCATCTCTTATATCCCATTTGTGATACTCATGTCTGCAGTTCCTGTTCTCTTTTCTTCATTTTCCACCTCCAGGATTATCTCTGCTTGTGTTTTCTTTATTGCTTCCATTTCCAATTTCGGGTCTCAAACCATTTTATACATTTCCTTCTACAATTTTCTTGATTTTGCTTGCAGTTCTATAATACCTTTGTCCCTTTCCCTCTCTTGTTTGACTGAGTTTCCTTGGAGGTCTTTAATGGAATTCTCCATTGCTTTCATCTGTTGAATTGTGATTTCTTTACATTCTTAAGGGATTTATTTTCTTCTTTTAAGGCCTCTATCATTTTTATGAGTATAGATTTGTCATCATTTTCTTGTGTTTCAGCTGTGGTGAGGTGGTCAGGGCTTGCGTATTAGCATAGCTGAATTTGTTGAAGTCATATTTCCCTGACTTTTGTTGGGTTTGTTCTTTCTCTGACCTTTAGCTATCTGGTTGTCCTTAGCTGATTGTTCCTAGTGTCTTCTGGACTTGGTGCCAAGGAAGGAGCTCTGGTGTGATGACCATATAATCTTGATGATCTGTAGCTCTCCATAAACTGAATGAGGCCTTGTGTTGGAAGATGGATCTCACTTGGCCTCCCAAACCTTACCCCTTCCTTCCATGCCCAGCTGGGTGCTCAGATCAGGGACTGGGATGGGAATGTGTTATTCCAGCCTACAGGTTCCTGAAATCCAGCTGGTCTTCCTAGTGAGGTCAGTGGGATCTGTGGCCCACAGACTCAAGACTAGAGCTGCAGTTCCCCTGCAGCTCATGTGTCATGTTTGAGGATCATGTCTATGGTTGTGGTCCTCACAAGTGGCATCTAGGTAAACCCCAGGAGCACCCCTGTGCCTGTCAGCCAGAAGCACTGAGCCCATGCATTCTATGGCACTGGGCCAGCATGCAATTGCCAAGAACACAGTGCTCCAGGGCCAGAACTCTAGATGTTATAAACAGTGTACCCAGCCAAGGAGGGGCAAGGCACACAGGCAGGTAGATCCTACACGTAGTCAGGGAAATCTGATATGAAGACCACAACCCATCCACAGTACTTATAGTCAGGAGAGCTCAGCCACATTTTAACTCAACCACCCACCTTTAGCCCAATCTGATCTTACCATTCCTGTGGCTCTGCTGGTCCTCTTTGGGGTGCTAGAATGACCACATGGAAGCTGGGGACTCAGGAAGTAGGGGAGGACCTCTGTCTGGAGGTCAGAGCTACCCGCTTGGATCCTGAATTGATGAGACCTGCTTTGTCTGGCCTCAGTGTTCTTCCAAGTGTCTGTAAGTCCAGCACAGGGATCTTTATTGTCCAAGGCTTTTGGGGGCAAATCTAGATGTGCTTGTACCTCCCAGACCACCACTCTGCTGGAGTATATCTCTGCAATAGTCCAGTGGACTTCCTGCAGTTCAGAATGTCTCTTGGTGCCAGTTGCCACCATATTGGTTCCCCAGAGAATATATCCATTCCTGTGGCTCCACTGATCCTCTTTTTTGGTGCTGGAATGCCTTTGTGGAAGCTAGGGGCTCAGGAAGTTTGTGAGTACCTCTCTGGGCTTCAGAGCCATCAACTGGGTTCCCAAATAGCTCAGACCCATAGTCTCTACTTGGTATGAAGCACCCCTGCTTCTGCTTATGGCCGTTCTGTTTTTCTGAGTGTCTAGAAGTCTAACCCAGGGACTTTTATTGTCCCTGGGTTTTCCCAGTGAGCCCCTGTGGATTTGCACCTCTCAGATTGCTGCTCAGTGCAATTATATCTCTTTGGTGGTCTAGCTGGTTTCCCCTTGCTCAGAATGTGTCCATGCTGGCCACCAACATCTTAGTTCCCATTCTTCCCACCACTGCTTTTCAATATTTACAATTTTACCCAATGAGTGCTTTAAATTTATGTGTTCCATATTTTTAATATCATTTGATCCTTGCAAAACTCCCATTGCAAACAAGAGAATGGATGTCACAGAAGTTGGGTGAGTTTTCAAGATTACTTATTTCATTCACATTCAAGGCAAGTTCAAATCTCCATCTCCTGGTTTTTAGAGGACCCAGTGTTGGGGTGAACACAGAGGAAGCTAAAATAAATGTAAAATTAAATCTCACAGGATAAGATATAAGAATTTCAAAGCCATTTCCAATGAGCTCTGTGAGAAGAAAATAAGATGATACCTTCCTTGTTTTAGTTTCGGGTTTGGTTTGGTTTTGATGAAATGATTAGAGAAAATTCTCTTGGGCATTTATAGTCCCATAAATCTAAAGAAATGACAGTCGAGTGGAATATACCTCCTAGCAATAAACAAGCTTTTCTTCAGCATGGTAAGAAAGATTATGACTCTAGCAAACTACAAGGAACCCAATAAACACATCAGAAATAGTGATTGGGTGGCTTTTTTCTCCAGAGTTTAAGGCCCAGTTGATTCACTATTTAGGCAAAAACTTTATGGTAGTTTTGCTGATCTATGAAGAGATAGCTAGGTGACCTCCAATTTTAATATACCTTGAAAATTGCTTCCTCTGGATAGGAAGTGCATTAGCATGAAACACTCACTCATCCTTGCTTCTTGTCATGACACTTAAAGGTAATTATACTTTCCTTTCAACATAACTTTTTCAAAGTCATTTCCCTGAAGGAATTATAAAAATATTTCCTCCCTCATCTTTACCTAATAGTTGTTGAGTTGCTGTCATGAAGGAAGTGTAATACCAAATGTGCAAAAGAACAATTATTTCTAAGTTTTTGCAAGCTACTCCACTGCATCTCCTGTGATGACCTGTGGCAGCACAGCTGGGCTAGAATCAAAGGTTATCACTGTAACTCTCTCCCAGTAGGGCCCTTAGTGGGCATTCTTTTTCCCATCACCTATGTACGGTGCAAATGTTGGTTACTCTATGGCACAGTAAAGAAAACTCTGGCCTCCCAATCAAGTTTCCACAGCTCCTTGACAGTTACCATCAAACCGTTCAAATCACTTCACTTGTAACCTTTCCTAGAGACTTGTTTTAAAGTTTGTTTAAAAGTCCAGCATGGCCCAGCACTCAGTAGGCAGAGGCAGGCATATCTCTGAGTTTGAGGCCAGCCTAGTTTACAGAGTGAATTCTAGGACAGTCAGAGAAACCCTGTCTCCCAGGGAAGGGGAAGGATGGGGGGAGGGGGCAACAAGAAAACAAACACAAAAATCCAGCATATTCTACACTTTCTATTGTAGCCAGTGTTGTAATATGCTAAAACTACTCTATTGTGGCTTGCTTTGGTGTCTTTTCTGTTGTGTCACTGTATAACAAAAGCTTCTGTCTGTTCCTGAATTGGGGCAGAAATCTATAGTGAGCCTTTGGGATGACCCTAAAATAATTTCTATGAATGGAATGGTAAAGTTAAGCCTTGTTAGCATCTTTGTTTTCTAGAGAAGAAAAGAAACACAGATGTGGGAGACAATGAGAAGAATGTGGAGTAAGGAATTTTGAGTGCAGTCATTAAAAACTGACCATAAAGACCAGCTTTCTGGTGGCATAGGATGGGATGAAGGTGACATTTGTCAAGGTAATTACAGTGCAGACGCCACAGTCATCTAATTTAAGCCCTTAGTAGGGCAAGTCAAATAGAAACTATCAGGACTGGAGGGTGGGATAAAATCTAGATGAATGGTTTGGCCCTTTAGTCAAGGTGAGAGCCAGAAAGATATATCAGAAATGCTGAAGGACCTCAAACCCTAGATGTGCTTTCAGCAGACTGTGTCTACTTTTGAGAAGACCAAGAAAAAAAAGTCTGAAGATTCCGGTGACACTTAGAACTTCAAAAAATATTCTGATTACATATATTTAAGTATTTTCCTTTGAAATACTCTCAAAATGAAAAATATTAATTAAATAAACTTCAAAACTTTGTTGTGAAGGGGTGATTTTTTTGAAAAAAATGTAAAAGTTAGATATAGAGTGGCCAAAGTATGCTACCAAATCTGTGGGGTTGACCTGAAAATCAAAAGCTATGTGGTGGATGACGTTGAACCATCCCTGCATTCCTGTGGTGGATGACGTTGAGCCATCTCTGCATTCCTATGGTGGATGATGTTGAACCATCCCTGCATTTCTGTGGTGGATGACGTTGAGCCATCCCTGCATTCCTATGGTGGATGATGTTGAACCATCCCTGCATTCCTGTGGTGGATGACGTTGAGCCATCCCTGCATTCCTGTGGTGGATGACGTTGAGCCATCCCTGCATTCCTGTGGTGGATGACATTGAGCCATCCCTGCATCCCTGGGATGAAGCCTGCTTGATCATGGTGTATGATACTGTTGATGTGTTCTTGGATTCGGTTTGCTAGTATTTTATTAAGTATTTTTGCATCTATGTTCATGAGGGAGATTGGTCTGAAGTTCTCTTTCTTTGTTGGGTCTTTGTGTGGTTTAGGAATCAGGGTGACTGTGGCCTCATAGAATGAGTTTGGCAGTGTTCCTTCTGATTCTATTTTGTGAAAGAGTTTGAAGAGTATTGGTGTTAGCTCTTCTTTGAAGGTCTGATAGAATTCTGTGCTGAAACCATCTGGCCCTGGGCTTTTTTTTTGTTGGGAGATTTTTAATGACTGTTTCTATTTCCTTAGGGGTTATAGGGTTGTTTAATCTGTTAACCTGATCTTGATTTAGCTTTGGTAGGTGGACTCAATCAAGAAAATTGTCCATTTCACTTACATTTCATATTTGGTGGAGGATAGATTTTTTTTAAAGATTTATTTTTTTATTTATTTTATGCATATGAGTAATCTATCTGCATGTACACCTGCATTCCAGAAGAGGGCACCAGATCACATTGTGGATGGTTGTGAGCCACCATGTGGTTGCTGGGAATTGAACTCAGGACCTTTGGAAGAGCACTAGGCAGTGCTCTTAACAGCTGAGCCATCTCTCCAGCCCGGAGGATAGATTTTTAAAGTAGGACCTAAATATTCTCTGGATTTCCTCAATGTCTGTTGTTATTTCTCCCCAAGCTCAGTGGCATCAAGCTCCCTCCCTGAACAATCCCACTATCACATTTTATTTCCTTTTCTTTTGCCCAATGTAATGTCTGTACATTATCTTCACGTGGCATCATCTTTAAAGATATGGGAGAACCACATAAAGAAACACTGTGTCATGTCATCTGTGGCTAAAAGCAAATACTACTAGCTTCTGTTTTCTTCCCTATCTTACCTACTTGCTGGCATCTTGTTTTTCAGTCCTCAAATCTCAGAGATAATGACTCGGCTGGGGAAAGGAAGCTATGACTCCAGCCAATCAGTCTTCAAGGACGCTATTTGGGAATGACTGAACCAGACATCTAAATGCCATTTTGGTTCTTCTAGTTTGGCAATTTTCAAAGAAGAGAAAAAGGGGGGGCATAGAAGAAGGAGGAAGGGAAGAAGAAGAGGAAATGAATGTGAAATAAAAGCATTGTTTCCATCTTCTTTCCTTTCCCTGAAAAGATCTTATTCTTCATTTTGATCCTCATTTTTCTGTTCTGTGACCTGGTGCATCTGGCTGTGCAGTGATCTGATCAATTGGCTGAAAGAGTCTTAGAAATTGCTGGAAACACTTCCATCCTCAGTGAGAAAAGGTTGACATAAGAGGGCAACATCTCATTGGCCTTTGGTGAACTGACCTCACCCTCCACTCTCTGGAGACTGAAAACACTCTCAGAATCTGTGTTTTCATGGTAAAATCAGCAAATCTGGGCTTGAGTCCCCTTTGGCAAACAGCCGAGGAGCTCTGTGGCTGTGCTGTATGAGATATCAATGTGAAAATTCCCAAGGGCCCTTGGTATCTCCTTGTCATCTATGCATACTCCCTAGCAAGTAGAATTTCTACTAATTAGGCAACTGGCTGCTTTCAGATAATAAGAAATGGGTGAAGCAAAGCCCCTGGCAGAAAGCAATTGGGTTAAGCTGTTTCCAGGAACAGAACCCTCCTTTTAGAAGACAATCTTGCTGTCAATTTCTGTCCAACTGACAGTCCTCTTTGCAGATAGTGCAGTCTGGGGCATTCTTGGTTCACTACAGTCCTTCATAAAAATATGAATCAACCAAAACATACTGCATGTCAGTATTCACATGCACACATGTACCAGGGCAAAAACATCCAGCCTAATCTTCCTGAAGGATCCCTAAACTATTAAATACAGGTACAAAGTGAAATGATCTTGGTCATTTTGGAAAAGAAGTACATATGTACATTTCCAGCAGACCAGGAGTTTCTTTTTAATACTTTTTCTAGCCAACCATGAATACAATAGAGGCTTCAGGTTATTTATGAAGGCTAAGTTGAAAGGTATCTAGGAGTGCTCCCCATGTAGGGGTGATGAGGTCTACAAGCATCTTTCCTTGCTGTCATTAAAGACTGACCAGAAAGTAAAGCCCTGTTTCAAAAATAAACCAGCTACTTTTGTTTTGTTGAGATTGCCTCTTTATAATTTTCTGTAAAAACTATAAATATTGAAGGAATTGACCAGTAACACTGATACTTAAAACATTAAAATAATTTTACATTCACATGAATGTCCTCCCTTGTTGAGCTTTAAAACATTCTCAAGAAAATAGGCCAGAATGGCACAGATATAACATGATCACAGGAGACCTGGGACTGATAACTATGTAGCTCACATGCTTCTCTTCCCTATTTTCACAACCCACTGCAGACATAATTAATCAATCCTGATAGTCTTTCACCTGAGCCAGAAGGAAGTCTCAAAGTCGTCCTCTCTGAAGGAAAGGCAGAGGTGCAGCCTGTTTTCTAGACTAATCCAGAGATCCTCTCTTATGTTAAAGCTGCTGTTCCTCAATAAAGTCCCTTTGCCTTTGCAACTTCATGTCTATTCATTGAACTTTGCCCTCTTCTTCTGTTATAGTGAGTTCCTTAAATGTAAAGATGTTCTTTGTACTCAGTGATGAGCTCCCAATGTCCTAGCACAGTGCTTACCAAGGGCTTGGAGCTCAACAAATATTTATAGGGTGAATAAATCATTTTTCAATATTTGAAATATTTTGTTTGTATAGAATTTTCAGTGGTAACTCATCTTTTCTGTAACAAAACCTCCTGGCTCTTCCTATCAAAAGCTACTTTTTAAAAATATGTGTACTAGTTATTTGAGAATTTCATATAATGTATTTTTATCATATCCATTTCTACTTCTCTCTTTAACTGCCCAGTCACATTCTATGGTGAATTGAATAGAAATGGCCCCCATAGACTCACATGTTTGAATGTTTGGCCCACAAGGGAGCAGCACTAGTAGGAGATGTGGCCTTGCTGATGGAAGTGTGTCACTGTGGGGGTAGGCTTTGAGGTCTCATATGCTCAAACTATGCCACATGAAATTGCATAAGTCATGGGGCTTTGGGAAAAAATACTATTGTTCTACTAAAGAAACATAGCAAAAAAAAAAATTATTCCTAACAACATCTTACTGTACTCATAAATCAGTGGCTTGCTCAGCCATCATCAGAGAAGCTTCCTTTTGCAATAGATAGGAACTAATATAGAGACCCACAACTGGACAGTGTATAGAGACTGAGAGATTTTGGAACACACATGGCCCTTATCCCTGAGGGATTTCCCTACCCTTCTACAAGACTGGGTTCTTTTCCCTTGCATCCAAAATTTTCTTTTAGTTTTATTTTCAATACTTATCTGTTTTGGTTTTCTCACTTTTTTAGCTCTATGCCAGCTAATCTTGGCCTCCTTATTCATATGAATAATTGTTTATAATTACAGCATTTCCTTGTTTATTGATTGATATGCTCTCATCCAGAAGAAAAAAACAAATTTTGTAACCTCTATTTGACAGATGAGAAAAAAAAACAGGTGCTGAAAGGAGACTGAATTGCCAAAGTCACCCTGTAGGTGGCCAGCAGGACTAGAATACACATCTGCCCCTAGAAGAAGAAGGCAGCTTATCTCCTTTTTTTTTTTTAATGGTCTCAATTTTTTTTCAACTTTTCATTGGTTCTTTGTGAATTTCACATCATTCACCCCAATCCCACTCATCTCTTCTTCCCTTCTTAACCACCCTCCTTCCTTGCAACCTCCCCCACAAAGAGAAAAAGAAAAAACACCTCATCATGGAAGCTGCAGTATGTCATGGTGTGTCACACAATATACATTTTTGTCCACACATCTTTACTTGCAAATGTTCATTTCAATGAGTCATTGGTCTGGTACGAAGCCTCTGCTTTCTGCTACATCATCAATACTAGAACCTCACTGGGATTCCCCTTAGATATCTTGTTGTTGTCCTGTGTCATGGAGATCCAGTAGTTTTGAGTCTGTAGGACTGGCCTCTTCATGCACTCCAGAAATTCATCCATGGGGTAGATATTGGGGTGTGCCAAACTAAAGCCCTGGATCTGGGCCTGAGAGGTATCTGAGCTGGTCAGCCTGCCAGCTCTCCCACACCTACACCACCAAGTGAGATCTCCGGCCCATCTAATGCTGCAGCAACCTGGCTACTTTAATGTCCTACAAGCCACACATTAACCACATCCCAATCCCCTGTTCAGAGAAAGAGTGACCCCTGTCTTGTAGTATAGATCACATATTAACTAAACATGGATTCTTCATGATACATGTCCTACCCCTTCACTTATCTCCTAAGAGACCTCTAATAGAAGATTCCTTGCTTTGTCTCTGAAACTCCCTACATCAGACTCCGATGTTCAGCTTCCATCATTAAAGACTTTTGCCTTGGAAAAAAAATTTCCTGATTCAGTTTCACCTTCTTGAACCCTACAACCTACCAGAGAATCTTTTGACCCAAAGTCTTTCATTCTTCCTGCTCTGCTCAAACATTATGGCCTGTATGTGGTACCTGGTAGCCATGAAGCTCTGGGGTTTGGAATTTAAATTGCCTCCTCATGCCAACCCTACAAGAACTCAGGGCCCTTTCCGGTTCCATTGACTCCACAGCTCACTCACCACAGGAAAGAGCAGGCTGTGTTAGACAGCACGACTGCACTACAAAGTGAATGGCAATATCAGGGGAAATAAGGAAGAAAGCAGAAATTTCATTCCCCTGTTGCCTAGAGGTAGAGAAAAAGCCATTCCTGGGGCTCCTCCTCCTGAGGGTGGGTTCACCTCCAGAATTTTAATGGCAGCCTCTTTCCCATGCTGTTTCCCACTCCCAGGCAGGCAGAGTGCAATGTTCAGTGAGTGAGACTCATGACTCAGGCTTTCATCCTGCACTCAGATATATTTTTAATTTAAGTTCTGTGCAATTTGGCTAACATGAACTTTATTGGGTAATTACCTCATTCAGAGTGCTTTTAGCAGAGCTGTTGACAAAGGCATCAGCTCACAGGATGTGTGCTTAATGACAGCAGTGCAAAGAGAAGCTGAGGTTTGAAGAAGGTTTTTCTTTTAGCTTATTTATTAACATTTTATAAGCTATGCTCCCCTTGTGGGATTTCCCTTGTAGTTTGCATGGGACCACAGCTGTTAGAGTGCAAATGCAACTGCCCAGCCTCCCTGTCATCCCAGCCAGCTGCCTCTGTGCCAGAGAAGTTCCCTGAAGTTCTCATCCACCCAGGAATTGTCAGGGCAGTGAGGCACCACCACCTGGTAAGCTAGCCAAAGATATCAGGGCACCACTGGAGAAGGGCATGGGTGAGTTGTTCCCTGAGGCAAAAGAAGGACTATCTGTGCCTGGCTAGTCAACCCTGACTGTCCATATTCAGGATCAGCAACCCCCAAAAGGGTATATAATCTTAACATGAAGTCCTCATAATTCTGAAGTCAAGTAAACGTGTTCTCTTGTTAGATAAGCTTGAGATACATGAGGCAGACTTCATGCTTCTCTTAAAGAACTGTAAGGCACAGGCATATGCATAGGATTCTGACAACTCCCCCTTGCTGTTACTAATTGGACTGTGTCTTGCCAAAATATTTTATTTGTTGAGGCCCAAACTTCAGAATGTGACCTTATCTGAAAATAAGACTGTTGCATGTAAAGTTAGTTGAGTTTGCAATGATGCTATGTGAACCCTTCATCCTTGCCTTATAAAAAGAGGAAATGTAAGCCAGGCATAGTAGTTCATGCCTGTGGTCCTAGCCCTCAGGAGACTGGGGTGGGATTACCATGAGTTCGAGGTCACCCTGGCATGCAAAGTGAGTTCCAGAGCAACCAGAGCCACTGTGTGAAACCCTGTCTCAGAAAAGAGAAAGGAAACGTGGGCAGAGATGCCCAAACAGGGAGAACATTGTGCAAACGTGACGCCATAGATCAGAATGATGCTTCCACAAGAACGAGCCCTCTGAAGTTGCCAGCAAGCCACCAGAAGCTAGGACATAGGGTAGAACAGCTTCTCCTTGGAAGCCTTCAGAATGAACCGAGCCCTGGTTAAGACTTCTTACCTCCAGAACCGTGAGAAGATCCATCGTTGTTGCTTATGTCACCAGGTTATGGTATTTTGTTACAATCACCCTGGAAAACTAACCAGAAGGAAGGACAGAATCCATGAATGAACCAGCTAGTTAGCAATGAAGCTAGGAAGAGAAATCAAGCCACCGGCCTGGGCCAATGCTCTGTTCACACCAGATGGAACATGCTCAGTGTTATCTCATCTGCTTCAGCTCCATCTTGGCAGGTGGCAGAGAAATGACATGGAAAGAAAGAAGGCTGGCCGAAGGAAACAGAGATGAGAGAGGACATAATGTACCTTTTCCTATTTTTTATAGAACTCTTGTGGATGAAAATTTAAAGGATAATGACCAATATATAACATATAACTTGTTGAACATTTGTTATGTGATCCATCACCCACCTGACCTTAACAATGACTCCTTCTTATACTGATGAGGAATCAAACACAGACATTTATAAAACATGCCCAATGTGCCCACGTAAAACTCAATGTGTCCAGAACTTGGCCACTGGCAGCCAATCCTGAATCCCGTTCTAACCACGGCACTCTCTGTTTCCATGCCGCCCACCCAGGGGATGAAAGCATCTGTGAGACACAAGATCAAATGAAACCCTCAGGCTTTCCAGTGACTAAACCCCAGTGAAGCCTCTAAACAAATGCTTATCACTATGCCCCAGCATTTTTCTATAACTCTGGCTTTTAGAAAAAAAAAAAAGAGTACTTTGAATCTAGGCACCAAGATATGATCCAATTTACTCAAATACTTTTATATAGCTGGTTCTTTCTGATCTTGTTCTTTTTATGGAATTTGCTCTAAGGATCTCAGTTTACAGTACAAACAGCATGTGTCCTGCCTGGTGACAACATACAAGGCAGAGGTACAAACCAACTGAGGCTCAAAACTCAGGTTAAACATCATACACTGCGTATCAGGCAGTCAAGCCCAGCAATTGATTTCTATAGATTTGACCAGATAATATTTCCAAGAGAACTGGGGTTTCTTTATCTCCTGGTATTACCAATGTGTACCCCAATACAAAATACTTTTATACAAAGAAAAGGAATTCCTGTCATTTGCGTGAGAATTCGGAGTCACAAAGAGAAAAGCTAGGGAGCACAATGTATATGATGTTAGAAATAGTTTGCAAGAGTTTTAAAATACACTCTCATGCTAGACTGAAGAATGTAATTTAAAACCTCAAAGACTTTTTGCTTGCCCTAAAGCAAGCTGCTACTGTAATAATTTAACTGGAACCTTTTATTACATTACTCGCTGACTTTAAAAATGCAAATCTCTTGAATATAAGCAACAACAAAAAGGCTTATTCTTCAGGATTTCTCCTTCTAGAGTCTCTGAACTTTCTCTTACATCTTTTTTCTCAGCTTATCAGAACATAAAGACGTTCATGCTCATGTGCCTTTGCAATCTTCATTCTCCAGGTGTATTCTTAAAGGTGTCTCACTAGAATCTGGAAATACATTGTTTGGAAGGGGGAATAAAACCTAATTCCAAGATAGTACACACCCATACTTTAGAGTTTAGGTGTACAAACTGGTTAGTGCCAGACCTTTAAAAAAAATGATGACTGTAAATGCCATTGAGTTTTTTTGTTTGTTTGTTTTGTTTTCTGTCATCTTCACTTGCTATTTTTTTTTAGTTTATATTTTTTCTTTCCTTTTTTTAATGATTTATTTTTTATTTCTTCAAGTTACATCTCAATCACAATCCCCTCCCTACTCCCCCCTCCAGTCCCACCCTTCCACCCTCCTCCCTCAACCCCCCATCCTCTCCCCACTTTTTTTTAATTTAAGGTATTTCTTTTAACTCCAACAGCTCTCCCTTTCAGTCCAACAAATGGTTCTTTTTCATATAACTTTAAATACAATACAAAACAACAGAAATAAATAGGCCACAATTATGAGAGTTATATGGCTTAGCACACATTCCCAATGTCCAGTCCATATGTATTTGTCACCTGACTTTAACATTCTACTATATAACCATCTCCATGAGTTTAAAGTTCTATATCTAACTCAGCTTTCATACTAACTTGCCTCACAATTTTAAAAATATCCTCTTAGATCCAGAAAACCCTCTTGATTCCTAAACAACTCAAAATTTAACTATGAGACTCTAGCTATCTATTCTTCAACCACCTCAGATTCCTGAGAGGGATAAATATATCTGATTATATAGGAAGTACAGGGCCTGCAGCTTCCAAAACTAAGAAATGATATACCAATGGCTGCCTGGACAGTTCCCATTTTCTCTCCATATATTACAGCATCGATCTTCAGCCATTTGGACCCATTTCTCTGACAAACATTGTTTGTAGAGCAGGAATTATGAAGGACTTACCTACCCTGTCTTGGCAGAGCTAGGCTGTTGACTTATCTGCTTCCAAGTTTTGTCCTTTTTGGACAGCAGTCTGTCTACAGTTGAAGCAAGGGGTTTTTTTTGCCAAGAGAAAGGCTTACCACCAATTCAATCATCTCCCACTGGAGATTCTTCGATGCTCATCTTCTACTTGGAGTAGAATAGGGGGTGCTGTCAGGAGCTGACATGTCTCGATATCAAAAAATCTTAAGTTAAGAAAACATCTTTGAATGCCATATTCTGCAGATCTCTTGAGGTTTTTGAAAATGCCCTATCTATCTCTTATATTTAGATAAGCAAATATTGCTTGTCTCTTAGCAACTTGATTTCTGAATAGCTTAGAAAATAACTGCGATAGATGTCACGGTAACTAACAAAATGACACGTTTGCATGACTATTAGTTTCCATTTCTTAATTATCCTAAACAGTTTATGATGGTTGGTAGCAAGAGGCCAAAACTTTACATTTCATTTTTAAGCATTACTAGGTACAACACCTTTAAGAAGCGTTACCCTTAATTTTGTATCAATATACAAAGATCAATATCAATGTGGCCAAATATAATCTTAATTTTGTATCAATATACAAAGATCAAT
>CAJQZJ010033004.1:700338-734090 GCA_907164525.1 Lophiomys imhausi | reverse complement strand
TCATAGTTAAATTTTGAGTTGTTTAGGAATCAAGAGGGTGTTCTGGATCTAAGAAGATATTTTTAAAATTATGAGGCAAGTTAGTATGAAATCTGAGTTAGATATAGAACTTTAAACTCATGGAGATGGTTAGATAGTAGAATGTTAAAGTCAGGTGCCAAATACATGTGGACTGGACATTGGGAATGTATGCTAAGCCATATAACTCTTATAATCGTGGCCTATTTATTTCTGTTGTTTTGTATTGTATTTATAGTTATAAGAAAAAGAACCATTATTTGGACTGAAAGGGAGAGCTGTTGGGGGGGAAAATAAATACCTTAAACTAAAAAAAAAAAAAAGAAGGGAAGAGGATGGTGGGGCTGAGGGGGAGGAGGGTGGAAGGATGGGACTGGAGGGGGGGTAGGGAGGGGATTGTGATTGAGATGTAACTTGAAGAAATAAAAAATAAATTATTAAAAAAAAGAAACAAAAAAAAAAAAGAATTCACTTTTCTAGAATATGTTAAATAGAAAAGACTTGACCATCCTACCACACTGAAATTTACACTTGCTAGTTGCTGGAAGATAGATTTCTGATCACTGATAATTAAGGACAAATCATGGAACCTTGTCAAAGCTTCATTTTCATGACTTACAAAATAAGGAGTGTTTGTGAGTTATATGCCATTCTATTTCCCAGGCTTACATAAAGACATCAAATGAGATAGGACAATAAAAAGGTATTTGTACGTATAAAATATGGTTCAAATCATTGCATGTTAAGTCATCTGTCTTTCTCCACAGTGTTGCCATAACAGATAGAATATCATGAGCTTTGTGGGAGATCTTCTACAAATTCTAGCCTTTATTATTTTTTTTATATTTCATGTTCTATTGTTTCTCCAACCTTTTCTTTTGAACTTCCTGCTGCTGTTGCTTGAGCCATTTTTCTGAGCTGATTTTTGTCCAATAACCAAGTAATCACTACCATCCACTCTGATCTAGGGAACTGGGGTGTCACTGGCTCAGACATCTTTGACTTCAGGGAAACTTTCTGATTGCTCACAAAACAAACACAAAAGTACGAAAAAAAAATTTTAAAGGGCTTGGAACCAAGCCTGCCCGTAACATTTCTATTGACAGGGCTAATTCTGGCATAATTAAAAGAGTTTAATTAATCATGGGGGTTAAGTATAGAGAGAGGGTGCTTTCCAGTTTTACATTCTTAGGGTGAGATCATTAGACCCCTAATAGAAACTGATTCTCTGTTAGCATTAGAAGCTTCTTGATATTTTTAGCCTTCAACGGTGTGGTCTCTGCAGTTAAGGGTCCTTCTACCTGCATCTTCTCTGGATCTTTGTGGCTAAAACTGCTGGTTGCCTTGTTACCCTTGAGAGTCATAATTTCTTTGGATTACTGTCATTTCTGCCAAAGGAAAAAAAATCTTATTTTTAGTAGTCTGGGGCTGGAGAAATGGTTTACTGATTAAGAGCACTTGCTGTTCTTCCAGAGAACCCAAGTTCAATTCCTTCCATCCATGTCAAGCATCTTACAATTGCCTACAAGTTCAGATTTAGGGGATTCGACACCCTCTTCTGGCCTTCTTGGATACTCAAAAATATGTAGCATGTACTGACAGAGGCACGCATCCATACATGTAAGATAAAAAATTAAAAATGAGAACTAACTTTCAAGGTCATTTAGGGATAGAATCTCTGATTGCAAATATTATTTCCCCCAGCAGCACAGGGCCTTTGTATCCTGAGTTTGTCTAGGACAATCATTCTTAACAGTCAGTTCTTAAGAAAGCTTCTAGGCTAAGCATGGTGATACATGCCAACAATTCCAACACTCTGGGGACAGCAAGAGAAGGACTGTTCCAAGTTCAAGAACACAGTGAGTAGCAAATCAACCAGGACTACATAGAAAAACATCATTTCAGCCAGTGGTAGTGGCACACACCTTTAATCCTAGCACTTGGGAGGCAGAAGCAAACAGATTTCTATGAGTTCAAGCCAACTTGATCTACAAAGTGAGTTCCAGGACAGGCAGGGCTACACAAAGAAACTTTGTCTCAAAAAAAAAAAGAAAAAAAGAGAAGAAAAATATTGTTTCAAAAAATAAAAAAAAACAAAAAATTAAGAAGGGGGAGGGCAAGGAGGAGGGAAGGAGGGAAGGGAAGGAAGGAGGTAGAGCCTTTGTTGTGGCTACAAGACAAAAATCAAGTTTTTCTTCTTTAGATACTATAATCCCAAGATCCTGAGAATTTGTCTGGATGAGTTTAGCCACTCTTAAATATTTTATGGGTTATAGAGAGGTAATATGTCTTTTAAATTTTCAGAACCACAAATTTTCTATAGCATATTTGGAAGGAAAGAATCACATCCATGCTCAAAGTCAAAGATACAGGCTGTCCCAGCCAGTGTCAATTTGTTATCTTTCCCACTTTTCCCTCATTTCCTCATCCCCCATAACAGAGGCTTGCTCCCTTCAACCATCCAGCTAATAGAAAGATGTTCAGGATCTTGAAAGAAAAATGGAAAACTGTATATTTCTAGCCTCCTCCTCAGCTAGAATGCTGACAGCCCTTCAAAACACAGATTAAAAATTCTAAACAAGTAGCCCATTCTACCCAATATCTGGACCGGAAATCACATGTCTATCTCCCATTTGAATCTACTAGAATTCTCTGTGATCCAAACTCAGTTTCAGATGAGTTAATTTCCTCTATTGTAGCAGTATATGGTAGTTCAGTTTGAGACAGTACTATGCATGACTGTGTTCCCTATTGGCTCTTAACTGTTCCTCAAGCTCAAATTCTGCTGTTTCTGGAAGAAGGTACATGACTGTACACTACACATGTCCTCTGGAGAATCTCCAGACATTTCTTTTCTAAACTTGCTCTTCCTTCTGTCACTTTACCCTTAATTCACTAGATCTAGACAGTCTCTTATGTTTTCTCATCTTCAGTAACTTACAGAGCAAAACCAATGAGGTGATCCTTTGGATATGATGAAAGAGTTTAGGACCGCTCATAACCTTAATTCTGTATCCATGTATCTTTTGGCACATTTTAATGCCTTCCTGTATAACTTGAAGAACAATAGAAAACCCCACTATCTTAAGATAAGTTCCATCTTCCATTCAAGAAATAAAATTAAATCTCTACTCTTTAAATAGTATCTGCTTCCCTATGGGCTACACCACTCTTGTGATCAGCTATGATGTGTAGAGCAAATGATTAAACCATAGAAGATGGGTAGTGAAGTTAGTGAACTATCTCCTTTGATTTTTAATGTTATGGAGAGTTCAAGGATACCCACATGATGTTGTTGTCACTCATTTATATCCCGGTGTACTTTTTTGAGCACAAAGGAAGTAGAATTATCCCTAGGATGCTGGTAATCATGCATAACCCTGAGTGATTATGATGGACTGACATGGAGAAAAAAATGTGGAAACTCAAGTTAAAATCCACATCCATTTCCACAATGAAAATAGTAAACATTAAAATTTTAAATAAATATTTTAAATACATACCTAGAAAAATATGCCTTGGGAAGGAAGTATCTGACTGCACAGAGCGATATGTGAATAAAAGTAGCAAATCTAGCACATATCCTACAAGTTGGCCATGGGGCTGCCTGACCCTCTATTTGCTAGCATGTGCAAGATGTAATCAGAACACCACACAACTGGGTGGCAAATAAAGCTTGTAGATTTATGATACCTTCTAGACAGTTGAGGGTGTCAAACAGAGGAGAGGTGGGAAATGCCTGTAATAGAAAACTAGGTGTTTAAATCAAAATGAAAGTGAACAGAATGGCTAGCATCACATTACAGAGAATAAGATGTAGAAAGTAGGCTATTCATTGTGCAGAAAATTTGAAAGCAGTCCAATGGTATTTCTGTCTCTGTTTCTACTAAGATGTCAGTGATGAAAAAGCAATATTGTCAAGAATAGTAATATGAGTAATATGTCAAAGTGAGAATCAATAGCAGCCACAAAAAGTAATCAATTTTTCTAAAGAATAATTTGATCTTACCCTTATAGAATTAGAACTGCCAACAAAGTAACTAGGCAGCATGAGGTGGACCTGCACTCACCATGGCCCCATGGGGCATGAGAAGTGCTGATCTGGGAATGTTCAGTACTTTGACTCTAATGGGGAAGCCATGTCTCTAATGACAAGAAGTTGTTACACTGCAAAACATGATGGAAATGTGGATGCAAGACTGAATGGGCTTCCTCCTGGTCTCTCTTTAGAAACTCAACTCCTTTGTGCTGTCTTCCTTAAGATAACGTGGGCTCCAAAGAAAGTGCAGTAGAGAGGCAAAAAAAAAAAACAAACAAACAAAAAACAAAAAATGGTGTAAGGTAAAAGGGACTGTGGCAGAGAGACCACAAAGTTCCCATTTCTCCTCCCTGAGATGGGTGCTGGCAAAATGAGAGTTCCTTCCACTTTGTAAACTCACTGAACATCACTGAACAGGCACATATGATCTGCATGCTTCTTTACAAACACTACAGAAGTGTTGTCTACACTAGCCTTCAATTAAACATTTATCTTAAAAATAGTTTGCATTTAGCCCACAGACTTAGGAGCAGTTACTTCAAATCCCTAACATGTTACAAAATGAGAAGGTAGACAAGATGACCCAGCCGCCCCGTGCTACTTCTCAGCACCATCATGACTGGCCCATGATGAAAAGCACTGGTGTTCTCGCCACCTGTGACCAAAATTATAATCCAAAACAAGTATGAGAGAAGTCACCACCGGCCTTCAAGAAAAGGCAATGAAGTGCAGGCTGTGTAAATTTGCCACAGGGAGAATGATCATGAGTCACTGGCACTTCGGGGTTGGTGTTGACAGCAAAGGAGAATGAAGGTGGCTCTCAGTGTGGGCTTGCACTTTAGAAGCAGATGTTCAATGTTCGTCAAGAAACTCATGATGGGTTTGACTCCTTACATTCAATAGCCACAATTTCTCTGATAATTTCTTCTCAAATATAGCTGCTGGGAACTGTGTTAAAACAGACTGTAAGGACATCCCACCAATCCATCAGTCCCTCATTTTAAGCAGTTGTTTTCCTTTCTTGCTTAATATGATGTGAACTTAAATGTGCCCCACACAGAGACTGATTGGCAGCTAAGGACAATCAGTATCCATGTCATCAGTGAGAAGTTGCCAATCACATCTCACAAAAAATTTTTAAAAAGACCAGAGCCTAGACTAAAGGGTGCTTGCTAAAGTGACAGGACACATTACTGTGACCTCCTCTTGATAAGTAAATGCACTGCACATCTCCTTAGGAGGTTTTCCTTCAATGTGAGTCTCTCAGAAAGCAAAAGGTTTAGGAGGAGGCAGAAAGGAAAATAAAAGATGTTTGATAATCCACTGCACAATGTCAGCACCTGGAGAATAGATCCATAGGGAAGTTCTTTCAATCTTACAATCTTTTTCTGAAGTCTCTGAAGTTCCCAGTAAACAAGTCACCTGATTCTGCTAAGCCACCTGCCTCTATCCCACTGAAAACAGTTCTGGTAAAAGACAGCTCTAATGTGCACGGATGCCCTTCCTCTTCGGAATCCCAAGAAAAATCCTTTGGTACAAACATAGAAGTGTATTATTTAGTCTCCCAGCAAACACGAAGGGAAACAATGAAATGAAGGAAATGCAAATCATGAGCTGCCACATAAGGTCCTAATTACCATAATTTGACCCATCCCCCTCCCTCCCTGCCGGAAAGTCAGCCTTCTGGATGAGAGGGAGCCAAGCAGGGAAGATAACAGCCTTCTGTTCTTTCTCTCCACTGCTTGCCTCTTCCTTTCTTCCACCGCTCAGAAAATGATGCTGATTCTTCCAACCATTTGCAAGCCTCAATTGTATTAGCGAAAGCTTTGCAAAGCTTGATAAAATGAGCTAAAGGAAAGGCAAAGAAAAGGGGGGAAAGCAGACACTGCCGTCTTTTTATTCACTAAGGTAACTGTCCATCTCAGAATGATTTCACAGAGCCTGCCAAAAATCTCTCTGGAATCATTTTTGTTGGGTGCAAGGACAGAAAATCTAAAAGGTCCAAGTGTTCCTTGGTGTGATTTAGAAAGTATAAATAATTCAGGAAAGGCCAATTCAAACTCCACCTGTCGCCACATCAGTACCTTCGCTGCCCCTCCACCTGCACACAACTCCAAGAATATTTCTTCTCCTGGATTACTTCTAGCATTACCTTGTCCCTGACTTTCCCCTATCAGGTAAGTTGTCTTGGCATAGCTTCTTATATTTATGGAGGTAAATGGGCCAGACTGGGAGACATACAAGATGTTTTGACTATTTGAATTCACCTAAAATACACTCATTAAAATCTAGATCTTCCCCTAAATGACAAAATTTTCTGTTATCCATCGAATAACCAAAGTGGGGGGGGGACACCCTCCCCACCTTCTGGGGCATTGCTCTCATAAATGACTTCCTGCTGATTTGGGATGTAGTAAACCCGTTTGGGGCCCAAATAGGGATGGAAAAATGGTTAAAAATGTTAATAGAATCATTTGAAGTTCAGTCCTTTTGTGCTCAGCTATTCAGATGTCCTAAGAAGTTCGTAGACAGAAGCTGATCTTCAGGCCTTTACTGAAGTTCTGGCTGGAGCAGTCTGTGGAGCTGAACGATCTTAGTGATTTTTGAGTTGTGGTTGTAGACTTTTGAGGAAACAGCTACTGAGGGAGTCTGCAAGGCTAGATCATCTGAGCCGCTCATCTTATTCAGTGTCTGATCTGTTTTCTGCTGAGGTTTCCCTTGTCCAGTTGTGCCTGGATTCCTAGAATGGATTCTTTAAGTCTCCTGGAAAGATAAGAACAGAGCCCTGCCCTAATCCTAACTCTGGGGCAATTACCTTTTTTTTTGGGGGGGGGGTCAGGTAATATTTTTCCTGGAGCAAATTTGGTTTTTTGCCAATATATAAAGTATTATCTTTCAATCTGGATTAAATGGTCTTGTTAAGTGGGTTTTGGAGTTTAGACCTAGGGACTCCTCTCTTTTTCTTTTCTGTATTCTTCTTTCTCTCCTATGTAGGAGTGAATAGACTTAAGAAAAAATGGGACATAGACATAGTATAGAAAAGATCAAGAAAAAAGGACAGATTATTGAATAAGCCCTTATACCTTTGTATATTGATACAAAATTAATACTATATTAGGCTAAATTGATATTGATCATTGTATATTAATGCAAAATTGAGATTGTATTGGGCTACATCGGTACTGATCTTAGTACATTGATACAAAATTAAGAGTATATTTGGCCACATTGGTATTGATCTTTGTATATTGTTACAAAATTAAGGGTAACACTTCTTAAAGGTATTGTACCTAGTAATGCTTAAAAAGGAAATGTGAAGTTTTGGCCTTTTGCTACCAACCATCATAAACTGTTTAGGATAATTAAGAAATACAAACTAACAGTCATGCAAGCATGTCATTTTGTTAGTTACTATGACAGTCTATCACAGTTATTTTCTAAGCTACTCAGAAATCAAGTTGTTAAGAGACAACAACATTTGCTTATCTAAACACAAGAGATAGACAGGGCGTCTTCAAAAACCCCAAGAGATCTGCAGAGTATGGCATTCAAAGATGTTGTCTTAAATTAAGATTTTTTTTTATATCGAGACATGCCAGCTCCTGACAGCACCCCCTATTCCACTCCAAGTAGAAGATGAGCATCAAAGAATCTCCAGTGTGAGATGGTTGAATTAGTGGCAAGCCTATCTCTTGGCAAAAAAAAAAAAAAAAAAAAAAACCCGTGCTTCAACTGTAGACAGACTGCTGTCCAAAAAGGACAAAACTTGGAAGCAGGTAAGTCGACAGCCTAGCTCTGCCAAGACAGGGTAGGTAAGTCCTTCATAATTCCTGCTCTACAATCAATGTCTGTCAGAGAAATGGGGCCAAATGACTGAAGATTGATGCTGTAATATATGGAGAGAAAATGGGAACTGTCCAGGCAGCTACTGGTATGTCATTTCTTAGTTTTGGAAGCTGCAGGCCCTGCACTTCCTATATAATCAGATATATTTATCCCTCTCAGGTCTCTGAGGTGGTTGAAGAATAGATAGCTAGAGTCTCATAGTTAAATTTTGAGTTGTTTAGGAATTAAGAGGGTGTTCTGGATCTAAGAAGATGTTTTTAAAATTGTGATGCAAGTTAGTATGAAAGCTGAGTTAGATAGAGAACTTTAAACTCATGGAGATAGTTAGATAGTAGAATGTTAAAGTCAGGGGCCAAATACATATGAACTGGACATTGAGAATGTATGCTAAGCCATATAACTCTCATAATTGTGGCCTATTTATTTCAGTTGTTTTGTACTGTATTTATTGTTATAAGAGAAAGAACCATTTGTTGGACTGAAAAAAAAAAGAATTATGCATTGGGGGGGAAGGGTGAGAGGGTAGGAGGGTGGGGCTGGGAGGGGTGGAGGGAGAGGGCTGTGATGGAGATGTAACTTGAAGTAATAAATAAACATTAAAAAATAAATAAAATAAAATAAATAAAAAATCTAGATCTAAAAAGTATGTCCCTGCCCACATTTGCCAGAGCTTCTACCTTTTGCTGTGACAAGTACCATAAAAATTAGATCCCCTGTCACTCTTCTGCTCATGTACGGCAGCAATGGACTGTTTCCATGGCAGCTTTCAACCAGCTAAATGAGGCCTCAGTAGTACAGCCACAAGTCAGGGCTCCAGTGAGCAAGTCATTAAGGCACTGACAGCACATGCAGCCAGCATAGTAAAGGGTCAACCCTGCTGACCGTTGTGTCTCACAGCATGTGGCATGGTAGACTGCTTTACTTTGAACCAGTGTGTAGGGGAAATGCAGTCTAGCAAGAAAAGGGGTATTTCTTCAAGAAGCAAAAAGCCAATCTCCTCATTAGCACTGGGAAAGGAGCTGCTAGTCAAGGAAATTCAGGAGTGGTCCCAGTAGCTGGAGGAACTTGGCAGACGGAAATGAGTATTGGACCATTTTTGAAGGTGGTGAAATGAGGAGGGAAGGGGAGGAAATCACATGTTATGCCTTTGAAGTCCGTATTCTTTTTCCAAGTGAACTGTGAAGAGAAAAAGATAAGCAGCCAGGAAGGTATAAACAATGAGGCCAACGTGGAAGCAGAGGCTGCAAAGCAAACAGGATGACAGATGACAGAAAATCTGGCTCGGAGCACACAGCAGTGCAGACATTCTTACTCCAGGTGACAGAAACCTCAGTTCAAAGAATCTGGAAGATTGAGCACAGTTTGGGGCCAGGAAAACATGGCTGATACAACAGCCCTTATTTAATCAAGGATTAATCTGTTCTTGAATTTCTGGTGTCAGATTCATTCTGACTGATTCTCTTCTCGGTCAGAAAATGGCTACTGTTCTCAACTAAAGTTCCATCTTTCTCCTTGGTATCCAGGGAATATGGGAGGGGATCGGGGTTCTCCTAGGAGAATGTCCTTGAAGAATGAGTAGGAATCTTTCCAAAGCCTCTATAAACTTCTTACAGCATGCCACTGACTTGTACATTGTGTCCCTTCCTCAACCACTCACAACCAGGACACATTTGTTTTTATTGGCTTGCATGTGTCTAAGTCCATTCCTGGAATGGGAAATGAAGTCAGCTTTGCCAAAATGAATGAGCAGCCTGGGGGAGGAAGTAGATAACTAATCAAAGTCAGAAATCTCCTGAGAAGAAGAGAGAAGGGTGTATGCTGAGTAGGCAATTACCATATTCATAAATGCTCCTCCGCAGCCATTTCTGGCTTTCCACCTTCCTGGCATATGATGGTGTTTAACTTCCTGGATGCCAACAGTTGAATGGGCCTTGAGTACATTGCAACCAATGAATTATAAGCAACCACTAGGCCAGAAACTAACAGCCAAAGTGAAGCTGAAAGACCTACCTCCAATGCTACTTTGGAGATTAATGTTCAATATGGTAGGTATCCCTCCAGTACACATGACTGAGTGAGCAGAGCCCCTAGCCAAATCATGATGATGATAAGCAAGAAATAAAAATCTGTTGTAAATATCTACTTAACACCAGACAAAGCAGGAAGGTCATGAGTTCAAGTCTATTCTGGACTACATAGTGAGACTGTGTGTGTGTGTGTGTTTGTGTGTGTGTGTGTGTGTGTGTGTGTGTGTGTGTGTCCACTTAAGATCATTTTTCCTTCTGACATACTTTAGTCTGTCCTTGATCCAACTATGGGCAACATGCTTGTCATTGGCTGATGTCAGCATCTCATCCTGGGTTAGGGACTACATGAAGAAGATACCAGTATCACATGCTTCATGACTCCAATTAGGTAAAAGTATGGAACAGAAGCCATTTTAAAAATCAGCTTCCCTGAGAGTCCCCCCCTCCCCCCATGGACAGAACTCACCTTTAGTTCTTTTCCTCAGGAGAAACTAAACAATGATCATTCCTAATTTGTCTTTTTCATGCATTTTATGAACTATTTATTTGGAGAGTGGAGTGAGTAGATGGGGTTTTTTTCAATCATTGTTTTATTTGTTCAGTAAGTACAATATGTCAGCATTGTCCAAGAGGCAGAGATACAACAATTTTAAAAAAAAAAACTTGTTTTCTTACAAAATATTAGGGGTGGGGGCAGTGGAGACTGACAAACCTTTTAAAGAGTGTTGTAACTGTTCTACAAGCAAGTATGCAAAATTCAGGGAAGAATGATGGAGCCAACACTGGGCTTGTTTCTCAAAAAAATCCATTCAAATTTCTTTCTCTTTAACATTTATTTTTAAACTTTCTTATTAGCATATATTATATTATATATTAGCATATATTATAATAATAATAATGGGTTTTATTTTAACATTTTCACACATATATATAATGTATCTCAATTATCTTCACCCCACATTATTCTCACTTGTCTCCCTCCCACTCCCATTAATACCTTTCTTCTCCCCAAATAACCTGTTCTACTTTCATGCTTTGTGTGTGTGTGTGTGTGTGTGTGTCCCCATTTGTCCCCATGAATTATTAGGGTTGCTTAAATGAGCAGGTGACAGTTTGTTTATAGGCACTTGGACACCTTACCAATGGCTACAGCACCCTCCACCTGCTTCCCCATCATTTACTGCATATACATCCTCAGAGAAGGTTAGGTTACTATGAGTCCCTCCCCCTCCCATGACAGGGTATTGAAAGGATCAGTCTCACATAAGTCTTTTGCAGGTAATCACAACTGCTTTGAGTTGAACAGTGCAACAACCATATCATGCCCAGAAGTCAGTATTACACCCCTGTTAACCCATCTTTCTCCAGCTCTTATATTCTTTTTTTACATTTACTTATTGTGCATACACACACATACATGCACATACGCATGTATGCAATGCATGAACACACACACAATGCAGCATGTATGTCTATTGTCTACGCGCACACACACACACAATGAAGCATGTATGTGTATTATCTACACATACACAATGAAACATGTATGTGTATTATCTATACTCACATAACATAGCATGTATGTGTATTGTCTACACACACACACACACATACACACACACAGTGGAGGTTAGAGATAATTTTGTGGGAGTCAGTTCTCTCCTTAGGCCCTGCAGATTCTGGGAATTGAAATCAAGTCATAAGGCTTGGCAGAAAGCACCTTTGCCTGCTTAGCCATCTTGGTGTCCCTCCAGTTCTTACATTCTTTCTGTCCATTATTCTCTGATGCTCCCTGAGCCTTTGAGGGGTTAATATGAATCTCTTACTTATGGCTGGGCATTCAACAATAATTTATTCTCAATATTTTAACCAGTTATGAATCTCTGCAGTCACTGCTGACCACTCACTGCAAAGGAAACTTCTGTAACCAAAGTTGACAGAAGCATTATACTATATAAATGTACATACATATTTAGAAATTAATTTGACAAGCATATCATGTCCATTTAGAAAAACAACAGTAGTAGCTTCCCCACTATGGCCTACGACCTTCCTAGCCTCAGATTTTGATCAGATTTACAATACTAGAAAAGAATTCCCATGTGTGGAGCAGGTATCAAATCTACTCAGAAAATGGTTGTTTGCTCCCAGAATAGATTTGACACTATTGTATTGGTGGACCTATCTTGCTTACCTGGTTGATACTATTGAACACAGGGTCCACAGAAAAGTAATAACCAAAAAATAACCCAAAAAATATATCCATGTAAAAATAACTCAGAGGTAGAAAACAAAGATTTTAAATATTTTGTTTATTAAAATATTTTATATTTCTTAAAATATACTCTTAGTATATGAACACTGTCACTAATATTGGTCTATCACTACACATATATAACATTTGTCACTTTGATGTGTAGTCAACTAGAAAAAAAAAACAAGTTGATAACATTTCATCTTGCAATTTATCTTTTTTCCTAAAATGACAGTACTCCAAAAAGCATAGAGAAATAAAGTATAGCATAAATTATCCTAATACCAAAAAAGTAGATACTTTTATATAAAATAAATTCCGAAAGGCCTATTTTTCAAGGGAAAATAAAATATTAAAATCTCCAAAAATATTTAGAGATGAATAGCTGTAAAATTCCATAATCTCGTCTATATAATTCTTTAAAAAACTATTTAGGACCTTGTGTAGTGATATACACTTTTAATCCTAGCATTTGGGAGGCAGAAGCAGGTGGATCTCTGTGAGGTCAGTGGCAATCTGTGCCACGAAGAAAGTTCTAGGATAATCAGAGTCACACAGGAACACCCTGGCTCAAAACAAAGTTTCTAAACCTAACTTGATTCTTTCCTCCTGCTTTATGAAGTTAAGTACTACTGTTTAAGTGGCCTGTTATATTGCCTGGTTTCATTACCTACATCAACAAGAACAAATGGTATCAAATTTCTTGGTTCAGCTGAGATGACTTGGACTGCTCCTGCTCTCTGTTTAAGACTCAGTGGGGTTTTTTTTTTCCTATATATAATTTTTACTAATGCATTCAAAAACATCCTGTCTTGTTGAGAGCTTCCAGCACAGAATACCTGGGTAATTCTGATTAGGTCATAATCTTCAAAACATGTTATGATTGCCTAGTGACAAAATGCTCAGTTTTCAGATGTTTTGTTTTTATGCATGTGGCTTTTTTCTAATGCAATCATAATTCCCTACTTGAGTCCTATTTTTACTATCCTCACTTCACAGATGAAAATACAGAGGTGTAAAATTGTTACTGAATCCATGCTTTGCAAAGGTCTTGACCCAGGAGCCAAGAGACTTGATCACCAATCACTGGACTCCAGTTCTAAGGTGTGGGGGTAGGGAGGGTAAATGGATGGAAATAAAATCTGTGAGGTTCGCTGCAAAGAAAACTGTGTAGTATTAAATCTAGGAACCTGCCCCGTCTTGGGAAGAGATTACTTTTCCTTTGACAAATGACTTTCATAGGTCTATCCAGTCAGCAGGGAGGCACCAGCATTTCCCATGCCTTGCACAGTTCTCTGCTGACAGCCTGTGAGGAAAAATTTCGATGTTCCAGACCCTGACCTCCTACCTCATGGCCCAGTTGGGGGAGGAAAGCCTCTGCCAGGATCAGCCTGGGATTGATAATCCCACCACAAGGGCTGGAAACAGAAACCCTACCGACAAAAGAGCTTTCTGGACAGGGAAAGCGTGGGCATCCCTCCTAATGATTTCCATCACACTGCTGCTGCCCACACACTGTGCCCTGAGGTATCTCATTTTCTTTTTGCTTTTACCTTGATTAATGCCTTTCATAAGTTTGCCTTCCCACAAATCCATCCTTTAGTCGCTGCTCGGGCATGCACTAAGCTGTTGTGATCTCTGAGAATTGGTTTTCATTTTTCTTCTCAGTATCTACTCAGCAGCCTTCTTCTTCCTGACCCACAGCCATCAAAGGCTGGAGCCTCCTCTTTTGCTTTTCTAAGCAATCTTCTGTTTAACCATCGCGAGATGCTGGGGCTGGCTTTCTCCTTTGCTGTGATATGAACTGAAATTTAAAATAACTGCAAGGGCAGACCTGTAGAATTTGCTGTCCCCCCAAACAAAGATCTCTTTAGAACTAAGGCTGGTGTTGCCTTCCCTTGACATCTACCACATACACTACAGTCTGTATCTCAGCTTTTCTAGTGCACGCCTTTGTTAGGGGTGATGTTCAGGTAAGATTATATGAGATTTGGGGTCTGTCTGCCACAGGCCTCTGTTTCATTCCTGAAAGGAATGAGAGCGCTGTGGTCTCTTCCAACCTTCCCAGACACTACTCCTCAGCTTCATTCCATTCACTCTTGATGTGACTTTTCTTCCTCCTGTGCACTATTTAAACTCATCTGTGTCCATTGCTTTAATCTCCGTAGCCACCAACTCAGGGCACAGCCACCTTGATCTCCAAACCTTATTTCCAATTACCAAGTACAGGATATCTTAGAATACAGTGTACATGCTTATCCAGAGTGTCCCTTTTTGGATTTTGTTTACCCATAGTCAATCTAAGTTCCAAAATAAAAAATCAAAATATGCAGAAGTGAATGGTGAGTCTTAAATTGTACACTTCTCAGGTGAAATTTCACTTGTTCCACCCCATGCTGCCTAATACATATATACATATATGTATGTGTGTGTGTGTATATATATATATATATATATATATATATCATAGAGGAGTCACAGAAGTTACTACTTTGTCACAGAAAGGACCAAAAAGGTCCAAAAGAACACCAGTCACTCAGAAAACCCTTGGGAATCTGAGCAAAGAGGTGGCAATGTGAGAGAACCTTTAATTGAGAGGATATTACTGGAATGAATGTAATCATAGTATATATATTATATATATACCCAGTATATCCATATGGATATACTGGGCAAAGGGATGCTTATATATATGCATATGTATATATATGCATGTGTATGTATGTATGTATATATATATATATATATATATATATATATATATATAGAGAGAGAGAGAGAGAGAGAGAGAGAGAGAGAGAGAATGTGTTCATTTCCCAAGGGAATCATAGAGGAGTCACAGAAGTTACTACTTTGTCACAGAAAGGACCAAAAAGGTCCAAAAGAACACCAGTCACTCAGAAAACCCTTGGGAATCTGAACAAAGAGGTGGCAATGTGAGAGAACCTTTAATTGAGAGGATATGACTGGAATGAATGTACTCAGATTATAATTTCAAGGACCAAACATGACTAGCATACTTCAGGGACACAGTACAAAATACCCAGAACAAAGCCAACCCAGCCAGGACTCCCACAATCAGGACAGCTATCACCTTCCCCACATCTCCATGAGAAAAGAGAAGCTTTCCTCCACACTCACACCAGGGAGAATCAGCAGGTGAATACAATGGAAAAAGAAACTAGAAGTCCAGATATAATTGAGGAGATGGAAGTAATTCCAAAAGGAAGTGTTTCACTTTGGAATATAGTGAGACTGCTCTGGTTGGCATCTTTCATTATCAAAGCAGAGGAGGTGGAGATAGGATGGAGGAATAGCAGGTAGTAGAAGAGGACCCTTCTGTAAAGAAGAAAGATAAATAGAAACACATTAATAAATAGCCACTTTCCAAGGAAGAGCTGTGTACCAGCACAGCAGTTCCTAGTGCAGAGAAAGGGAAGAAAAAGAGAGTGAAAAAAAAGGACCTGCCCCTAGAGGCATTCCAGATGTGACTGCTATGTCACATGTGCATCAGTAGGTGGCAGAGAGGAGAGAGGCTATATCTACATTCAGTATTCTGACCTATGAACATCTGAATGAATAGTAGCCTAACATTCCTGGAGAAAAAAAAAAAGCAAGCTGGATACCAGCACCACTTTGGCTCCATGGGGTAGCCTGTGATGACTACCAGACCAGTACAGGCAAGCACTAGATGGGCTCCCGGGACAGGAAACAAACCAGAAACTAGAAGAACTCTGTCTGGCCCTGGATGTGGGGTTTATCTGTGAGCCAACCCTGAGGGAATGAGTGTGGGAGAGCCAGCCCTGCCTTCAGTCTGCTATGTGGTGGTGTTGGCTAGGGAGAGATGTCCTCCCCTCCCTTTTGCCCTCACCACCACTGGCTGACAGGAGATCTGGGCCAGATGGGGTCACAAGAGCAGGAGAGCTGTCCCTGCCCCTCACATACTGCAGCACTAGGGAGAGCAGGCCCAGCACCTTTCCATAGTAGAACTGGCCATGCAAGTGAGGGTTGCAGGTCCAGACCCAGTGCTTTGAGTTGGCCACCCCAACATTTACCCCATGGATGAACTGCTGGAGTGCAAGAAGAAGTCAGTCCCACAACCCAGGACTGCAGGATCTCCATGACACAGGACAGTTACAGAATACCCAAGAGGAGTTCCAGTGAGGTTCCAGTACTGATGGAGTAGTGGAAACCAGGGGCCTCATACCAGACCAAGGAGAACATTTGCAAGCAGAATGTGTAGACAAAGGGAAATATTGTGGGACATACTGAGACACACTGCAGCTTCCACAATGAACTGTTATATTTTATGCTGGGACATAAGGTGGAGGGTATGTCAGGAGGAGGTGGGAGATGGGAGGGAACAGGGTGCATGATGTGAAATTCACATAATCAAAATCTTTTCAATAAAAAACTTTTAAAAAATGATGAAAAAAAAAGGAAAGACATTGAGACTAATGGAAGGGACCAGTGATTCTGTCAGATGGACATAGCCTCATGCTTAAGATTCAGTTGGGAGCCTATCAAATGCTCTGTAAAATAATCAAGGGAAGTTGAATCCAATAATGATTATCTATAATATCTCAAATATTTTTTGTGTGTTGACATCAACTGATAATCTAAGAGTCCTTGATACACAAATCAAATTACAATCTTTGTAATAAAAAAGAGCTTTCAAAGATAATTATTAGCCAACCGATAGACAATTTTAAAAAAAAAAAAACCTATTTGTTTGTCTCAACTTGAGTGGTAGTAGGATGATTTTGATATTGCTATACCAAAAGTATCATAGTTGTCCTCTGTCCCCTGCCCCTCTCTACCCAAAATTGAAATGTTAGAACATAATCCTCCATGTGATAATATTAGGACGTGGATCCTTTGGGATGTGATTAGGCCAAGAATGGAATGAGTATCCTTATGATAGAAGTTGAGAGAATCTACCTGACTCCTCCACCACATGAGAACAGAGAAGACACCATCTCTAAGGAATGGTGACCAAACACTGAATTACCAGTGCCAGTGAGAAATAAATTTCCGTCATTAATTTTTCCATGTATGGCATTTCGTTATAGCAGCCCCTGTGAACTAAGACAACATTTCTCTATCACAGACTATAACTCTGAACTGTTTCACATCTGTTTCTCTATTCCCAGTATCAAGCGTCATCCTGGGTATTTCTTACTTGTACAGTGTAACACTGACTCCTACCTCCAGTTCTTTTATCCACATTTATGAATCTTTATAAAATATGTTTCCCTCCTGTTTGAAAAGCTAAGTCAAGATCTAGAACAAATATGCCACTTTATTGACATCTGTAGTGCCATTCATTTCCCTAAATTCATCACAAATATTCTTGTTCCCTCATACAAAGCTATGACAATCAGAAAACCACCAGTACCAATTTCAAACATTCTGTTTCCTTCATACTTAGAAAGGGAAATATCTGTGAACTGTATTCTTCAACTTATAGTTTTAGCATGCTTCACTTATCCCAGTATTATTATTGGCTTTTCTTTACATGTTTAGCATGATTTTGAGTTGGCACATGTAACACTGCACTATAATGAAACTCCTGAATTATGAGTGTATGTGTTTCTCTTCACAACCACACTTTTCTACTCTGTTCACTCCTTCCATACTACTCAACTAAGCATGGGAACACATGGCCAATTACCAAATTAGAAACACAGCACCCTGCCCAAGAATGATCTAGTTTTACATTAGGACAAAGAGCTGACTTACATTCTTAGGTATATATCTATGTACAGTGCCAAAAGTACTAAGCTATAGGCAATAACCACACAATACTTTTTAACATGCCATTGATAAATTACAGTTGGTCTTAGCCAGAGAATTAATATGCAATGATATTTACAGCATGATTGAAAAAAATTATTGCAGCATACTCTCAGCACAGGTATCCAATGTGTTTATTAAATACAACCAGAACTAATATTTGAAATTGTACTGCAGTTCCTTTAATGACTGCATGCAAGTGTCAATCCTACCTTGTTGCTGAAAATAAGTGAACCATATTCAAGGACTATATTTTATGCCCTAATTGACTGTATCATAAAAATAACAGCCTAAATATTGGTGGCTTATTAAACTACACACTTGCTTGCTTCTTGCTAATGGCTCTCAAACTCAATCAGTTTATGTGTCCCCTCACCTCTTTACAACCTGTTCTCTTACTCAGAAAACAGCATGTAGGGAAAGCCAACAAAAGACAGACACAAGATGAAATAAAGTGAGATGTTAAAATTAACCCCTTCATTTACATTATGAGCATCAAAAGGAGGGTTTCAGGACCTATAAAGGATATAATTTATATCAGTAAAAATATTGTGCTATAGTATCACTTTGCATTAATAATTTTTATTTATTCTTAGGAATGTAACTCATATATATAATAAACACTATCATATCCTCCACCAATTTCCCCCTCAAACTTTGTTTCATTTTCTTTGATAATGCATTAAGTCTAATTAGTGCTACCAATGTATGTATAAGCATTGCCACAGAGCCGTCCACTGGAGCACAAAAAACCTACCAGAAGCCATACTCTCAAAGAAGAGTGACTCTTCCTCCCCCAGCAGTTACCACCTGACAATAACTCCTCAATAAAGCATAGACCTGGAGAGTAACTCCCCATCTATGCTGGAATTTTGACTGGCTTTATCTTGTGTAGATCTTGTGCAAGTAAGGACAGCTGTTTTGAGTATCACTTTTAAAAGTATATTAACTCTAAAACAAACAGGTAAATGTCTAGGAAATTTTTTGTACAGAATAAAATTATATAGCTCTAGCATCCCAGGGCCCTTATATTTCTCTACACTATTAAAAATACAGCAAAATGAAAGTAAAAACTGCAGTAAATGTGGTAATTATGGAAGCAATGTAATAACTGATGAAAGGTATAAAATAAATGAAATATTATTTGCCTAACTTTAGGAAAATTATAGGTTAAGTATGTTAAATATAGCATCTTTGATAAAATACTGCACATTATCACTAAATAAAGTTGTGGAGGATATGACTAGTCCAATAATGGTACTTATATAATGGTACTTATATCATAAAGGTAGTCAACAGCTACTTAAATGGACTTAAGTCCCACTAAATAGGAGAAAATTCACTCCTGATATTATAAGCCTAGCTAAGAAGACTGAAAGGGTCATAGACTCTAGTGGAGAATATACATGCCTGTAGAGACTATGTAAGGCCTTCTGAAATGGAGACTCTTAAAAGGGCATATGAAGTCAGCTTCAAGCCTTGTACCTGTGGGAAGCACCTGGCAGGTGCACAGGTCCTGATCAACAGGGGTGACTTGGGAGGAGGGTGCAAGGCTCCAATGAGAAGATAGCCTGATGCATAATTAAGAGACAGCGGATACAAAAAAAGTCCTGGGAAAACTGAAAGGGGACTTTTTGCTTGGCATTGCTTCTCAACGCTGCCTCACTTCAAAAGAGACTATCTGAAGATTGCAGATTAGGTGAGCAGAGACCAGACTGGGCTTAGGCCAGATGAAGTCTTGTTTTGGAGCCATAAAAGCCGAGGCTCGGAGAGACCACAGAGACAGAGTCCTGCCAAAGGGCCTGGCTGAAAAGGCCCAAGACCCACCAAAGACCTCAGTGCCAAGCAGGGTGTGTGCCAACTTCTGGCACCCAGAGCCTCACAGACAGAAAAGGCCCAACCTGTAGGTAAACTTAATTAAATTATGTTGGGCTCCATTTGTAGAAAAAGGATAATTAAATTATTGCCAACATTTATATTATCGTTAATTGTTTGGCAGTGTTAATGCTTAACCCGCCATTATAAATAAACACACTGACACCTGATGGATTTTAGAAAGCCTTGGCCTGGATTGTGTAATCTTAGCCCATCTAAGCTAGCTCATATTTCTATTACACAAATATAACACCATATATACATATGTCCCCTTGGACTGTTATTCTCCATGCTATGCCGATGTTCCAGGCCATGTGGAACAATGTTCTTTTCTCTGGCCCATAGAGTGTGACATCCTTCCTGCTCTTAGCTTCTTCTCTTGGAGGCTTCTTCCTTTTTCTATATATGGTGCCCAATGTAATTTAATTAATTTTTTTCTACACCGACCTCAAGTGGAGGTATGTCAGAGGCCTGTGCCTAGCCCCATGGATGGTGAAGAGAACATGGCTTCAAGTGAGAGACTACAAAGGTCAGCTCCTAGGCCTCACAAATACTCCCCTTCCCCTGAGGCAGCAAGCTCAGCAACCTACGCCTTCAGTGGAGTGCAGAAGCCTCAGCACCTGACCTATCAAGAGGAGGTTCATAAATCCTGGACAAACTTAAGAGGCTGAGGTGCCACTGAATCGGGAACAGAGTGGCTGAGGGAAACTGGCTGTGTGAGCCAGTGGGCAGCAGTGGTGCTAGAGGCTGACCCCAAGCAGAACCAAGGCTGCGATAGTAACGACGGAGCCAGGTGACCACTGAGAGACTGCTGATTGTGGTGTTCCTGCAGACAGACTGCTGACCAGTTGTCCCTAAGGACTTTTGACATCTTGATGTGGGTGTCCTTTCTAAAGTGTTAGGGTTGGTTGGTTGGTTGGTTGGTGTTTATAATTATTAATAAATATAGTTTAAAAGTTACATTTACATCTTCCATTTTTTTCAAATCAACATAGATTTTGTTTTTTAAATACATATCTTTATTCTGCAACTATGACTTTCATGCCTTATCAAAGAATCCTTTTTTGTAAAAAATAGATTCAGGCTACTACAGAGATCTACAACTGGTTAAGAAAAACACAGAAAATAAGCAACCATGATATGCCCAGTACCAACTGGGACATCTACAATACCTCCCACAAACCTAAGGCTCAGGGAACATCATAAAAGAGGAGGATGGAAAGATTGTAAGAGCCAGGGACCAGGCTCTTGTAAGAGTAAGAACCAGGACATTTTCTGCTAGATACTATCTTCAAAACATAACAGGGATGCTGTACTCACAAAATCTCAACAATAAAGTTGCCTACACAGGACCAACACAGTGTCCACAATGGTTGACATACCAACATAGACATGGGAAAACTTCACAAAGTCTTATCCCTACTTGAAGATCTACAGACAGCCAGTGGCTTCTGAGGGAGGGAGAATCAGTTTTCTTCAGAGATGATTCCTGATAGATTATCCGATCCCAAGGAGTCAGCCCTAAACACATGTACATACAGGCAACACTAATTGGAATCAGTAGGGTGTGTGTGTGTGTGTGTGTGTGTGTGAATAACAATAATAACTATAGTAGAACGTAGAACAAGAGGTCACAAATTAGAGAAGAGCATATAAATGGGAAAACAGAAAGAGATAGAAAGGAAGAAGAAGGGGTAGAAATTATGTAAGAAATTCTCTTTAATTGAAGAAGATATAAATGTTGCTTTGGGGGACTAGAAAGACGCCTTGGTGGTTAAGAGCACTGGCCGGTCCTCCATCATACTAAAGAGGATTATAAGGGAACTAATGTGGACATCTTGGCTGGGATCTGAGGCCATCTTATCCAGTGGCCCTCAAAGAAATGAATCTTGCTACCGCTCTAGTTGAGCTTTTAAATGAGAAATCACCCTGACCGATTTCTTGATTGCTGTCTCATGAACGATGCTGAGACAATGAAGGCAGGAAACCCGTGACCATCTCCTGACTTACAAAAGCTAAGGTAACAAAAATGGTGTGTCAAATCACCTGGCTTGTGACAACATTGTTGCACAGCAGTTGACAACTAACACAAACCCCACCCCCACCCCAATCTCTGTCAGAGTCTCTGCACGTTTGCTTTGGTATCTGTATCCAGCATCCAGCCAAGTCCTGGGAAGCCAGGGAGTTCTCTGCAGGGCTCCAAGTAGGCTTCAATACCCTCGAAAAGGCCCAGTACTGTGTCTCTATATGTTGGCCTCAATTTCTTATTCAGAGGACATCTAACAGAGCTGATTATCACAGGTTCCTCCTGTCTTCATCCAAGCAAGGATTATTAGTAACACTCTTACGCTGATAGGTCTGAGAGCTTCCTAGAAAAACCTTAAGTTCAACCACATAGGGGAGTGTCTGGTCACATAACATGAGGGCATAAAGCTACAATATAGGAAGCACTGAGGACTCCAAAATAACTGCTCCTTAAAAAAGAAGTAACTAAAATGAATATGTAGTCTACCTTAATGGCAGCTTATTACTGTCTCTGATGAGGCTGACAGTTATCACCTGTCAGTCTTGAGGTCTTCTCCAATCTAGAAGTCACCATGGAAGGGCAGAATTGATCTGCATACTCCCATACTAACCTTCTTCCTGTCTTCAGCTTCTTCCTGCCCCTGATTTTTCTCTCCTTCCAGGGATGCACAGCCACAGCCTCACAGAGCCCAGACTGCAGTGCACTGAGAGAGGTTTCCTGGAGCTACACAAAAGCTTCCAGCTCCCAAAGCAGAAACCTTTCCTTCAACCAGGCTTCATGGTCTCCCATGTCCTTAGGGAAACTATCAGCATGAGAGCTCTGGCTTCGATTTTCTATGTGGATTTTTAGGCTAACCCCAAACTCCTTCCTTTCTCACACCCATCTCTTCTCTGATACAGACTGGATCCCACTAACATAACCCTCAGGGAATAGGTCACCAGCCCCAGCATTTTACCTGAACCTTGGCCAATCTTCTGTAGGTTCTGTGATTGGGCCGCCCTCTCATTGCACAGTAGACCATGATATGCTTCATGATTAAGCACTGAATAGGAGACAGGTGGTGTATTTATGGGTAATTAAAGCCTGCTGCAGGCAGTGTTAAAACGCATAAGACTGACAGTGCAGCAAATATAGCAGTCCCTGGTGAAAAAGCAGCTCTTCCTGGCACATGGCTATTGTTCCTGCAAGGTTTTACATGGAGAACAAGAGTCGGGGAAGCTGCCTAAATCTTTAAGTGAAATTTAAGTCATTTAGATACCTACATGCCACAGACAATGATTTCACTCTGACAAGGTAGAATCGATTTTGAAAAATAGGTTATTCATAAATTGCTTAAATAAATGCATTACATCTTTTGAATTAGTGAATCCAGACGAAACTCCTGTTAGAGGAAAGTATTTTGTCACAATTTATCTAAAGAATTCTCAATTAGATCTTGATCTCTGAAGATTACTAAACTGGCTAAAAAACAAAACAAAAACAAAGGACTGCATTTACTTCAAAGTTGCTTTTGATACATATGCAATTTCTAGATCCTGGGAAACCAAAATTCCAAATCTTCTCATAGTCAAAACGTGTGCTGCCTTGGTCACCATGATCATTTTCTCTTTACTGTCTATTAACTGAGGAGAGCTTTAATTTGTCTCAGGTTGTATATCCATTAAGTTCTTTGATATGAACCTCTAAACAGTTCTAACATAAAAAAAAATCAACAAATGGGTTAAATTCTATTGATAGCATGCGATTAATTTTGTCTTCACTCAGTGCGAACAAAATCTTGACAGTACACCTGTCATGCTGGGCCATGTACTGAATAATGAAAGGCTGCCCAGTGAAGACTTGCTGTACCAATACCTGAGTTCAAGCCTCTGTCTTTACTCTTCAACTGCCAGAGCCCTGCCTCCTTTGGCACATAGTTCGTCAGGTGCATTAAGCATATTTTTAAAGGCTCTTTTTCTCAGTTCCCTGCTTCTTCCACACTGCCCTTCCTGACAATTCCACTTGTTTCTATGACCTGTTGTGAATTGAACCCTTAAGAAAACAGCAAATCCTAACCCCAGTACCCCCAGAATGTGAACTTATTTGATAATAGTCTTTATAGTTGACATAGGATCATTTCTGTAGAATCCAAAAAGGTGGAGGGAGAGGCATCTAGATAGACACATACAGAGAGAAAAAAACATGTGAGGGTGAAGGGAAAGATAAGGACAAAGCTCCTGCAAACCAAAGAATGTCAGGGACTCTCAGCAAACCCCTAGAAGCCATGAAGAGTCATAGGACAGCTTCTTTGTTTCATCTCTCAGAAAAATATGATCCTGACCCTGCCAACACTTTGATCTCAGACATCAATGTTCTAGCACTGTAAAACAATAAATGTCTGGTGTTCGAAACACACCATTTGTGTTTCTTTGCTATATAAGCACAAGAATATTAACTGCACATCCCAACTCTCAAATTATTACTTCCAGTTCAAACTGCCTGGCTGACAAAGGAACACACAAGCTTTTTAAACTCTTATGAAGGGATCATTTAGCCTAATGCCTACCTCAGTTAGTGGAATGCCTGCCTAGCATGTGCAAAACCCTGAGTTCGATCCCAGGATTTCGTAAACTGAGCATAATGGTTCATACTTGTAACCCCAACACTATAGAGGTCAAGACAGGATGAGGAATTCAGAATTATCCTCAGCTATATAGTAAGTTCCAGGCCAGCTAAGCAGCATGAGACCTTGTCATAAGAATGAAAAGAATGAAGAGTTAATGGTGCTGCTGATGCTGTGCTGCTGCTGCTAATAGCCTATTGCCGTTATCACTTTTGATGATAAAGGCGAAACTGATGCTAGTGTTGACAAATGGCAGAAAGAAGAAGAAAATCGGTAGCAGTAGCAGAGAAAAAAGAGAATGAATCTGCCAGCCCACATCCCCTATGAGAGACATAAAAGGTCTAAACAGTCTCAGCCAGATACATGTCCTTCCTGTCTTCACACTTCCTCTACACACACACACACACACACACACACACACACACACACACACACCCCCATGGACCAAAAGTGCAAGCAGACTCAATATTGAGTCTTTCGAATGCTTGTGCTTGCTGAACACACTGGTGGACAGCTGGCATTTAATCACAAATGGCTACCCTTGGGAGGAAATCGTGGTTCCTAGCCTCCTTTAGCATTCAGTGTAAGAACTGACTGAGGTGTCTGGGATCACGGGCCTCACTGCAATCCTTGGACTCCATCCAAGTCAAAGAAGAAAAGGTGGCTACGTTCACATGAGGGCTGTCTGGAGATTTCAGTAGTGAAGCTCTGACTCTCCACCTGTTCTTCCCTTCCAGACACACCCTTCCTCTGTATGGATGAGGAAGCATAGGCAACAAACACACTGTGCCAATGGCCTGCAGGAACCAGAGCCCCCAGGTTATTCAAAATGGTACTATATTGAACATCTGCTAGACATAGCAAAGTACAATCAGATTCTGTGTTCTCATTTGTCCATTTGATCCCACTAAGTCCTATTTCCAGCATGAAAGAAGTATTACAATTGTTTATTACTCCCGTGTCAAAAATTGCTTGATGGGTGGCAAGATTGCATTTCCCAACATCAATATCAGGGACATTGGACAATCCAGACCTGGGATTTATACTTATGACTGGCCTGCTTACAGCCCAGTACCTGGACTTATCACTATGTGATCAAAAAGGGTTTTGTTGGTTGGTTGGTGTTTTGAGACAAGGTCTCTCTATCTTGTCCTGACTATCTTGGGCTCACTACTAAGACCAGGCTGGCCTCAAACTCATAGACGCACTAATATGGAAGGAGGAACTCTCTTAGTCCCTGCCCCTAGACTACAGAGGACTAATGACTGCTGAGAGAATTAGCCTTTCCTACAGATGAGCCCCTAATTGGTTATCCAATAACAAATGATCAGTCTGAAATCATACACATACAAGCAACACTAAACAGATTCAGCAGGGTATATTTACATATTTATGTATAACACAAAATATATATGTATATTACATATATATATATATATATATGTAATAACCAAAACAGAGACCACAGATTTGAGAGGGAGTATTGGGAGGGAGATGTGAGAGGAGGTAGAGGAAATGACCCAGGAGAGGTAGGAAGGAGGAAATGATATGATTATACATTAATTAAAATTTTAAAAAATAAAATTTGGAAATGAAGAAAATATGGATCTTTCAACGTGGAGTAACCCAAAATTTTATTCCTTGTTTAACATCCTTTTCTTAAAAGTCACGTCCTAAGTAAGGCAGAAGACACACATATGCCTTGAGAGTCTTAGCATATGATAAAAGAGTGAGCAAAAAAACAAGAAAGGGCTTTCCACCTTCCACCTGAGAGATCAGATGGGCTAATGTTGCGGTAGGTACTGTATGGCCACCCATGGCCTGCCCTTGAGAGTCTGAGACTAGACGCAGAGAAGTTTTCCACTAGCAAAGTCCCGAAGCACTGACCAGGGACTGTTGTGTTTACCAACTCATCCTGATTCTTAAGCTGCATTCCCGGCTCCTCTGGAATAGCAAACTTTTCATTTTGACTTATTGACATTTATATTTCCTACAGATAATCTTTTGTCATATATCAAATGAAATTCATAATGTATATATATCAAGTAAGTAACCTAAAGAATTGATTGTGAGAAGCAAGAGAAGTCTGACCCAACAGCACAGAGGAAACTTCCTCATTGTCTGAGCTCAAGCACCCCATCATTGAATGTCAGCCATTGGTTTGCTAGTGAATCTTTTCTGAGCAGTACCAATGAATGTGCTATCTAGGATCAGGTGCTGGGATGTATTGATGAGCAAGTGGACACAGCTCCGCCAATGAGCATAGAGTCCACACAAAAGCAATTCAAGTAAATGATAACAAATGCTCCAATAGCAAAGGAGCAGGCCATTTGTGGACATAGCATTTTCTGAGGAATCCAGTGTTTTCAAGGGCAAGGAATACCATTAGGAGTGTCAAGGTAGTCAATACAGGCTATCCATGACAGGCCCTGTGGGCCAAGGATTTCATTCAAGGGCAATAAGAAATCTTTCCAGGGATTTAAATGGCAGTGGTATGATCCCACTGAGGCTCAGAAAAAAAATGGAAAGCAAGTTACAGAGAACAAGATTAGATGTAAAGGCACCCAAAGGGAGGCTACACCAAGTAGTACCTCAGGAAGGAGAGGATGATGCATGGAGAAATACATAGCCAGGACATGGAGAGAAGAGCTTTGTTTAAGAGAGGGTTCCACAGGCTTGATGGGAGAGGCTCATTCATCTCCTGTAGTTTGAGCCACTGGAAAGATGATTTGCTGGTGACTGGGAAAAGGAGTCTCTATGGAGCAGTAAGTTTGGGGAAGCGGAGGAAGGCATGAGTTCCTTTTGGGTAGGATGACTCCATCATTTATGTCCAAATGGGCACACATTTGGAAACAAGATGTACAATTGGTGCTGCAGGGGCAACATAAATTAAACCCAGCCCTAGCAAAGCAGACATATGGTCATTCCACCATGATATATTGAAAAGGACCAATGAGACATCCACAGAAAGTCAAGATAATCAACTGAAATGCCAAGCAGACAGTAGATATATGATTCTGAGCTTAAAGAGAAATCACTGAAGTGTTTTTCCATCGGGAAACCATTTAAGGAAATTGTTTCCAATTGCTTTGTGATGTTTAATTAAGGCACGTTTATAGATGTTGTCATGATATGTGCCAAGAACTGGCAGCTGAAGATTGTTGCTCTCTCCTTCCCTTAGAGCACATCTTATATTCAATGGTCCAAAAATATCTTGGTTATGCCCAAGGCAACTATTTTTATTTTGAAGCTAGAGTCTAGATAAAATCTGATCAAGGGCACCCTGCCTCCTTCTAATGGAGGCCCGCCAAGGGAACAGAGGCTGATAAGCACACATCCACTCTCCATCCTAAAAAGAAAGAAAAACCGTCCAAATAGACAGTGTACTGACTCTGCACTGGTGGCATCGTTTTCTGTCTAGATGACAGTGCGTTTTGCTGTGACTGCTACAGTCATTAGCAATTATCATTATTATTATTATGACAGATGCCGTGCTGGCGCTAAGCATCCTTCTTTGCCAGTGCTAGCATAGATGAGTGCATACATTAAGGTTCTTTCCGCTTTTAGTTCACAGTCATCTTGAAAGCTTAAACCTGAATTAAAATAAAGGTGCTTGATGCTGACACCTCCTGGCTGATTATATCAATGTGAGAGAAAGCAATGCATACAACAATGAAGGGTTTTTACAGCGCGTCCGCAAAATTAATATCTTCCACCAATAAGAATTTGTTATCCTGAGTGCAATAATACAAAGAATTGTTTCCAAAGGGGGACAAAGTGGGCATCTGAGAGAGGCCATCACAGCCCCTTAGGCTTCTCTCCACATGAGTCACCATGAGGCTCCTGTCTGTTGTAGATGTTGTCTTATTTGGAGAGAGATCAATAACACTTTCTCGGTGACTGACCTTCATTGTGACCTGGAATGCCTATGGCTTAACTTCAGTTCCTTCAATTACTGGTGTGACCACCACTAACAGACAGCAGCTGCTGAGAATGCCAGGGTCTCAAAAGGAAAGAGAAGCAACCACAATAGCACAGTAGTACACAGCAGAGGAGGCAAAGGAACCACGGATATGTACGCTAACATAGGTGAACATACACTGCCTAGTGAACGAAGGGAAATGAAAAGAATACACGTAGATCAAAATTGGACTGGGTGTGTTTGTGGATATGGGCATGGGCCACAGGGAAATCCAGGGAAGAGACTGTCGTGAAAGTCAGGATAACGGTTACTCCAGGAGAAAAAGATGACCTGTGACTGTCAAAAGGGACGAGGGTTTTAGGACGCCAGCAATGCAATATCTTAACACTTGACCCGGCCGGGGGCTACACAGGTGTTCATTACATAACTTCTTGTTAGAGTGTGCACTTATGTTCTATCTACACACACACACACACACACACACACACACACACACACTTCTCAAAAAGATAAGGAGACCACATTACTAGAGATATGGGGTACACTAAATGTATACATTTTAACTTTTTAATTACAATGCTTTGTCTAAAGGCTCCAGTTGAGCCCCTTTTTCCTCCTTTCCAGTGGCCTTTTCTACCCTGTCCCATGCCTTGGAGTCTCTCTTGGGACTGGTTTCTGAAACACAGGGAGGTCATTTCTGGACAAATTGTAGGGTTAGAGTGTTGGAAAGTATGGGAATGTAGGCACCACCTCATGCCAGCGCTGGAGGAAAGAAGGTCCATAGTTGGAACTTTTAGGGTGCCTCCTATCCCATTCTCCAAAGAATGAGGGATCCATGTTTGGAACTCTTTTATTCATTCAGAATGGAGACATCAAACCCCTTCTCCCTGCAGTTGACCACATTTTCCGGACACCCCAACAGGAATTAGTTCCACAGTGTTCTATTGCCTAGTCTAGGAGATGTACAACAGACTCACTCTCATTCTGAGTACAAGATTGAGGTCACTGTCTGAAAGAACAGCTTGAAGAACTGCATCGTATAGGAAATCCCTAAACCTCTTCTGGGTGGAGGGGACTTTTAATAGAAAGTATGTTTGCAGATAAAGCCTCAGATATTCCTCCAAACCAACCCAACAAGGCAACAAGAATCATCAAGCTGGGTGATAATGTGCCTAAAAAAAAAAAAAATAAAAATAAAACCTCACACATATTCTAAAGCTGAATTCTTTTCATTTCTAAGCCTAGCAGGATTCCATTTTGCTACCCAGGACTCAGGGCTCAGCACTGAGCCCCAGGGCTTCTGGGATCACTATGCTCTCCACTGATATTATTCCATAAAGATATGCATTTGCCAAAGATAAGCAGATAGTACATACAATGCACAAATGCCAGCTGCAGTTAAAACCTATTCTATTTCCTTGGATTTTAAATCATCACCTTTGATCTTAATTTTAGTCCTCTATAGTAACCATGGTTTCAGAATCCTTCTTTCAATGGCTCTGGGAGGTTGCATAAAGAAGATGTTGCGTTAATCTCTTAAGCCTCATCTGAAATGTCACACTGGTCTGGGTGGCAACTTACATATAAATGAAAGTCAGAGCCCACTCTCAAGGGCACATGGTAGTTGTCAGAACGATTTGTGAAAATGATATAAAACAGACTTTTCCTGGATGTGGAAACATCTCACCTTCCCTCAAGTAACTCCTCCTTCAGGCCACTCGAGACTATTTTAACACCACTGTACTTGTCAAGAAAATACATTTTCCAAGCCTGTCTCATTAACCCGTGTCTTCTACCTTCCCATCATCCTCTGGGTCAAATGTCATTTCTGTTCATGACCTAACTTTCAAATGACCAGCTCTTACTGTCATCCTGGGGTCTTTTTTTCCTCTTCTTCCACTTTTCTACTCAGCCCAAGCCCCATCACACCCTGGCTACCCTACCCCACAAGGATTTCTCCCTATTTTGAGGCTGGATATCTCACTGCCTCTGTCTCTCTAAGCACGTGATTAGATTTTCATTAGATTACCATTTGGCATTGCTATTTACACCAACTAGGACAAGTTTGCCAGTCCTTGTAACAAGTGTCAGGTGCTGATTATTTTTAAGCTCAACCCAAGAAGGATTTTTCCTCCTTAGTTGATTGACCTGACCTGCCTGATGCCTTGATCCTGCCCATTCAAGTCAAAAAAGAGCAGGACTTCTTTTCCCTAGGAGGTTTTCATGTAAACACTATCTTTTTTTTTTTTTTTTAATGCTCTTACCTCTCAACACAGTCTCTGTAGCCTATCATTTTCTTAATCTCCTACAATACTTGAGTGCTTGTGTTTAGGTGAATAGAATATTCTTTACTTTCTTGCTCCCCTTTCTCACTTTCAGATATCCCCGAGGAAAATAATAATGGAGTATGTATGTGCATGTGTGGTGTGTGCCTATAAAGGAGTGTGTACATGCATGTGTGTGGGGGTGTGTGTGTGCATATTCATGTGTATGCATATGTGTGTATGTATGTACATGTGTGGTGTGTGCCTGTAAATGTATATGTGCATGCATGTATGTGGGGGGCACATGTGTGTTCGTGTGTGTGTGCATGCATATGTTTGCTTGTTCCCGACAGTCTCGCACCTCATGGAACTCCAAGGCTTTTCCTTCTTCACTCACTGACAGCCCCACAGAAGCCTCCTCCCTCAAAACTACTTGATTCTAATTCTATTGAATGCTCCTCCCCACAGCCCTCCTTGTACCACACTGTCAACTGACCCTTGAAATCCTCCTATGGCTGATTCATCTTAAATATTTAGTTAAAACTCTACTCCAATACCAAGCTCTTAGACTAGGGGCTGGCTATAAATTTGAATTCAAATTTATCAAGCCAAAATATGGTTCATTTCTAAAGCAGTCATTCTGGCTACATTTTAAGTATCCCATAGACACATGTAGCTAGTGACTTGCCATTTTGGACAATGCAGAATTACATGTTCACTAACATTTTTTAAAGAGAAACCAGAGAGATGGCTCAGAAGGCAAAGGTGATTGCCAACCAAACTGAACTATCTGAGTTTGGTCCCCGGAACCTACATGGTGGAAGGAGAGAACTGACCCCCACAAGTTGTCTTCTGACCTCCACCCAGGCATTGTGACACACACATGCACACAAATAAAAATCTAACTTCAATTTTTAAAAAAATGAGGTAGAATGTTTCCAACATCACAGAAAGTTGACATGAGTCAAGCAAGAAACAGAATGAGGAAATAGCAAGAAAGCTATACTGAGCCAGCAAAGACCATGCAATTCATTTTTTTTAAGTACTTTATTTTTTTTTCCAAGTAACATCTCAGTCGCAAACCCTTCCCTATTCCCCCTTCCTGTCCCACCCTTCCACCCTCTCCCTCCCCCCAACAGCTTCTCTTTTCATTCCAACAAATGGTTCTTTCTCTTATAACAGTAAATTCTATACAAAACAGCAGAATTAAATATGCCACATTTATGAGAGTTAAATGGCCCAGTATACCTTCCCAATGTCCAATTCATACATATTTGGCCCCTGACTTTAACCTTCCACCTTCTAACCATCTCCATGAGTTTAAAGTTCTATAACTGACTTAGTTTTCATACTAACTTGCATCACTGTTATAACCATCTTCTTAGATCTAGAACGCCCTCTTGATTCCTGAACAACTCAAAATTTAGCTATGAGACTCAAGCTGTCTATTCTTCAACCACCTCAGAGAGCTGAGAAGGATAAATATATCTGATTGTATAGGAAGTGCAGGGCCTGCAGCTTCCAATACTAAGAAATGACAAACCAGTGACTACCTGGACAGTTCCCATTTTCTCTCCATACATTCCAGCATCAGTCTTGGGAATATGTGTACCAACAGTCCCCAGACAAGTGGGGTGGGTCCTATTCCTGTTCTACCACTTTCAACAAGAGTCTTCTTACCGCCCTCTGTGTAATCTATCACAACTATTGCAATCAACATTGGCAAGAAGCTGTCCCTGGAGTCTAAGACTTCTTTACAGAATCCCTTCCCTACAGAAAGCAGCTGGCTGAGTCACCCCAAGATCTGTGCATCTTTGAATATCTTGATGATTTTAAGCCAGTTACTGCACATTTGGTTACATATCACCTGCCATATATTTTTAATACATGAACCAGGGGTAAGCATGTCATCAGAGACCTCAGTTTACAGATGAAATAATCAGAGGCCTAAATTTCAGGTATTCAAGAGAGAAACCTGGAGCAAAGCCAGAAGAATGAAGAAGACATTCCACATCTCCTAGAATTTTGACTCTCTGTGTGTTGGATTTGAGAATTTGTTTGCTTTGGGTCTGCTTGTGTGTTGTTGATGATGATAATGATGCTAATGCTGTTGCTGTTGTTATTTAAAAGTTCTCTCTCTCTTTCTAAAATGCTGACAAAAAGAAAGAACCTACACAAACTAAAATCTTTGCAATTCATCTCTATTCCCTTTTCAGCTTTCTCTGCTTTTTCTATCTCCAGTCACGCCATCACCAACTTCAAGACCCTTCCTCTCATCAGATGCATAGAAAAGGTTGCCCTGTATAACTTATAGCAATACAGAACTCTGATAGAAAATATGTCATGGCCCACTGTCATAATTCATGATGTTTATTTCACATGACTTAAAGCATTAAGCAAAGCCCCAAATCATTCCTAGCGTTACTAAATGGATTTGATATCAACTTAATTTGATCCCTGGAAATGCAACTGAAAAATCTTTCATCTTGATCCTGCTAAGAAAATAGTAAATCACATGAATGATATGGGATGTGTTTTCAATTCTGATAACACTAAAACAGATGGTGCCTATTTACAATCATTGCAATTAGCATTTCACCACTAGGAGTTCACCAAGGCTCACCACAGTTCACTTTCATACGAACACATCCCATTGCCTTTATCCATCTCCATCCACATTTTCCCAGGGAGAAGGCTCGGTGATAATGGGCTTGCTGTGCAGATTTCTTCACTTGAGCTCATATCCCAGCAATCACATAAAAAGCCAGCGTGGAGGGGTGCGCCTGCAAATCCCAGTGCTGAGAGGACAGGGCAGAGACCAGCAGAGACCAGCAGATCCCAGGGCCTCTCTGGCCAGTCAGTCTATCTGAATTTGTGAATTCCATGTTTACTGGGAGATGTGAAAAAAAAATTCACTGGAGAATGACAAAAGATGTCCAATGTTAACCATGTGCTTCCATATAGCACACTTGCTCATTCAAGCACTCACACACACACTAGCTCTCTCACACCACTCACACTCATGAACACTAATGTACACACACACACACACACACACACACACACACACACACACACACACA